>WCAA01000038.1:0-208547 GCA_010623925.1 Antarctomyces pellizariae
TTGGTTTGGTTTGGATCCAATGTGGGATGCATTGGTCAAAAGTTCTTCGAATAATGCTCTTTTCTGGGGTGACGACAAGTGCTGAACAATATAGTTGCAGGGGCATCTGTTCAATGATGGTTCTGTTGTACAGAACGAAACGCTTTGCATCGAGGACGAACGCGTGTAGACTAGGACTCTGTTCGGCCTTGTACAAATTAGTCAGGATTTCGCAGAAACATTGCAAAATTGGCTAACCTTGATATGAGCCTCTAACGAGAACATCGCAAGAATCCCTTCTGAGCCTTTACCAAGCCAACTGAGGGCCTCGAGCCAGTGGAGAAGATGCACCTGAAGGAACTGATGGACTTGATCTTTATCGTGGAGTTGAACATCACTCTTCTGAAGATGCTGAACCCAGTAGAGACATGCATACTGAAGATCAGGATGTAGGTATTTGTTTACTTGGCTGCTTGTTACATCAGTTAAAAGGGTGCCAGAAAGTTGTATGCCACAGATGTTTTGCTTGAGTGAGTTAGTCATGAGTCGTATGCAACAATCTACCAACATTCGATGCGCCTCCTTTTCATCCACCCAGAACTGCTTGCTCTGGCACCTTTCTTCGGCAAGGAGGAAGTCGCGGAAGGAAGGATGGAGTAGGCGGATTGGATCTGTATTTATGTCCGGAACCTCCAGGACGGAGTGAAGATTGCTCAATATCCCCTCTACATTCATCTTCGACTGCCCTGGTCCAAGAGCTGATTTGTCGAGTAGAGAACCAAGGGCGACGGTGGATAAGGGATTGAAAAGGATCACAATAGATCCAATAACGCGTTTGAAAAGCTCGTGCAACTCCTCCTGCTCATCTTCATCATCCTCTTCGTCAATCGAATTTGATAGAATCTTGGTATAGATCTCATCAAGTTCTTTCTCTGGGTTTTTTCCACCTGTTCCACTCTCGAGTATTAGAGGTAGCCTCTTGGGAGCCAGAATAACAAAGTTCTTGCCCTTTTTAATAAAACGGCATGCTGTTGCTGCCCAAATGAAAAGACCGCCAGCTTTCTCAGTCAGAAGCCTGATGATGCGTGTATCTAGCTGGAGGTCTTTCAATTCGTCCAGAAAGTAGATTGTAATATCGTGATCCACAATTTCCCGAGGAACATCGTGTAGAACTAGGTCTTGATGCCAAATTCCAGGATTTTCTCGAAATCCAAGGCGAATTGGTGTATCTGGTCTGCTGGTCACCAAAACCCGCAGTTGAATGGTGGCTACATGGGTGCTAGCAGATGCAAGAAGTTGGAGGATGAGTCGAATATCTCTTTCATTATCGCACTCGTCCAAGGCATCGATGACGAGAAACAGTGGCAGCTGAGACGTTTCTGGCTTCGTCATAACCAGTGGTCCAAGAATGAGCAACTTCCACTGTTCTCTCAAATTTCGAGTGAAAATGTCCCTATTGTTTCTTACAGCCTCAATTATGCCGTGCTCCAGAGCAGGCGACTTCTGTGCCAGCTGGGCAGCAATGCTCGTGAAGAGCTTTCTGGCATTACCAGCGTCACCGCTACCTCTAGAGAAGAAAAAGCTCGCCCCTAGTTGTTCTTGTGCATGGTATTTATGAGCTGTTGTTCGTGCGATGGTGGACTTTCCCATCCCAGCCATACCGCTCAGCCAAAATACACACTTATCATTTCCACCTTCAGCCCATATTTTAATTTGTTCTAGAACGGCAACTCGGGTATCAGGAAGGCATAGATGATCATGTTCTCTATTCAAAGAGTCGAATCTGGCTTCAGCAGCATACGGCAACAGGCTCAGGAGGTTCTCGGATGCTATATGCAGCAATCAGCAAACAGCAATCAGCAATCAGAAACCAGAAATCAGCATGACAATTTTAAAAATTTGCGCTTGCTGATCAATCTTACTGTTGTTGTTGTGGACATCTCCATTGTGGACTCTGGCGTCGCCGCTGTTGTTCTGACCGACTGTATGATGACCAGTTCCTCGCAAAACATTGTGTGTTTTCTCAAAAGATGCCATCATTAGACAGCGCAGTCATGCTCAAGTTAGGTATTGTATGCTCGAAGGCGATGTTGGGATATCAGAAGGTCGCAGGCTCAGCTTCGTGAAACCCACCGCATTATGAAGGTTGGTGTGTTGTGGCATTGGAGAAGCGGCGCTACATCCGCGTTGTGGTTTGGGGTAGTGTGGTGCCCAGCAAGGCTACTGATTGGGCTAAAGAGATGATGGATGTGTGATGTTGCGGCTGGAAGTTTAACGGGGCCAATAAATGCCGTGCGAGGGTAATGAAAGTGTCTGCGTGGTGGCCCTATGCGGAGCTGAGAGCTGGGGGGTGGGGGGGTAGTGCCAACCAGCAGCGCACCAGCCACAATCATTGAGCTGGAGAGAGTGGGTCCGTCCCGGGCCGTCAAAAGTTAGTGTGCGGTGGGGTGGGGTGCATACTAAAAAGCGACCCTTGGAATATGACAATCGAACTCGACACCCTATTGTTCATAACTCTATTGTCCATAACTCTATTGTCCATAACTCTATTGTCCATAATTCACTGTCAATAGCAGGCTGTTGACAGCGAGAAGTATCTGTTGCAGCAAACCTACAGATGTCAAGATTTGACCAGTGGAAGATTCAAACTTCATACAGTTTTTATAACTCTCGTGAATGCCCCTCATGGCAGCTCTCTAACCCTTGGAGGCCGTTGCTGTGTGTCGAAGACGCCACCAATAATAGAAGTAGTTTTGCAGGTAGATAGTTGGAGACGCGGTTATCCCGGGCGGCACAACGTTTTACAGGCCATTGCGTTCTACAGGGTGCTAGGACCACAGACCACTAGGACCACAACGAGGTTAGGGTTGGCAGCGAAATAGCGGCCGAACAAGCCTTTAGAACCAAGATCGACTTGCTCTATGACAATTGGATGCTCCTTAGCGCTGCGTTACTTAACCCGACTGGCTGCTGGTGAAGCTTCCTGGTCTTCTTCCAATGAGTCTGCCTGAGGAAGACGGAGAAGGCGGGAATAGCCCTACCTAGGCTTTATGACGAGTGACCAGCGAATATCTGTCACATTTCTTTTTGATATCATTTCGCATCTTATAACACTCCCTTTGAACTATTATACGAGAAATTGTTGTGCATCAGAATTCGTCTTCGCTCAATCGAGGGACGCTCGGATATCTGCAGGTATTGTTTTTATTGGTGGCAATAATATGGATATGGTGCGTTGTTTCTCTGTGTTTTCCTGCATTGGCCCTCCACTATCCAACTTGAGATCAGAAGCAACTGAGCTCCAGCAACCTTTTTCGACAGCCCCTTCCTAGAGCAAGCGCGCGCACACTTCCTTTTCACTCGCCTCTCCCCAACATTCACCCTCATCTTATCTATATAGCACCGATTAAAGAATTTTGGTAAAACTTTTTGTTCCGTAAACTCTAACGTTCGCTGCAACTTTGTATGGTGTTTGTCTTCGCATTGCTTCAATCGCCCTATTATTACCCCACTGGCACATAGGGCGAACCGTCCTCCACGATGACCGATCGCAACCAGGCTGGCCTGCGAGCACCCTCCCATGGTCATCACTGTCGGAGTAATCAAATCAGCGAAAACGCACTAGCGATACTCGGAGATACACATACATATACATCAGTAAGCTCCTTTTAAATACATAAATATTGAATTGCGAGCTCAAACGCTGCAGATCAGGAAATCCCGCTCAACCTCATATCTGTTGCAGTAGACGCGCCTTTCAATTCTTATGGCAACTAACATAGTTCTCTATGCCTTCACAATACGCGTGTTGGCGTCCTCCAGGAGATAACATCATGGGGTGATGAACGTGACAGAAGGTGCATTTTCTGGCTCAACAACACAGCGGGCACAGAAAAGTCCACGATTGTCCGTAGGATCGCGCGCAAATACTATGACGAAGAGCGATTGGGGCCAAGCTTCTTCTCCTCGAGGGGTGGCGGAGATGTCAGCATTGCTGGCAATTTCTTCACTAGCGTCGCTTTGCAATTAGCGGATCAGTCAGATATCCTGAAAGATAGTATTATCAAAGTTATGAAGATGGGACGCAATCGCAATATCGGCAATAAAGGACTTCGCGACCAGTGGTCTCAGTTGATCATTCAACCACTGTCAAAGCTGAAAGGCATGGGAGAGTGGTTGCTGCAAGTGGTTGAGCCGACGTCTTTGTTCCAGTATATGATGCAATGGCGTACCAAGATGCCTCTTAAGCATTACCACCTGTTACTCCGGCTCCAAGAGGCTGCAATGGAGCATTGTTCAGCACATCAAACCCTGGGCCTAGCGTCATGTGTACGCCGACTGCTGTGAACTCTACACCAGTTGCTTGAGCCACCCAGTACGCTAATCTAGAAAACCTGTCGAAGCGATACTTACGGCGCTAGGATAATGACAGACATACTCCTCGCTGTTCAGACTTTTAATTATCAACTGCATTCTCCTGGTCAACGACCTCTCCTCATTCTTTCGCGCCTGGTAGGTCTCGGTCTTGGTCCTGATCCGGCCAAAGCGTTGAGAGCGGTTTCCGAACGTGGCAATCTTATCATGACCGATGTTCAGGGTGGCATCCAGAAGAAAGTTGAACGAATGGCAGCGAGTCGTTTACTGCCCAGATGCGATACAGATGAGGCAGGGGCCATGTCTATGCAGTTACGACAATCCGTTTTCCAAGATAAAAGACGCGTATTTCGTAATAAATGGTCTGTCTCATTCCATTTTGCCGGAAGCAGTAGTGGGCATTCCCGTTTTACGGGCTCAGCATTTCGTGTGTTCATGCAACGAGTCACCTTCCAACCCTCGGATGAGGGCAGATTTTCATTTTTCAAAACACAATGCTTCGCGAATAGCTTTCGGAGAAGTTTCCCCTACCAAGGATTCCAAGTGAAGTTGTGCAAGTAGGAACCTATGAGTTATGAGCCTTATTCACCAAACACGGGAATTGCCACGTACATGCCCTCTGCTGCTTGCAAAATCGCAACCTTTACTTCTTCTTCCAGCTGGTAATTACGATGCACAAAACCGGGGAGTCGTGAACTTTGACCATCAAGGTATCTTCGTAGATCTTCTTCGGTTGCCCGCACCTCTAGCTGCAGATATCCCTTAAACTTGTCGGTGATATCTGGGATATGTCTCGAAGTTGCTAGGAAGCTCACTTTGGAGTTCTTCTGAAGGTGAAAAATCTCTGTCAGGAGTCGTTTTCGGCTGCCATCAAATACCCGGCACTCATCCAGAGCATCAACGATGATGAATACTTTAGAATACATGGCAGCCACAGTGTGATGATTTCTCGAGATTTCGTCTGATGAAGGCCGTGTATGCTTGGTTATGTGGCGAGTAAATAGCGCTTGTATGCAATCCGGTAAAGCTTGCCGTTGTTCACTTAACTGCTTTATCAGGCTGATGAGTAAGTCACCGTCCCTCTGTTGATCGTGGCGTCGAAAATTGCAATAGACAAACGCAATCCCAACGTCAGTGTGATTTTGAGCAAATGAGATGAGGTCCTCGATGACAACAGATGCGAGGATAGTCTTCCCCGCTCCAGGTATTCCGGGACAGAATAGCGTTTGCTTACCGATCTCACGCCATGCCTGATACTCTGGAGAGCTTAAAAGCCATTGTCCGGTCCCTTCCTGCCGTCTCTTGATATTATCACTATACTGCGGGCCGTAATTGATTGGCGTGAGCCAGTTTAAGACTTCAAGGTCTTGTTCTCCAACTAATCTGGACTTTATTGTCGCAACATGCCCAATAGTCGAGGATAGAGTGTTAAGAATAACTGCATTAATTTTAGAATCTCGCTACTAACTAAGCACAAAAGTCTTGGTAATGACTAACCTCCGGATAGGATATCGCCAATTTTCTTCTCTGCCTCGACTTTGTTTGGGGCGATCCGACTTAGTAGAGCTTTCGTATACGCCGCGGCGGCCATTGCCGCATACCCCTGCCACTCTTTGTTCTTATGCGAATCTGCATAGTCGCATATGCCGCGTATTACCAGGCAAGGGAAGTGGTTCATCAAGCCCGCCGCCTCCATTTCAAAACAAAGAACTTCCTTTTCCTTCGCCAGAGAATCGCGAAGTAAAGCATCTTTCATCAGTGTGTTTGCCGACGCAATCATCCCATAGTGAATTGCCGGGTCGTCTTCGTCCTCAGCCCGTTCTCGGCGAGATACCAAGTTTGATGGATCAGAACCGCAGATGATGTCGCAGCTCTCTTGCCGCCCAGATGGATGAACGACCTCTGTTTTGTATAGTCTGTCAGTGGCCTGACTCTGTCTGCTGTACGCTTTTTGCAACCTTGGGTATCCCTTGAGCGCATTATTGATAGCCTCTTCAAGCTGGTGACCCTTCATCTCGTATTGAGTCTGTAGCCCACTCACAGCCGTCCTTAGAACCATTGGCGATTGATCCAAAAACCCCGTTGCTTTGAACCTTTGATGTTGTATAGTGTCCCCAAAATCATATTGGAAAACACCACTTCCACCATTGCTCGGAGCGCTAACCACGATATCCCCTAAACGGATATCATGCTTTTGACTTGGCGCCATCGGGTGCATTCTCAAGGAAGGCCATGGTTAGATAGAGAAGTCATCGTCTAATAACTTATGGCAAAGTTGAGAGACGATAATGGAATGTAAAGGTGGCAGGCTCGGGCTAGCCTTATGTTCGAGTAAGCCAAGTGTTCTGAAGATGTTGCTTTGGAATTTGCGTTGCCAGTTATGGTGGTGACATGCTTAGCAATATTACTTGCTAGCCGAAAGGAGGATACATAGGTGAGCTACAGCTAAGGTCCAAGATCGTCCGTGAGGAGAAAGAAAGTATGTGTGATTGGTGCTAGTCCGAAGCAAGTATGTCGATCATTGCCCAATATGGGGCGATCACAAGGGCTCGCCATCGCCATCGCTAACACGCGTGGGACGGGAAACGATTCGCTGAGCCTCTTTACTTCGCATCTTGACTCCAGAATCTTTGAATTCAGAATCTTTGACTTCAGAATCTTCACTTCAAACTGCACACTAACCGCAAGCCTCATTCCACAGCCCGATATAGTAAATTGGCCGTAGTCATCTATGAAATGCTTTGCTTCATATTTATTTCCATTAAAGGCCTTCGCCTTTTCCTCGGCACGGACCCCATCGTATAAATGTGACGATGCTATGGCGTCTCTGTTCCAACCACTACCACGCCGTCATGGAGAGAGACGAGTCGGATACAGTGCACTGCCGCTTCTGTGAGGTAAAGAGTAAGGCTTGACAGGCAGGCCATTGTCCAGATTTGATCCATTGCCATATCGCGACGGCCGCTTTTTAGGAATTAGGAGCCTCATCACGGCGCACACAGCACATTAGCTAATGACAGACACACTACAGTAGCCACTGACGGGTACACTACCCTCTGACAGGCACAGTAACCACTGACGGGTACACTACCCTCTGACAGGCACACTACCCATTGACTGGCACACACTACCGACGGACGGCTAATGTCCCATCAGCGCCCTCGTCAGCCCTGACCCAAGCGCTACCACTTCGGTGTAAGGCGGGGTCTGTGCTGTGCCCGCGTCACATCTCTCGCCTAACCACTAGTGTTACTGAGCAAATCCACCTTAAATCGCATTGCCATACCAACACAACCAAACATACATACATCCTCAGAATGCGATTACTTTCAATGCGATCTTATTACATGCCAACATTGTTCTTACGCTTA
Source organism: Antarctomyces pellizariae (assembly GCA_010623925.1). Lineage (NCBI taxonomy): Eukaryota > Fungi > Ascomycota > Leotiomycetes > Thelebolales > Thelebolaceae > Antarctomyces > Antarctomyces pellizariae. The sequence goes on from WCAA01000038.1 coordinate 7,725, forward strand.
CAATCAATCATTTAAGCATGACTGCGCGGTGTGATGATGGCGACACCCTCTGAGCGTGTACCCAACCATCGCATAGGTATGGTCATACTATACGTGATCAGCAGAACAAAGACAACGCCAGAGTTATTAATGGAGATTTCTACAACTTTAGTGATATTTCCCAGCAAAGCCAGCTTTGAGGTTCTCATGCTAATTGCTAAGAGCAGCTTCTGAAGACCTCCTAAGCCTCTTGCCCTGTGCTACGGGCGCCGCATTCGACGCTCTGAATAAAGATCATGAACCCTCCTTCCTTCCTGGTACCCAAATTGACGTTCTCAACCAGATCAATACATGGTCGAAAGATGGAAGCGATGAGAGGTGTGTCTTCTGGCTGAGCGGTATGGCCGGAACGGGAAAGTCTACCGTTGCCCAAACAGTAGCTCGTGAGCACCATGTACGAAAACGTCTAGGAGCAAGCTTTTTCTTCGCTCGAGGCGGCGGTGAAGCTGGTAATGCGCGCAGCTTCTTCACAACCATTGCTTTTCAGCTGGCACAAACAACTGCCACTCTGAAGCGCTGCATACTCGACGCCGTGAATGAGAACAGAAACATCGCCAAGCGAGCTCTGACCGAGCAATGGAGGCTGCTCATTCTACAACCTCTGACGATTGCATGGAAAGAATCACCTCAACAACCGCTGCTTGTTGTCATCGATGCCTTGGATGAGTGCGAGGGTGGGCGAGATGTTCGGTTCATCCTCCAACTCCTTGCGTCTACGAACTCGCATATACGCACCATTCAGCTGCGGGTTTTGGTGACTAGCAGACCAGATACTCCGATTCGCCTTGGTTTTTGTGAAAACCCTGGAATCTGGCATCGAGACCTCCTGCTAAATGCAGTTCCTCGTGAGCTTATCGACCGCGACATTGCTATCTACTTTTCGAAAGAATTGAAAGACATCATCCCCCTCCAAGGCGCACATACTACCAGGCGCCTCGTTGAGAAAGCATGCGGCCTTTTTATTTGGGCATGGACAGCTTGTCGGTTTATCAAATATGGCCAGCACTACCGTATTTTTGCTCGAGGGAGGCTTTCTCTCATCCTCGAGGGAAAAAAAGGCGAGGAAAACCCAGAGGAAAAGCTAGATCAGATATACGCCAAAATTCTGTTGAAATCAGTTGGCGGAGACTATAAAGACGCAGAGAAGAAGGTATTGTTTGATCTTTTTAGACAAATTGTTGGATCTATTGCAATACTTTTTGATCCGCTATCCATCGTCGCTCTCGGCGCGCTCCTGGGAGTCTCAGCCCCTCAATTGAGCCAGACTACAATAGAGGAGCTATTGAGCCATCTTCACTCCGTCTTGGACGTCCCTGCAGATAGCGCAAATCCTATCCGCCTCCTTCATCCCTCGTTCCGCGACTTCCTACTTGCCGATGAAAGATGTCATGAGCCGCAACTACGGGTGAACGAGATGCTTGCGCATAGGACGTTGGCAAAAGATTGCATAGGGGTCATGTCTACGTCTCTCAGGCGGGATATCTGTAGCTTCCAACTGCCTGGTAGCCTTTTATCTGATGCTACGAGAAGTCAGGTTGAACAATGCATACGTCCGGAGCTTCAGTATGCATGTCTCTATTGGGTTGAGCATCTTCAGAAGAGCGATATTGTGGCCCATGATAGCGACGAAGTCCATCAATTCCTTACAAAACATTTTCTTCATTGGCTCGAGGCCCTTGCTTGGCTGGGGAGATCTTCAGAAGCAATTCTGGCACTTATCTCTTTAGACGGTCAAATAAAGGTGAGTGTTGTCCCTGGTATCTATTTTTCAGTTTTTAGGAAATGAGAAGTAACAATGACGAAGGTCAGCGAGAGTCCTAGCCTACAAGAGTGGGTCCGAGATGCGAAGCGTTTTGCTGCATATAACAAAGGTACCATAGAAGAAGCGCCATTGCAGCTCTATTGTTCGGCACTCATCTTCACCCCGGAAGACAGCATTGTTCGGAGAACATTTCATCACAGTATTCAGCATTGGATTCAAACTAAACCGAAGGTAGAGCGAAATTGGAGCGCGTCTCTGCAGACGCTCGAGGGCCACTCGGACGAGGTCAACTCAGTCGCCTTCTCTCGGGACGGCAGGTCGGTCGTGTCCGGGTCTGATGACAAGACAGTGCGGCTCTTGGACGCGGCGACGGGCGCGCCGCTGCAGACGCTTGAGGGCCACTCTGGCCAGGTGAAGTCGGCCGCTTTCGCTCCGGACGGCGAGATGGTCGATGGTCTGCTGCTGTCGAAAAATTGGGTAAAGGAAGGAGAAGAAAATCTGATTTGGCTTCATCCATACCACCGAGGACGACTTATAGGATCTTTGATGGGATGCGTTGTACTTGCACAGTCATCTGGAAGGATTCTTATAATGCGATTCAAAGACGGGCTGAAGGCTATATTGGAAGCGACGCAAGACCGCCCTTGCTACATTTGCCGCCACGACGTTCTTTGACCTGGTCAGCATCGGGGATCGCAGTTTCGCTGATGGTGTCCTTGGTGCAAATAATCCGGTAGATGAAGTTGAAGGAGAAGCATGAAACATCTGGTGTGCGGAAAGTGGAGATCTGAAGCCTCTGGTGAAGTGTTTCATATCAATTGGAACAGGTAACCCGGGCAAGACGGCATTTGTTGCGATACATCGTTTGGGCGGGCATCACCGCGGATAGTACCTGCCTGCACGGATTGAAGCCAAGGGGTTTATTTGGAAGGAACCATCATAGAAGAATAAGTCCCTCGATCGGTATCTAAGTGATTGCCTACCTATAAAGTTCAACAGTTTGCTAATAAGAATCAAATAGGAAAGTACTGGGTTATCAAGAGTATGATGCTTGTGGAGACGTCAAAATCGTGTGAGGGAGAGAGCCCATCAGCGCAGAAAGTGGACGCGCGGACGCTGCGCGACCCAACAAAACTTCACCACTCAAATTCACACCCCTGGTGCTGCTGCTGCACGCAATTTAGCCGTACCATCAAGTCGGACCATGATTGGAATGACGCTACTGCGGCGAGTAGATATATCTAATTTTGAGCCTTTGTCCCCGGTCTTTCCAGCCCGTTTATCTGCGCAGGATGCCTAAACGGGCTAAATGTGCGTGGTAGGAACCAAAGCGCAGTTGCCCGTTTATGCGCCTAAATGTGGAAATTATGGTTAGGTCTCCAGGCTCCTGTCCAAGCTAACACCGGTCCCTGATGTGCGCGTCAAAGCGTCCGGAGCGCGCCTAATGCCAAGCAGGGACAGAAGAAGAAGTAGATGAGCGATTACAGATGTCTAGCTAACATAGAGAATCAATGATGACATGAAAGAGTTGAAGGGACGTCGTTAGAATATAGACTCGTACATTAGCAGGAAGGAAGTGGATCGAGGATGCCGTTGTGACCTGTCAACGGCAATACAGTAGCTTCCAAGGATCCCTGTCAAAAGCGCCTCAATGCGGGGACCCCGCTGCGATATCCGCCCCTTTTTATCCCTACTTCCTACTTTGGCAAAGCCACGCCGATATCGAGCAGCCAAGAAATGCTTAAAAATTGCAAGTTCTTTATTAACAAGAGAATTCCCATGTTCAAGATGTTATCGAAATTCCTCGGAGACGGTATCTTGCCATGGCACCTCCAAACACTGCATCGCCAGGCGAGGTGAAGTCGACGGCTCAGATGCCATCGCCTACCTTGTCACCTTCAGGACCCTTCACTGATGGAGAGGGCGGATAATCCGTTGACTACACCTTATGTCTTCCCACCAGAATGCGCCTTCAACTATGCCATGAGCTCCTCGAGCAGCGGCATTTCGGGCGAGTACGGGCAGGCCGAAGAGACCTTTCTTTATCTGAACATGTACCAGAACGAGCACTTCTCGTCATGTCAGCCGGCGGGAGCAGAGATTGGATACGGCAAGCAATATGGCCGTATGCAAGCTTCTTCTGTCTATCGGGGCGCTGTGTGCCCATCGGGTTGGATGGCCTTCGACGTTGGATTGGAATCGCACACACTGAAAACTTCCCGCAAGACTCTCCCAGCTGAAACGTGGTCAACTGCACGGTGCTGCAAAAGGTGAGTGCTGGATTTACTGAAATGATTCGGGTCAGCCACTAACATCAACAAGCGGCGACACTTATGGGCAGAATTTTTGGAGCATCCAGCTTAATGAGGTGAAAATTGGGTTTTATAGCCATGTCTCAGTCTGCATCTCGGAGTTTCGTGGCGGAGGCTCGGTATTCGATTCCTTCGTGGTATATGGCAAAACAAGCTATCCTGGTAGGATATATACAAACACTGTCACAATGGACGGCAGCACGTTAACGAGAACCGGTATCTATACTCCAATAGAGTACACGCAGCTCACACTACCCTTTACCAGAGGCCGTGCCTTCTATGCTGCAATGAGCATGGAGTGGTTCGAAGAAGACAACAAGACGCTTGACCCTAAATGGCCAACCCTAACAAACGATATGCTCATACCTACGTGGACTCCGGGGATGAGCCTGTCCAACGTTATTTTCCCTGGCGTTTTCGATCACCGGGGCAGGGGTCCAAAGGCCGCACCGCCACCGTCGGTACCAAACAAAGTCGCAATCCCAGTCATCGCAGTGCTAGCGACTTTACTAGCTCTTTCCTTAGGCGCCCTGCTCTTCATGCTTTGGAGAGGACGGAAAGTCAATAGGCAAGGTGCGGGAAGCCGTAAGCTTGTGGGTGATCATCATGTTGGGGTTCCGATGGATGGTGAGGCAGGGAGTACGGCGCATTTGAATGGACAGGTGGGAGATGACATGGAGTTGAGGGAGCGTGAGGTGGCGCGCTGAGAAGAAGTGGATGAGCGTGTCTATGGCCAAGGGCGTTGATGGTTGTGTAAGATAGTATTGGGAGATCTGGAGTCATGTGAGATTGGGGCATCTGTGAGCATTTAAGACTGGGTGTAGAGAAGAGTAGATGACTCCCTGGTTATACTTGGTAGTTGAGGTTGGCCCGTGTATACCACCTAACGACTTGCTTTCATCGCTCCTTTCCTTCCAGAAGTGAGGTTGTACACTTCTAGACCAAGCCAGTGCCTCTGGAGTCTTTGCCAAGTATATACCCGACGTCTGGTATCAAAGACATGCCGTGCTATCTGGGAGATGAGGCCGATATGTTAATGCGCTCGCTGTATCGCCGCCCCTACACTCAGCCTTGGCTTTGTTTCAATGACAGAGGTAGTGGCTCTTCTCATCACACTCTGCGGAGTGTAAGCCGATTATAGCTGTCCTGGCTGACCCTTCATTCCTGTCTCGCCGTCCGGAAGTGAAGTTGTACAATTGTTGGCTGATCGTAGATATCACAATTGTAAAGTTTAAACCAATGACCCAAAAGAATGATCTTGAAAACAGTTATGTGCCTACTATCGCCACGTACCTTGGTATATGTACTTTATCTGCATGAGTTCGGGGAGCGGCGACGTCCGCTGCCAGATTCAGGGGCGAGCAACATAATTTCAGTATGATATAAAGATCGTCCCCCGTCATATGGTGGGGTGGAGTGCCATCGACACCTCGATGCTACCCTTCATTTCCTGATATCTTTGCAGTGGTGTCGATCAGCATACCACTGCCGATCAGAATACCTCAACAACAATCAAGGAATTGTCAGAGACTAATCCAATGCCTCAAGGCTCTGGTCCCTCTGTCACAACGATATGCTGTTGACGTTGTAATACCCAAGACACCGTATCCTAAATCCCTGGGTTCTGGGCATCTACCAATGAACATGCATCCTCCCAACTGCTGAGAGATGCTAACAACACTGCCCTGCGACAGCTCGATATTCCCTCTGAAGCTGAGCCAGACTGCGCCATCTTGCCATTGGAACTTCGCCCCACTGCAAGCCAGCAAACTTCGAATAAGAGGGCCCGCTTGTCATTGCAGAACTTCATCTATGTCACACATCCAGAAAACCATTACTTCGTATTGTGTCTCCACGTTTCTGCATGTCACAAGTCGAGAAACTCTTACCACATTTTGGACGAGAGGAAAGTTGGGGATTCCAGTAGTGCTTCGCTGCGTCCGCCGCAGGTCTGTTGATCGTGCCATCATGGACGCGACGCGGTGTCATGCTTCTAAAAGGCGCTCTGATCACACAGAAAATCGGCCTTACCCGATGGGGGAGGAACCATGACCGTGCAGTTACGACAATCCCGTTTGCGAACATAAAAAACACGCATTCCGTAACTAAATGATGTGTCTCATTCCATTTTGCCGGAAGCAGTAGTGGACATTCCGGTTATTGATTCACGGAGGCAGCATTTCGTTCGTTGATGCAACGAGACACCTTCCCAACGCCGGATGCGGGCATATGCTCATTTTTGAAGCACACCGGCGAAAGGCGGCGAAAAGCTCCAGTCCTCCTGCAGCCAGTGCTCGATTGCGCCGATTCCGTTGGAGCTCAGCGGCTGCCACACCATCACATTATCACCCCTGATGCGCTTCGGTGGTCAGCCAACCATTTTCTCTTTGTAAGCGCCGTCCAAAACAGAATTGCTTAGGGCGGCGATATAAGATCGATGCGGGTTCGTGTAAGCCACGATGAGGAAACGGAATGTAGTAATCCCGATTTCGACGCCAGGCATCAACATTCGGTAAACAGGCTCGGAATCTTGGATCAAAAACCAGCGTCGGTTGTGTTTCCCATTATCCCTTTTCCGGAAACATATCTTTGATGGTCTAACGGTCATGATTTCCGCTTGTCATTCAACTCTTCCCAATTGGAAAGAGCGACAAAGCGCGGGAGACCGGGGTTCGACTCCCCGTCAGAGAGTCGGAAGACCCTCTGAGCTCATGCTCAGTGTTTACTTTTGCCTCATTGTTTACTTCGCATGCTGAGATAACATTGAGGTACAACAAGGTGACCTGGATGGGCAATACACTCTACCTCATAGGTTGTATTTTTGGTGGCGGGCTAATCCTGCGTCCATGGGGCCAACTTTGGCTGCCGCCCTTGACAAGCCAAGCTAGACCATATTCGGGTTTGAGAATGCCAATATTCTTATAAGCTCCTACGTGGAACTCAAAAAAATCTCGGGTTTGCGGTGGAATATGCAAAATTGAAGGGTTATTTTTATTTGTGTAAGAAAGAAGAAAAATCCAGAGATCGCGTGCCTACAGGCAGTTTATTACTATATCCATGATTCTCACAACCAGGTTACATTGTAAATAGGAAGGTAGTTGGCGTTCACACTTTTGCCTACTGCTGACCTGCGGTGGCGAATCACTCATAACATCAAGTATAGCCTCTTTTCAAAGAGAGCAGCTGTTGAATCAAGTTATAGTAGGACTTGGTAGACAGACAGCATTTAGGACCCACAATATTATCGTGTCTTAGTACCGTTGGCTCCTGTGCTGACTAGAATACTCTACATAGGTATAATTAACCATCTTCAGATGCCTCTGTCTTTACCCTCCCAGCCTTAGATCTTGCGCATACCTCAACCTTCTGAGTTTAATCCTCTTGGTGAAACCCGAGTTGCATAGATGGAGATTGAAAGAAGCGAACAAGAATTCAGGCATCGTACTCGTCATCTTAGTGACGCTGGGAGACAAAGATGGAGAGCGAAAAGTGGTCGGTCTATCTAGGGTGGCTTAACTGGCGAGTAGCGTACAGGAATCGGTTGACCGTGGCTCTCAGACGCGACTTCATGCCACGTGCAACTTCACGTCACCAGCCTGTGAAGTGATGAAGTGGACGAACTGCATTGCCGACTCTTAAACTGGTCGGTATTTCCATTTTTATACATACTTCTTCTATATAGCCCTCCCCAATATATATTAGAAGATCATACACTATCATACACCTCCACTTCCCCCCTAAAAGGCCTGATGCTCAGCCTCTCAAAAAGGTTTGAGATGCTCATCATCGACCGCACTCTCATCATGGACATCTTGACTTCCCATAGCCTGCAGCAGCCTTCCCTTCGACGGCCTGAACGGCCAATCCATAAAAGACTCAAAGCACTCCTTAAGCATCTTCTCATTCAGGTTCCTTATCTTCAACATCTCCAAATCGGCAAACCCACCATTTTCCACATCCCTGAATGACGGGCAACGAGGAATGATCCACTCATCCGCTCCTGGTGCAAGTGCCTGCAATCTACTCGTTATCGAGTGAGTAGGGAGGTGAAAGAGCGCCGATAACAAGAGCTCGTAGTAATCGTAATCATTCAATGAGTTCTTCTGCAGAGCCGGCCAAATAGTCTTCGGCATAATGTCGAGCAACGCCATAGGTTGTCTCGGCCAAAACTCTTCACTTTTGGTTATGAGCGGCTCAAACGCCCTGCGATCCCATTGCAGCACTGGCGGTTCCTGAGCAATGGACTTCGTGTCCGCGATCTTAGCGTTGAGATCCCGTAACTGCATTTGATTCAACCCTTCGACTTCCTCGTGCCACTGCTCAATTTCCTCCTCAACTCCCCTCATCTTCTCTTCCTTTTCTGGGTCATTGGATTTTTTCAACCCCAGCCAGCGCGACTCCATGTCATTATACGCATTACACAGCCTCTCATTCCTTTCCGACGTGGCCTTGCGATTCGCATGCCGATACATCAGCTCCTTCCACCGCCTAAACTCCGGCGTCAGGTAGCTCAGATAGCCTTCGGGACATGCCCAGCCCCTTTGCTTCAGATGCTGGTTCAGATCCTCCATGTACTCCACCCTGTCCGGAGCCTGGAGAATGGGTACTTCCTTCTTCACCAGCTTCTGTTCCAGCTCTTCCATCTCAGCGTGGAAGTTTCGCCACGTCTCCATTTCGCCCACACTATTCGGGTCGAGGCCCTGGATTTGCTCTTCTAGTCTACTCATGCGGTGTGGCGGGGTTGAAATACCAGCATCCTTCATTCTCTGCGACACCTTGAGTGCGGATTCTACCTCAACACTCTGATCGCGCTGGTATCGATCATTGTCCTGATCCGCACCACAGATCTCGTGTAGGTAAGCTACTGTCGTCTCCGCCTCAACCGCCGCTTTATTCCGCATCTTCAGGGAGCGAGGGAGGAAAGTGCGTTTCTCAAAGTCCTGCACCCAGACCAGCATTCGTACCTGGCCGTAAGATTGGAATAGCGAGTGTGCACGTGCAGCGGTGAAGAGCTGATGCATGACGAGGTGGGCGATGGAGGCGAAGCCGATGTAGGAGCGGCGAGGGTAGTAGCCTATATTTATGGTGACGAGGAGTGTATCATTCGGCTTGTCGAGTTCGGGGTCGCCAAAGGGACGTTGGACTTGGGAGGGAAGAAGACCGTCGGTGATGAGTTTGGTGAGGTTGTTCCAGATTATGCCGGATTTTTTGATCAGTTTGTAGGTTGGGTCTGAGGCCTCGAGTAGGGTTAGGTGGTTGCTGTATACTTCGTCTGGCTCCATCAGGATATGGTTGCGTGGCTTCAGGTGGTCATGGAGCTTGGTTGACCATTTGGCGATACCGGGGTTGATATCTATGATGTCGCAGCCCTTGTGCTTTTCTAAGGATGGCCCCAGCCGTTCTAATACATCCTCGCACAATATATCACTAACAATGTTCATCCTCGAGGTATCTGCCTGCGCCGTAATTTGGCCGGTTTGAAAAGCAACATCGTTTTCCGACCTCGGTGCTATCGACCCATCCGCATTGAATGATTCCGTCAATGCAGCTAATAGGTTTCTGTTGAACTGCACTGCCTTGAGTGATCTCTTTTTACCTCGTGATGGTTCTGATAGCTGAGCATTTTCTTTCTTTTGTGGTGCTCCCTTAGGTTTAGGCTCGGCGCCCGTTTTTGCAGTCCTTGCTCTGCTCTTTTCGCCAGCCGCCTCCAGCTCAGCAGCTGTTCTCCTCTTACGAGTCTTCTTCGGTTCAGGTGACCCTTCTGACTCTGCCTTGACTTTGGTCTCTTTCTTTTTTGGCGGCGTCTTTGGGCCCTTCACATCTTCTGTTGAATCTGCTGCCTTCACCGTCGTGGTCCGCTTCTTTCGAGGTTTCTTCGCCTTCGCTTCTATTCCTTCCAACACCTCGCCTTGAAGCATATTGTACATATCGCCCCCACCGCTGGCCGGCGTCGAGTTTGCCGGTGTAGAGTCTTTCGGCACAACATCTTTTTGGCCGCTTATGTCCGTAAATCGTATGTCGATTTTGCGACCAGTTATATTTTTGATCGGAGCTGGGGTGTTTTCGGCCTGGCCACTAGCAGAATGGCCTGCCGCAGCCTCATTATTTACCGCACTATCATTTTGGCTACTATGATATCTTTGCTGATCTACGAGGCATCGGTTGTGAAGTCTGTATGCGACAGTGGACGGCGACGAGGTAGGTGTTCGCAGTGGCCGAATTGGTATTATTCCTCGGCTCAAGGAACGCCTAACTAACATGAGAAATGGGGAGTGAGACTCGTAGCAGAGCTCCTGTCGACGGCATGAAACGCAAAAAGAGTTGCCGTTTAACTGGTGAGATGATGTTTATTCTACAAGTCTAAATGGACGAGGCTCTAGAAATGTTGTGCAGAGCTTCTTAAGCCACACAAATTCTGCCGCATGGTAAGCAGGGAATACCTCACCGCCCCAGCCTCGTGCACCAGCCACAGTACGGGACAGTGGACAACCAGCCAGGTACTCGTCAGTGCATGGGTCAGCTAATGAATAGCTCCCAGGCAACTTCATCTTTCAACCACTGTCTACCTCACGAGTTTCAAAACATCAACACCGTAAATTCACTCGTTTGACTAATACTCTTAAACACCACTGAGGACAGCTTGCTGCACCTGTGGGCGCATGCAGGAGGACGTGGTGCAAACCTCGTACCTCAACAACCATTTACCCCACTATTGTCCACGGAGCACAAAGTACCACACCGTCATGCCGTCGACATATTCAGAACAGGCGCCGACTTTGCCTTTGACAATTGCGCAACTGAGTGATGCCGCCAAACAGTATGAGTTTAATACCACCGTGCCTTTGGGCGCGTGGCTGCGCACCAGTGATTACTTGCTCAAAGAGGTAGACTCAATCCTCACCCACAATAACATTTTCACAGCTAACACACGCAGGCCGCTATTTACGAGGATGATGGCAACCTCGGGAAGAGTTACATGCTTATTATGCGCTATATCGATCTGGTCGTTGAGAAACTGAGCAAACACCCCGAAGCGAAGCTGCCCAAGTACAAAGATAAAATGAAGCAAGTGTACAAACTATTACCGAGCCTCGTCGACAAACTGGAAACTCTAAAACCTCGAATCAAAGCCCAAATTGACGACTATGAGAGGGAACAAGCTAGAGCCGTTGCTACGGGCAGACGATTTGGCGGCGATGGCGTAATGAGTCGGTCAAATAAAAGACCTGGTGATTACTCGGAAAGCGACCCAGCTGTAGCTGGAAAGAGGGTCATATCGTCTAAAGATGATGGGAATATTCCTGTAAAGCTCTTTCATAAGGAGTCCAAGCGCAGAGATATGATAAGACGTTCGGACCACAACAGGTCGGGAAGGACGCGCTGGAGTGAGGCGGGTGCCGACGACGACAACGATATGCGCCGCAGGATGGAGGACACCAGGAGGAAGCTGAATATGTCGACAGACAGCGAGCCTGTGAAACCAAGGAAGCTGCAGAAGAGTCGATCGCCAGCAAGGTCATTCAATGTCGATTATAGGCCTCCAGCCTATTCATATCCCGCGATCAAGAAGCCAACACCATTCAGCCGCGATGACAGGCCTCGCAGCAGAGAGAGACTATATGAAGGGGAAATGAAGCCACCTCCTCCGCCTGTAAAGATACCTATAATAAATATGGATTACGACACCCGTTCACCATCTGTTCCCTCCAAGATCAAGGAGGAATCTTCATATCGGCCTTCCATACGCGGAGGAGAAAAAGAAGTGTCTCCTCGTGCACGTCTTTCCCTGTCACCAATCGACGGTGACTCTTCAGATTACACATTTAAAGCCGCCACCTACCTCGAAAAAGGCACACCCTTGCGCCACCTCTTCATTCCACCAGGACTGCGCGAGGACTTCCTCCACATCGCCGCGCCAAACACAAGGGACAATATCGAGACATGTGGCATACTCTGCGGCACTCTTATCAGTAATGCCCTATTCGTCTCACGACTGGTTATTCCTGAGCAGGAAGGCACGTCCGATACATGCGAGATGACGAACGAGGGCGCACTCTTCGAGTACTGTGATAAAGAAGACCTGATGGTGTTGGGCTGGATCCATACCCACCCGACGCAGAGCTGTTTTATGAGCAGTAGAGATCTGCATACGCATTGTGGATTTCAGGTTATGATGCCGGAGGCGATTGCTATTGTTTGTGCGCCGTCGAGGACGCCTTCGTAAGTGTCTCGTTTCCTTCCTTGACTGCTTGCGGAGGATAAGATTGCTAACTGAACGCAGATATGGCGTCTTTAGGCTCACTGACCCCCCCGGAATGCCTAATGTACTGAATTGCACCAAGACGGGGCTGTTTCATCCGCATCCGGAGACGGATACGTATACAGACGCCATGAAGCCAGGTCATGTACATATTGCGGATATTGCATTTGAGACGGTTGACTTGCGTCCTTAAGAGTGGAGAATTCTGGCTTGAGAAATGATAAGAGGGGGTAAGACAGAGAGAAATTACTGGGGGCATAGCGTTGGCGTTGTAAGTGGCATTATGGTGCGCTGCATGGCTTTAAATACCTGACATAGAGCTTAAAGACCTAGACCAAGAATTGAAACATCGTCGCTTTCGTGCCAAGTTGTGCAACTGGGCCCCCGGAAGTGAAGTTTGTAGATACGAGACAGAGTCGCCTCCGACACAACGAGGCACAAGGCAGAGGACACCTCTCAAGGTAGCAACAGCCTGTTGAAAAGCAGTCCTCTTCGTCATTGACAAGCGTCATCCTACCTCCAATCGTCATACTTCTTTAATCAAATTGATCAGCTGTCACATCAATGACTACGCGAAACTAGCGCATGCTTCATCTCTTTTTCCCCAGATTCCTCTCGGACCGTTCTCCGTTTTGCTAAACATACAGTTACTCGCCCGAAGTAAACAACACAAAATGAGTTCTTACACATCTGATACCAACGCCCCTGACACCAACACCCCCCACTCTCCACACCTGGGACCACCGAATCTGGGCTTTTCGCCATATCAGGATTCTGACACCCATTCGACGTTCCTGAACTATAAATCTGAAGGCGGGACCGCTGTCGCCGGGACAACGACAGAACATGACGGCGCCGCACCTTCATCGTACAACATCCCGGGCATGGACGCTGGCGCTGGCAAAAGCAATCTCAAAAAGAGACGCGCAAGTGGGACCCTTGACGGGGCGGCGAGTGCGAAGGGCGACGCACAACGCCTCCAAGCAATCAACGATCTCTCAAATTGGGGGTCGAGGAGTTGGACTGAAGTATGTGCATTTCTAATACTTTTTACTCGGGGACCATCATCTTCGCTGTTCCCTCCACTCTCGTGAGAGAAGAGAGCTAACACTCCAAGGAACCACTAGTCCTGGGTCTAACCTTAGTCGCCGTCATCGGCATCGTCTGGTTCGGGTGGGTATATCTCGGGCAATTCAATAAGAGCAGGAAACTGAGCTTGGCGGACATGTGGGCTGTGAACTGACTCGTACTGCGTAGGATTCGCCAGCATAACCAGGGAAAATTTTAGCCTCCGAATTGCAGGCTCTATTGTTGGAGTAGGTGGATGGAGAACGATGGTTGGTTGATGGATTAGATAGGCAAGATATGCAATACCGTCGAGTAAATAGGTCGTTTAGAAAGGATTCCAGACATTGGAGCCCACACGCTCGAATGATGGTTCGAGGTCCAAGTTGCCTGCATTCTGCACCTAAAGTTTCTGGGCTCCAGATCTCCGTCCCAGGTCGTTCAGTTCTATGAGCACTCAACTCAGCAGGAGTACAAAAACCCAGATCCATCAACCAAAATGAAACACTGAGCATGAGCTCAGAGGGTCTTCCGACTCTCTGACGGGGAGTCGAACCCCGGTCTCCCGCGCTTTGTCGCTCTTTCCAATTGGGAAGAGTTGAATGACAAGCGGAAATCATGACCGTTAGACCATCAAAGACTTTTTCCAGGCAAGGAATAATAGCATTAAAATTGCCTTTTACAAAATCCAACGAAAAGTTAAGCCGCCGACGTGCTGCCCATATCTACAATGTGCCCAAAGCTATCTTACGCAACAGGATGAACGGAAAGAAACCAAAAGCTGAAGTTCTTATAGCACATTGATTAACAATTACCGAAGAAGGCGCAGTTATCTTGTACATTGTGGATTTAGATACAAGAAGGTTTCGTTTTCGGTTAGTTAATATCAAAGATACAGCAAATTACTTTTTCTCGTGAGGCGACAGTACGCGTTGACAAGCACTGGGCTAAGAAATTTATCAAACGACAAAAAGAGCTCAAAATGCAGATCAACGTGAAAAAGGCAAAGCTATTTGGCCTGATAACTGAGAATAAGTAATAGCTATTGAGTGCGTCAATGATAAAAGGTGGTGCCTCTTGTCATTCCTCATAGTCCAGTGCGCATATTACTAAGGGGTGAAGCCTGTTGATATGAAAAGTGGTATTAGTTACGTCAATGTTGTAGGCTTGTGTTGTAAAAGGTTAAAATAAGGCAAAAGTTGTAAAGGGCTAATAACAAGTTGTATTCAAACTAGCTAAGCCAACATACTGTTTTTATTAAAGCTAAAGAAAAAAGAAAAAATGTCTATGTTGTAATGCTAGGTGGTTGGGAGGTAGAGTGTAGAGCTCCCTAAGGGTGGTTTTACTAAGACAACACACTGTCCTAGGAAGCAGAGACAAGGGTTGTTAACTTGGACTATTCTACAACACAGCACTCAAAGGTAATAGAGCATGGCAGGTCTGAGACTGGTGTTGAGTCTGAAAACTCAGAAGGGATAAATGTATTCTATAAATACTGAAGGGTGTTCAAAGTGAATGTAAATGCACAGTTGTGTAGTGAATAGTGTTCAGTGTTACTTGCTTGTCCTTTTTTAATGAAAGGACAGCTTTATATATATTTAAAGAGTGTGGGTCTAGGCCTAGCCATAGATTACAAATACAAAGTTACAAATCAAAGAACGTGGTGGATCAGAAATTTGAAATGGCAAATCTAATTTGACAAATCAACTAAGGATGAGTCTGGGACTTTCTAGTTGATTCCATGTATTACCAATACTGCTTGGCAAGGCGAAAATGGATTAGAGCCCTGTAAAAAGCTGTAGAAGGTTGTAGACAGCGTACTGTCACGTGATTAAAAGTGGCTGTGTAGTGACAAAGTGCTCAAGGCATGACTTTGAAAGGCATGAAGATGCTAGCCTGTGACATCAATACTAGCATCTAATACAACAGAAGAACTCCTACAGCAAATACCAAAACAATGATAAATCGCATGAGGAAAACACTGTGAATACAATCTTAAAGTTAATGGGTTCATAGAGCAGCCAGTAGAAATTGCGAAGAACCACTCATGTCAACCTGAAGTTTAAACAACAGCCGCCATTACACAATTTAGCACTAAGCCTCATGACGCAGCAGTGCATCTTTCTATACTATATTTTAACCCAAACACTGAGGTCGCTCCCCAAGTTGCCACTATCTCTCTGCATAGGCATCTGCCACATACTATTAATGGGCCTGAACAGCTGCCCAGAAAATCAAAACAAGTCTTAAATCATGTGGTGATATGGTTTATTGTTGCTTTCATCATTGTACACCTAGAAGTTAAGGAGAGTTTGTCTTTAGGAGCACTTGTAGCACTATTTGAGGCCATTGATGTAGCTGAAGTCATGTAGGAGAATGATCTTGGCTAGAAGGCTGCTATCAATACTGAGCTAAGAGCATTGGTTGCCATAAGCATGTTTAAGATTATGCTAGGAGACAAAGAGAAGGTAAAAGTCATTTCCAGCTACAAGTGCTAAAAAGGAAATTCAGCGTAGATGGTAACATTGCACGTCAAAAAGCAAGACTAGTAATCTAAGGTATTGAAAAACCCTACGGGATTAACTACTTTGCAACGTTTGCATTTCTCATCATGTACACAACATTTAAATTACTACTTGCAATGGCTTCAGCTGATGACTTAAAAGCTAAACACATAGGTGTGAATACTAAATTTTTGAACCCTACGTTAAAAGAAAATGTGCATATGGGGGTTCTTGAATTCTTTAGGATGATGTATCTAGAGCTCAAAAATGAAAGAGAATATGTACCTCACACTGAACAAGCATTGTATAGCCTGGAACAAGCACCACGTGCATAACAGCAGATGGTGCAAGCTTTTTTTAGAAAATATTAGCTTTCAAGTCTTACCAGTAGATATAAGTCTTTTTATAAGAAGAAATAGAGTATTTATCTTTTTCTTTGTTGACAATATGCTAATTATTAGAAAAAGACTACAAGTTGATACTATTACTATTACAGCACAAATCCTTGAGCAGTGGACGTCAAAGGGTCTTGCGTTAGTTGTCATGTTTATTAGCTTTCAAATACAACACAACTGACAAAAGTGATTTTTACGCATACACCAAACTTGTACATCACCAAGCTGTTGATTCAACTCAGTATAAGTAAAGCAAACCCAACCTACTTTCCAATCATAGTTGACACTGTTTAAAAACTAGATGAAAAAAACCTTTTTGACCAAGATGAAGTGAGCCTACGCCGTTAGTTTGCTAGCAGAATTTATGGCAAAATTGGCAGAGACCCATTTACAACATGCAAAGCAGCTCCCTTGCTACTTGAATGGCACAAAGACAATTAGCATCACTTATTCTCGCTAGTTGAGAGAAAGACTGCGCAGTTACAAGTTGTTCTCTGACGCAACCTAAGGAACTGAGGATGATTGCATCTCATTTTAAAGTTGAGAAGTACTAAGATATGGCAGTGTATTGTCTTAGTCAGCACAGTGTCAAGAGTTGACAGCACTTAGCTTGATGAAAGTTGAAGTAGTGGCTGCTAGCAAGGGAGCAAAAAAGCAGCCTGGCTGAAGAGGTTTTTAATTATCTTTAGTAAACAACAAAAAGATAACTCCAAAGCTTTTATTCCCACTCTTTACTGCAACAATCAGGGTGCCATTGACTTGATGCACAACCCTAAGTTTTATGCCCAAGCAAAGCACATCAACGTGAGAAATGTGAGTATACAAAATGACATAGTCTTACAGAAACGTATTCATGTTCAATACATACCTAGCACAAACCAACTGTCACGGGTATTAAAAGTCATGGCTAGGTCGCCAGGGATTCGGGTATGATTTGGTCATGTCACGTGTTGATGCAAGAATATAAAATCGGAGCGCCGCTGCTCCGGCAGTGAGGTGGCTACGGGTACACCCAGAAATCTGCATGTATGGTGGACCTCTTTTGAAAATGAGGAGGCCAGAGTTTAGTTTGTCGAATATAAGCCTTCTTGGGATTGGTACCGGTATAACTGTAAAGGCTACGCCCACGCTTTGTAAGGAATTTGAGGCAAGGAGGTATGGACAGTGTTCTGATACAGGGTTTGAACGTCACGTAGGTATAGGTAGATACATTGACTAATTTCTACAGGTCTCCTAGGGTCCGGAGGAGACTATATGTGCCAAGTGTGGGGCACGTGCCACCTGACCATCACATGACCAGTGATGCCGTCACTGTATACCTTACAATAACACTCTTTCTACAATAATCCTTACATTCTAAACTCTCCACCCTCATAGGAGACAGCTCGCTACGACCCGGTACCGACCAAACATCGTCGCAAACAATCTACTATGGAGACTCTATTAATAGAGGCAACAATAAAGGCAAAATCAAAAAGCCAGTCCCAAACCAAAACCTAGACTCTCCGGGAGAGCACAGAGACATCTGTAGGCAACTTGATACCCGCTTACAAAGAAGCACATGGCATTGAAGGCTACATAAAGGAGAGACGGGCAAAGGGCTGACCTACATAAGCACCAGGTGTCGGAGGTTTTTAGGCAACAGGAAGCTGCTGTCAAATCGCGCATTGCCGAGCTAGTGCGTTGGTAAATAGCACTAATTAAACCTTGTAGGTCTACAAGAAATATGGATGATGATTAATGATACTGTAGTAAAGGCGAGATCGAGGTTAATGAGGGCGCGGGCTGATTCAGCACAAGTACCTCGTACCCTCAATACCCCTCATGTCTTGCTCCTACTGCAAAAGCTGAGTAATAGTCACTGCTGTCCCTGACAGGGAGAATGTTAGGTAGATAGGTCGGCATACGTATATACAGATCTGAGCGAATATTATAAAAGGAGATACGCAAAGGATGTTTAAAGTCGCTATGCCATGTTTCTGTGGCCTGGCTGGGCATGATAAAAGGCGGGGAACAAGGAGTAAGGATGTTGATGCATGGAGACGATTGGGAAGGATAGGGAGTGGGGGTTGATAGTTTTTCTGTGAGGGTTATGAGATTGAGCCCTAAAAAGGGGAATGAGAGTGATTATCGAAGGCAGGGAACGATATCTATAGTCCCTGTATGTTGTTGTCCACTGTGTTTGCTTGCGGTTATGGATAATGTGAGTAACGAGTGTGCGAGCAGCGGATGGAAAAGTTCTTTTTGGGCTCAAATGGGAAACAAATGCTTGCATATGAAAAGGTATGTTAAATGTGATTTGTTAAATTTTCTATAGCTTATTTGTAGATATTCGATATTCTACCGTATCTATAGCCAGACATCTACCAAACTGACCTTTTAGCATCGAATACCCGCTACAAGCTATATCACCCAAAAGAATCTGTCTAAGTGACTGTCTGTTTGTCTAGCAAGAAGTGTTGAAACATAAAAAGTAACGCCCGCGTCTTAGCCAGAACTCTTCATTCGAGACTCATTCCAACCCGGCGCTCCCGTCCAATGGCCAAACTCCAAAAGTGTCAATCCAGAAGTCCCAAATCTTACACAAGACCCATAACAGCATCTCGAGGCACATTTCTTCTCATGTCCTATTCTCTCTTCCTTCCCACAAAATGAAATGCCCCTTGCAGATCAGCTCAAAAAAACTTGGCAGTAGCCATCTCCAATCCCTCGAGCACCTCAAAATCGACGCCAGTCTGTTTCATACAAACAGCGACAAGATCGAAATTCGCCTCGATCTTCTCACGCGTAAACTGCGCGTCGTCCAACCGACCCATAAACTCGGCATCTTGCTGCGGCACAAGCGGATCGTGGTACATCAGCGCGTCACAGCCAAGCTCCTCCATAGCACGCGCGAACATCAGACCAGGAGAGCAGGAAATAACACTCTGGCCCGGCTTGAAGGCGACACCGACGACCAACACGCGGGGGCCGCGCTCGCGCGTATCGCCTCTGGACTTGATCTTGTTCACCGCTTGTTCGTGGAGTTCGGATGCTAGTTTGGCGGGCCGTGCCCACATTTTGCTGCTTGCGTACTCGAGGACGGGAAGCTCGTTGTTGACAAGAAGGTAGTAGGGATTCACTGGGATGCAGTGGCCGCCGACTCCAAGCCCCGGACGGAAAGCTTGAAAGCCGAATGGTTTTGTGGCGGCAGCGTCGATGACCTCGTTGGCGTCAATGCCGTGGGCGGAGCAGGCGTCGGCGATCTCGTTGACATACGCAATATTGACCATGCGGTAGCAGTTCTCGTAGAGCTTGGTCATTTCAGCGACCTCGGGTTGGGAGACGGGAACGACGGTTTGGAAAACCTGAGAGTAGATTTCGGATATTGCCTCGAGAGCACCTAGTGAGAGACCGGAGATAACCTTTGGAATCTCGACGAGAGTTGGGGAAACGCGGCCGGGGTCTACGCGCTCTGGAGACATGCCGCAGTGGAGGCGGTCGGAGTGGGGAGCGAGGAGGGCGCGGGTCATGCCAACGGATACTGAAGACTCGATGACAACCGTCGCTCTTGGGCGTGCGAAGCGAGAGACCATGGAGATGGCAGAAAGTAGATGGCAGGCGTTGACGGTATAGTCTTTGTGGAGGGTTGTTGGCACAGCGATCAGGTAATGTGTGCCCTTCGCTAGCTGAGAGACGTCGGAGGTAAGAGTGACTTTTGAGAACGACTGAAAGTCTGGCGCTATCGTGTCGAGACGTGGTTGTGATACATCAAACCCAATGGAGGTGAAAACCCGCCCAAAGCCTTCAAGAAGCTCCTTGCCCACATAGCCAACCCCAATGACGCAGACGACGATGTCGTCATTGTTTTTGATATTGATAGGTTCGAGAGCAATCGCGTTTTCAGGTTGAATGCTGAGACTATGTGATTGTTAAAAAAGAAGTCAGCAACGGGAAGGGAAAAACTTACGTCTTGAACTGGCGGGGTGAAATAACAGCCTCAAACTGTGCAGCTTCCTTTGGGATGTCTTCGATCTTGACTTCCTCTTCCTCACCGAGATCAATGGCCGAGTCTCTGCGCAGCAAATAGCTGATATCGCGATATATGCTTGGTCTTTTTGAGCCCTTGAAAACCAGACCTGCTGGTGATGCTGCATTGGTCATCTTCAATGGTGGTAGGACTCTGTGTGGTGTTGTGATGCCCTTGGCTGAGACGGCATAACCAATATTCTTGATGCTGATCTCATTATGAAGCGGCGAGCTTCGATAGACGTGGTCAAACACTGCTGATGGGGTCATTGTAGAGAGTATGGCAGAGGTATCGAAGCAAGATTATAATATTCTAGTACGTGGTGTGGGTTTACTTTTGGAAAGGGAACATCTGGGATATCTTATATACCGGAACTCCTTGTGCTGCCTGGACTACAGAATCACGGGACTTCAATGCTAAAACCCGTACGATTGAAGGGCGATGAGACCTCGAGCGGCTCATGCTCAAGCTGCAAACAGCATAATCGCCCCTCGACAGCTTCTATGAGAATCTGGATGGCGACACCTGTTACTCCGTTTGACCCAACGACTAGTTGAAGCCCTCAGATTTGGAAGATAAGTGGATACACTTGGTTAAGGAAGGAGTGTGGAAAAATAATATGAGAGAAACACTAGGTCGAACTCATACACCAAACTGCGTGCATCTTTCCAGAACACCAATGCGTTGTGGATCAAAGCTGCGAAGGGAAAGTAACCATGCCCACGGAACCCGAAAGCATGCCTCACTGTAGTCAGGTATTCATTTGCACATCTTATGAAGTTGGGACTCTCTGGGCCCCAGTGTAGCAGCTCGTATGTTCTTGCACCTTATCTTCAAGCCGATGTGTGTAAAAACATTGCACTCTGAAAATAATCAGAATGAGAGATAATAACATTGAGATACTGTAATATGAATATCACAGAACTTGAGACAAACTTTCCATCAAGTAGATGAGACACGTGCCTGGCAATAGACACGCGCGGGCTAGGACTGGAACTCCAGTACCTATCAAGCACGAAGCCACGCAGAAAGGAATGACATGGACGTGGCAGAAACGGTAGCGCAAGCAGCCACTGGATCACAGCCAGGTTATTAAAGGGTCTATTTTGCTTGCAGGGCAAGTCGAGGCTCTTTGCTACTCATCCAGACAAGTGGTAACGAAGTTGAAGGGGTGTTTGAGGGGCTTCACATGCTAATCTCCCCTTGTTATGGCGTAAGAGACAATAAGCCTAGATCAACGTCGAATCAAAAGTGAGCTGATTTTCATTCAAAAACGTATTTTATATGGACAAATCCGTCTGAGATATGTTCTATGAAATTTTGTGGGACTGACGAGGCATGCGGGGAGGAGGCGTGCGAAGTAAAGTAGGGAGACGTATTCGTTCCAGGACCCACATATCCCTTCCCAAATGATATCGAAAGGTCGACAGTCAGCCGCTGGCTGTTGATACTACTTCCGGAACCATCATTTTGATGAGACTTTCCAACTGATTTGCGGCCATGACACATGGCTTTTGCCTGGTTTCGTGGAGGGAAGCAAAAAAGATCGTGCAGATGAATGATCGGTGTGAGATGAACGAGGCGGCCACAAAAAGCATCAGGAAGAGTAATTGTTACAAGGTACTGGCTTCCGAGCAGCAAAATTAAGCTGTGGTCATACCCACTTTCAAGTCGGCTGGTCCTCGGATTTTTTGTCCAGTCTACACAGGCTGGTGCCCGAAACGGCTTGTCGTTGGCGACGTGGTATGATCTTAGGCACAATGAAATACAGGGAATGTGAAAATAACAAAGGAAATATGAGAACCCACTTTCGCCATCGAGGAAGAGTCTTCTGTTTCTGCGAGGTACTTCGTCTATTCAAGGCAGTTATTATTCCAGGATGATACTGTGTTGTCGTTGGAAAATTATCGTGATGGAGAATGTGGCCTAACCCTGCTGCGGCCCGCGTGGAACTCGTGCTGGTAGCGTCTCTTCATGCACAACAGACCGTTTTAGTGAGGTTCAAAACCACGGGCGCACAGGCCATTGCGGCCGTGGGAGCGCTGGCGACACCTCCCAACCAGCATGCCAGCACTCGCCATTTGCGGAATGCATCTTATTGCCAAGAAACTTGGCGGACGCTCAAAGTCGACGAAAAAGCAACGGTAGGAGTCTCAAATCAACCGCGAGTATACTGGGAATACAGCATATCCTATACCATATCCTACAATGCTGATCGGCCATGCTGCAATTCGCTATTCCTCGGCCAATTCTCCATCTCAGTCGAGTGGCACTCAATAGAAAGATAGTCGTCCAGTTACAAATGACAGATGAAACAGAGATTCCAGACGTGATGGAGGTCCACCAGAGCTTCGCCGTCGCGGGCTGAACAGACCACAGCGGTCGCAAACTCACTTCCCGTAGTTTGCGGAACACTGACACGTGAGACGCGTTGCCCGCAGTTCGACCGACGAGGCTTCCTCAGCCAGGGCTGTTTGCAGTCGCGTGGTTCTCGCGAGTACTAGGAGTATCACAGCTAAAGTAAGGCACCCCGCGCCTTGGAAAGAGGCCGCGAGGGACCATGCCCTTAATCACTCTTCGCGCTCCTTCGCCTCGTGTCCGGAAACGGCTTTGTCTTGCGGCATCATCCATAACAAGAACTCTACGCTATTGAAGTAACAATGTGTTTGGCAACCAACATTAACTGTTGTTGATACATGCTGTTTGAAGCCGGCATGAGCAAAGTTGCGCTCAAAGTAATCTCTACTAGCTAGCTATGAGAAGAGTCAGCACCGGCGGCGGACAGAGTCGGTATGGATGTCGAACATAGATTTCGGATCTTGCTGCTCTTGTGGAGAATGTTTGCACCACGTTTAAACGCAACCCACTCTTTGCTCTTTTCCGCCGCAGACCTTACATATGCTTAGCTTCCCCTCATGTCTACATCGTCATCCTATTCTTAACGTTTGACAAACTGCCAGTTGTTCCTGTCACTCTTCCCGCGTCTCAGGGTCCGTTCTAGACTATCACATAGCCATTATGGCAGCGTAGGAGGTCTCTCACAGCATCAATCAGGTTTGTTTTAGCCATCTCTTGTTTGCTCAACTTCACCCTCTGCCTCGACGTGATACCAATTTCCTATGGCACCGCGGCCTTCCTTACAGCTTGGCCAAAGCAGCCCTGGCCCAGCATGGTAATCAGCATTCCCATGATTTTGAAGGAGCTTTTACTTTGCAGATCTTCTTGGCGCTGTCCGAGGCCCCCTCAAAGTGCATTTCTGGTCGATCTGATTAAGTTCTGTCTCTCGCGCGGCAAAGTCTGTATCGCGTCTAAAGGGTATGACGGCCGGCGGATTCGATGAGGTTTCTGGTCGCTCTAGGACAAGACTATGTTCAGCGCCGGTCATCTTGGACTTCGCGACTTTAGCAAGGGCATGGCGATGAAACTCAGCGCTGACTGGACCGTTGATGGTCCCGACTTCAAAGCCGGAGTTGGCGTTACCTGAGCAGAGCAGAAGATTTTATTTGAGCCGGAATTGGTAACCAAAGATGGGCATTGCGGCAGGGGACTCTCCTACATAGGCTTCCGAAATCCCCACAGGCATCAAAACAAAGCATACATGGTTAACTGCCCTTCAACCTGGCAGGAATTCAGTTTTCGTAAAGTGGAGGCATTTTAAGTTATATCTATCACCAGCACACCAAGGCCGGCCATGCTTGTATTAAATATCATACAAAACGGCCCCAACTCCCACTATGCCTACCTTCTTCAGCAGCTTGGCCAATTTTCCTTTCTCCCTGTGACTGGTTCCTACGGATGTGTCATTCTCCCTGCCGTTTTGAGAAACTGCAGCAACGGTCTTGTTCACAACCAGGCCGCCCTGGTCGACGGTACAGACTGGCCGCTTCGATGCGGCATTGCAGGCCTGCAACCAAGACGCGCTGTCTGTGGCGGACGATGTGTTGAAGTACGACGCGATCTTGGAGATGAACATGGTGTTGTCGGTAGTTGGTGCTTCAGGGCCCGAAAACGAACCTCCATTCCCCCACATGTTCAAGGAGATGGTGCCATCCACCATCGGCACATCTTCCGAGAAACCTACGCTCGGCACGCCATCGATGTAGAAGGTGGTCTTGTTGGTAACCCAGTCGAAGCGGTAATCGTGCATCTGACTCGTGACGCCATTGTTGGGGAGGTAAACATCACTATTCTGTGACGGCTGATTGCCGAAATGCACGGTTTGGTCGTTCATTTTTGATTGCACCTCAATATCAATCTCCTGCGTGTCGTTGGCGTAGAAGAAGTACCCGGCGACGGAGCCTGGCGACTCGGCCACAACGCTGAATGAGGCGCGGAACGATCCATGCAAGATGTCTTTCCTCGTCGTCCGAATTTGACCACATAAAATACCCTCGTTGTTCGACACGTTGTACGCTGAGGCTGTCAGCTGCAGCGTGTTATCCTTCCAAACGACGTTTTCCCTCGTGTAGTTGAGCGGGATGGTGGCCTCGCGCACCAGTTCTGACACCGACCAGTCGGTCGTTTCTGCCCATTGCGAGTTGTTGACTTGAGAGAAATCGGTGACCAGACTGTACTGCCAGACGTCGCCGGTGTTGGTCTTGTAGCCACACTCGCAGGCGGCATTGGCCAGCACTCCGAAGAGAGCCCAGCTGAGTAGTTTCGCTGACTTCAGCATCGTGGCGACAGAATAATAGAACTACCACGGCTGAAGGGACAATCTGCGGATCACTAGTATCGTGATAAACGGCTTTCAAACAAGATACATCAGACCATACGCCTTTCGCTCACGACTTGGTTGAAAGTGAAAAAGCGGACAAATGAAATCATTTAAAGGCAAACTAAAAGAATATCTGCTCGATGGGCCCTGTCTACGATAGGTTCGCCGCCCACGCTGCGACCGCTTCAAGCCTGGCACATTTCTCTTGAGAATGGAGTTTCCCTCGTAGTTTGGCACTTGTGGCATTTTAGAAGGTAAGATCTCCGCAACAATGCCATAACGTCCAGGAAGTGCAAGTGCCGGCAACCACCGCCGAAGGCCGCATGCGTTGTAGTAGACGCAGTTGACGTGCGGTTGGCGTTGTTGACCGCGCGACGACAAATGCATCGGCGTCCGGATTGCAGGATTACGGCGGCCCGGAGCGTGGCTTACACACTTCCCATGCTGGATGGGACCGACCCGCAGCCTACGAGACAGAGGCGCCACCACCAACACAGTTTCGACGACTAATTTTGCTTGCGGCTCAACCTGTTCCCAACAGCATTCCACAACTCTTGATGGACGCCGAGATCACACAAATGGCCCAGGTTTTACCCCAAGTTTCCTATCGCACCGCATCGCTGGTCGCCAGACGTAAAGAGATATGGGCTATATCCGGTCCACATTGGTCCTATCTCTTTGCCTCGCACTATCGAGTTGCATTCCCTAATCGTCCTTACGATCTTCCCGGTCCCTTCGTCAACGACCAGCCATTGGGATCTTTCCTTATTCATGATAGTTAGACGACTGCAACCGTACAATGTTTCTAGATGCGGTCAATTTTGTATCCTCTTGATACGATCGATGCATTGGAATCTTTCGTCAGCCTCTCCCTTTTTTCTAAAAAAATCATCTGCCTATGACAAAGTCTTACCTTTCGTTATGAAGCATAATTCCTCTTTTTCTTTTGTAAGACCATTACAGCATTCCCAGTGAAAACTTTCTTGAAATCCAATACCTGGCAAATACAGACTGTCTTAATACATTGGTCTCAATCTCAAATACTACTTGCAACACCTGGCTATACTGAGCATAGATTGCTTCAAGTCGTTGTTCAAGACAACAGCTCCATCCTCTGGAGAGCAAAAACTTCAGACACGAATCAGACTCCACAGGCCTTGCGCCGGCCTGGTCGCCAATGGGCAACCACGACAACCCCTTTAGCACGCCCTCCAAAGGCTCCAGTGACCTCGAAACTGATGAGCTTGGTACCGATGCCATTGGAATCGCACTGACGGCAGATGCACGAAGTCCGAGCACGAGTAGTCATCACACTCATCCAAGTTTATCAACTACAAACTCTCAGCATTCTGAACACACCAACGTTATTGTCGTGGCATTGACGGCAGATGTACCAAGTCCGAACTCGTATAGTCATCGCGCCCACCCCAGTGTATCGACCATAAACTCTCAACATTCTGGCCATTTCTCAGCGTCTTTCAGTCGGCCATTCACTACCCAGTCGGATCATCCTTCTCATGCGAACAGAGTCGCGCAGTCTTCCCAATATCTCCCAGACACGCGTGACCGAGGCAGCTTGAGCGTAGATGAGGAGGCTAGCGTCTCCAGTGCGATTCTCAATATTCAGTCGGCATCATGTCTACAGTCACTTTTAGAAACGCCTCCTGACCAAAATTTAAGGCCGGCCACAACTTCGCGAAGATATTCTCACATACGTTCAGCAAGTCTCGGTGCACCTGGTGTTCATAATGCGGAGACTTTCCGACAGGCGGCAGGACAAGGTCGGCGTCCATCAGAGGGTTCAGAGCAGACGGCCAGTGTGACACTTGACTCAAATCAAACCCCTACCCTTTCGACGATACCTGCACAACAAAGCACCTCACGAAGAGGCAACTGCACGCCACCCGTCTCTATGTGTCGTGCCTCTCTTGTTCCATCCAAGACATTAGGCGAACTTGGCGAAAGTCAACACGACCCCCGAGAATCTGGCACCAGGTCTTTTGGTGCAACAATAAACGAGCACTCGATACCCGAAGACATTCGGGAGGCAGGTCAACGGCATTCCACACAGGACCCTACGGTTTCAGCGACCTCGGAACAAAGTTCCTCGAATCCACATGGTGTATCAATACCTCTCGCCGCAAAACATGCCTACCAGAGAAGAAATGGCTTTCATGTTGCCTTTAACGAAGCGGGCATAGGCGCAGAAGGCCAGCTGCAGACTCCGTCTGCCTCGAGAAAAACTCCGTCTGCCGAGGATCCAATCTTGACACATCCAAACAAAGCAGTTTTACCTCCACCTCAGAATCCATTCGATGACAGCTTTTCTCACGCTACGGAGCACTCATATATCGATTCCCAGGATAAGAGAGCCAGCGTTGCGCACTCATCGGTGAGCCAGTCGCGCAGATCTTCACGGCGAATCAGTTTCTTTAGCTTTAGAAGGTCCAGTCGCCAAATGTCCAAAATAGGGCCAACAGACACTAATACTCTGAGTAACTCTGTTCCAGATGACCATATCCCATCAGGCAGACCAACGCTATTAAATCCGCAGCCAACTGCAGCCATTGATGTTAAACAAGCGCCAACTCATGGTCGCTCCAAGCCCATGTGGGAAGGAACACCCTCGTTTCGTAATCCCTTTCACAGCCAAACCCATGATGACCCGGAAGCTCATCTCACGGGAGGGCGTCGGAACAGCGCACCAGTTTTGCGCCGGCCTTCAATTATGAGACGAATGAGCTCCGTGGTAGTACCAGAGAATCCTATCCCGAAGCGATACCGAACGAGGTCGGTCTCCTCATTAGCATATTTTGTCACTCCAATGACGAAGAACAATGCAACAATCCCCATTTTTGCAGAAAATATTGAGGAGGAAAAGGAAAATATCGAGGAATTTCTGGCAGGCGTCGAACGCTTGCAAGCAAATGCGGCCAGGAAGCCATGGGAGTCCAGGCTATTCAAGTTTCTCTACTTTACAGTCATCTTATGCATCGTCTACTTCGTTTTCGTCGGTCAACCGATATGGGATGGAGTTGGACTCATCCTTTACAGATGGATCCATTCCAAGGGCGTTGGCGAAGCCGGCAGTGCAATTTTCATGTCGTGGGCCGCCTTTCAGGCCTTTGTGCCGATGCTTGGCACGCGCTTTGAGCAAGAGGTTGATGATCCGGAACAACGAGATGCGAGCGAGGTTGCCCTTGTCATTCCTGCTTACAAGGCCGCCAAGATCCTCCCTGAAACAATCAAGGCTGCTCTGAAAATTTTCAAACCAGAACAGATCTTTATTATCGCCAATGGAAATAGTCCGACTCCTCTTGACGATACGGCTGATGTCTGCAAAGAATTTGGGGTGAACGTTACTTGGGTACCGATTGGCTCGAAAATTACAGCCGAGTTCGTTGGGGTCGCTCTTACGAGAAAGTACAAATATGTAATGCTTATCGACGATGACGTTCATCTTCCACCCAACCTCCCCATGGTAACGCATAGGATTCAAGGACATACCAAGTGTATTGGATACACTATTAAGAGCACTGGTGAAAATGGTAGTAAAGGAACACTTATCCAGCAATGCCAGGATATGGAGTACAAGTTGTCTGGCCTTACGAGAACCTTCTGTGGAAAATACGGATCGTCCACCTTCCCACATGGAGCCATCATTCTATGGGATCGTGAAACGCTTCAAAGCTTGTTCAATGTCCATCCTGGCTACGTCATTTCCGAGGACTGGTATTTTGGCCATGCCGCCAGGGCGTCCGGTTTTCGCATCCAGTTCTGCTCTCAAGTTTTTGTGGAAACGGAAACTCCTCCCGCTCTATTCAAGGACTTCGGCCCTTCCCGTGGTGGTTATGGCGAGATGACAGTGTTCAAACAACGCTTCACCCGCTGGAACTTTTTCTTTGCATTCCGCATTTGGGAAGATTCTGTCTACATCATCTGTTCCTGGCGTCTCGGCTGGCGGGAGATCGTCACCAAAATCTGGGTTCTGGTTGAAGTATACGACTCCATCATGGCCTTCTTGCGCCCCTTTGTTGTTGTCCTCTCGTTCATGGTGAACTGGCGACTGCTTCTCATTTTCGTCGCTGGGCTGATGGGTATCTATATCCTCGCCTTCTCTACTTTCAACCTATGGCATCTTCGAAAGAAGAACGAGATGATTGCTTGGAAGGTCCTGCCCGTGTACATAGGTATGAAGTTCTTGTTACTCTGGGTCAACGTGATCAGTGTATATTGGGATGTATACTGTTACGCCAATTACTTCTCCATCAAGCACCCTCGAGTAATTGAGACTCGAACGGTGCTGGAAGCCGCCTATCTAGCACGGCTAGGCCCGAATCTAGTGCCTTTGACTGCCCACTTGGGAGACGTTGTGGCGGAGGACGGCGTGTCTGGGACAGAAAAACCGGCCGCGGACCTGGTGGCACATGCAGAGAATGAGGTGAAGTATACGGGACACCGGATTTCCAGCAACACGCATGATATGTTCGGTCCACTAACACTGACTGCCATTGTTGAGGACGAGGAGGGGGGTAAACCGCCCACTTTTGCAACGAGTGGTCTGAGTGGTCCAGAGAAGGGTCCCGCCGCGAGCCCCTAGTTTCTATCATACTTATCAACATAGTTCGCGTCTGAGCGTTTTGGCATATTTTGGAGGATAGAGTCTATGAGATAAAATTGTATTTTAGACTTAGATAGAGTATGATAACTACAAGTCTCACGTGGCAACTCATTGACTTAGCATTTTAACAAATTCATTGAGCTGATATCCTGTACAATGAGAAGTAAAGAGAACTGGCAACTTTTGCAGGCTGTGTCATCGTGGGATCCTCAGGCTCCAGCAGAAGTGCCGCAGGTTGATTCACTTAGACCAACCACTGCCCAAGCCACGACCTCAAAACAGCCTGGCAATGCCGTCACAGAGTCCATCTATTTAGCAATCAAGTAACTCATTTCATGTCTACAATGATTTGCATTGCCTTATTCAGACCCTCGAGCGGATTGGATATACATATTCCCACGACCTGTTTACTGCTGGTGGAACTAAATGAAACTGCGCATCTGTATTATCCGGAAGACTTGCTCTCTTTGGTTACTGTCCCCTCGATACAAACGTAACTCTACATTTCTAGGCGAGATTAATGCTGGAGGTTCTGGGTAGATTATAACTTCTACTAAATAACTAGTTATCTGATGCCAAGTAATTTTTTTTAAAAAAAGGTTCGGCTGTCGCCGCTTACAGCCTTTTACAACCGAATACCCGTCTTACCAGATGCCCCAACGAATACCTGGGGGTTGATTGCATCGGACTTGTATTGGTGCCCGTGATCTTACACGCAATCACCTAAGATAAGTGGCGCCGCACGATTTGCCTCGGGAACTACGGCAGCGGCCTAAAGCCAGTGTGTGCTTGCTCAGAGAAGGAAGCTTTTCGTTTCTCAAAACTACCTGCAGATGATACGTAGATGATGGGCGGACTGGACGAGAAGCATGAACCGAAGTGTTGGGAGCATTAGTACCGGTCTCAAAGACGATAGACTCAACAGCTGTGCGCTTTTAAGTAGAGACGTGGAGAGGATGAGTAGATGCTTCTGAAACGGTAAGGGATCAAAAACTGAGGGTGATGAGCAGATGACGCGCAATCGAAAAGCGATGGGCTGTTCGCCGACTCTTTATAGACCTTGCTGGCGGCAATTTCGCGACTCTTGAGAAGTGACACCCAAATTCATTATTCTCAATATAATTCTCAGATCGTAAGAAGCGTATCGTGTCAAAACCTGAGCCAATCAGTCGTTGAAGGAGGACAATTGCAAAGAAGTATTCCTGGTTCACTTCATGGCATCCGCTTGCTATTTGGGTGCTCTTACCAATGCCACCAAGAGATGAACAGTCTATTGAAGGGCATGGTATCTCAACGCCTGACCTGTTCGCCTTGATGTCGGCCAGAGCAATTTCAAGCAGGGTCGTGTTGCCATCTCAGAGCTGCACCAACGGCTTGGGGTATGTGTTACGCTGGCGTGATTAGCCGCGATGAAGCTCTAAGTTAGCATCGGGCATTGATCACTTAGTTCACATCGTAATGAAATTTTGTAGCCGGCTTGCTTCCCCAGAAGAACACTTTGATATCTTCCTAAATGCCCGAAGAAAATGGCTCACCCCAAGTACATGTGACGGAGACGGAGGAAGGTACATTATGGGCAGGTGATACTCTAGATGGATTATAAAATGTCTCTGATTGGCCCCACCATTTCTAGGGCAACTTACGCTCTTTCCTTCACATACTTTCCATCTTCAAGCATTTTCGCTGGCTTTCTACACTTCTATATTGAAAACAGCAGAAGCATACTAAGAATTGCAAAAAGGGCAGGTAAAGATTTGGTGTATACTTCATATACAATTTATAACGTCACATCATGCTAAGACTCTGACGACATCATTACAGCCAAGTTCTTATTTTCCGGGGCCATGGACAGCGGTGTCCGGTCATTCGAGTCCTTGCAGTCCGCATTGAGGCCTACACGTTGGAGGAGCATCTTGACTACCGCCTCGTGGCCGTTCTCTGCGGCGCACGACAGCGGTGTTTGGCTGTTCAAGTCATTGTAGTTCGCATCGGCGTCTTCGCATTGAAGGAGGAGCTTTATTAACGCCATTTTCCCCTTCCATGTAGCCTACCACAGCGGCGTGCGGCCGTTCGAGCCCCTGCAGTCCAGATCGATGTCTTCGCGTTCGAGGAACAGCTTCACTAACGCCTTTTGCTCGTACTGTGCCGCCCACCACAGCAGCGTGCGGCCGTTCGAGCCCCTGCAGTCCGGATCGATGTATTCGCGTTCGAGGAACAGATTCACTATCGCCTCGTGCCCCTTCCATGCAGCCCATGTCAGCGGCGTCTGGCCCTTTGGGTCCTTGCAGTCCTCATCGACGCTTGGCCTCCCAATTAACAGCCGTAGAAGTTGTGGTAA
The DNA here is from genome assembly GCA_010623925.1 of Antarctomyces pellizariae. Taxonomy (NCBI): domain Eukaryota; kingdom Fungi; phylum Ascomycota; class Leotiomycetes; order Thelebolales; family Thelebolaceae; genus Antarctomyces; species Antarctomyces pellizariae. Next base: position 39,747 of record WCAA01000038.1, read on the forward strand.
GCCGTCGGTCGCAACAATATGCAACCCGGTCACATATGTTGCACTTATCGATCCATCTTGCAAAAAGACGACTACTTGATTATAGGGCATTATACTCGAGGTGTTTTCAAGGAACAAAAGTGACAGCGTTTGTATTTCTTCCTCCGGATCTCCACGAACATGATCAGCCCAGTAACGGGAAGCATATCCAGGAAGCTCGTAATTCTTTAGTCGATCAAACAGATCTTTGTTGTAAGTGCAATGCCCTTTCGTGAAAGATTCCATTGAAAGATAGCGAATGCAAGCTCGTGAGATGTTAACTTGAGCCTTGGGAAATATGTTTTCTCGATGCGCTAAGAAATACTCCTGTGTAGTATAGTGAACTAGGCGCATGATATTGCTCTCTGGATCAATGGCGAGCAGTCCTCCGCATACTATAACGAGTAAATTCTCGCTTGATATATCTTCAAGACAGTTTTTGTCAGGTTCTAGTTCCTCAATTCCAATCGCATGGCGAATCTCTCCGACACTCAATGGTCTGAAAGAGTACACTATTCACGAGAGCACTCTCAGGGCAAGTTTGGACTTATCTTCATCTTGTTTTCGGATCCTCACCATGGCTTCTCGGTACGTTTCCTCCAGTTTCTGTGGCAGCGTCTCTAAAGCTCTACGAACCTTTTTAACGGTATTCTTCGTTGCCAGAGATTGGATATGTAGCTGAGCTAGTAGGAACCTGGCGGAATAGCTTAGCGACAATTGGAGGCTTTGAGTTGTCAGGGAACACGAACATGCCGTCTGCTTTTTCAACAAGCTTTCTCAAGATGGTAGTACGCAGATTCTCGTCTTTTTCGCAAAACCCAGCCAGGCTGCTCTCCAAGATATTTGACCGAATATATGTTTCAACATCTTGATCATTCGCACGAATTTCGAGACGATAGGCTTCCGCAAGAACTTCTTCGATTTCGCCAACATGTCGAGAAGTACAGAGGAGGTGTAGATTTGCAGACTTTTGCATTTCTTTGATAAGTTTGCTCCTCGTATCACCACGATCAATACATTCGTCCAAGGCATCGACTATGATGTATATCTCTGAGAAATTGATCATAAAGGAGTGAAGCACCTTGGAATATTCTGCTGTGCCTGGTCGCGTTTTGTGTTTCTTGTGCTGGTTATAGGGCTCTCGAATCCCGTCAGGAATAGACTTGCTGCATTGAATAAGCTGCTGAACGAGACTCGAGATAATATTGCTAAGTGTTTGTTTATCCTGCTCCTTATAGTTGAATGATGCATCTGTTGCAACAGGTTAGACACTGTGGGGGCTTTCTTGACCTGCAAATTTATTAAGAAACGGATAATCTTAGCATCTTGGTAGCAAGATAGCGGAATCTCACCAGTATATCGTGCTAGCATTGTATTTTTACACCCAATACCGAGCAATGTTCTCCCCCCACGGCATTATTTTGCATACAATCGCTTGAGTTTTTGGTCACGAAGTGGCTCTGTGCTCTCAGCCAAGGCTATGTCTGACAATTTTGTTTATACTGAGCTTTCACGAGTGGCCTACAAGAAGTGTTTGACAAGTGTATTCGGCTCATGAATGCGTCATAAAGATTTGTATACAATACATGCTTACAGCCTCTTCATCCACCATCAAAATCCACATCCAAAGAAGAATGGTCACATTGTGTTTCAAGTCATGGCGAGGTTTAGAGTGAGGCTGATAGAAGTACCATAGAATAGAAGCGGAGTAACTAATACCAAAGCATGCTGGAGCACTTCGACCAGAGGAGTATGATTGACTCATCACGCGAGCTGGTGCGGTTGCAATTGTCGTCTTTCAACTTTTTCTAGTATGATCATCGTTTCTCATCACCGTCTTCGTTCTCATTGTAAATATGCAGGAGGTGCAAAATGGCACGACAGACGGCAAGACGCACAATAGCCGCGCCAGGAGGCAGCTGTCACTGGCTGGTAAGGAGCTGAGTTGAGTACTGGCGACACGCCTACTGCGGATACGAATGTCGTCGACAAAGAGGGACCAGTAGTAAGTTGTGCCGTTTCGGAACTCCATTCTTATGTCCTTTTTATGCGTCTGTTGCACGGATAACGCGTCTCTTTCCGCGAGTGGCTCGAAATTCGAATGCCAGCAAAGAAAAGAATATTACTTGGCTTTAAGGTAGCAGCATTTGTCGCATCTACAATCCAACAGTCCGCGTGGCAATATAGTCCGAGCATCGGCCGCCACTTTTGATGAATCAAACATCCCCGGTCTTAACTTGGAAGATTTCGTGGATGACATGATGATCATTTATGTTGCGATCCTGCTGACCTTGGCCAGGATTCTGATGAGGAGTATCAATCATCCCGCAATGGGCAAGATGAGGTCAGGGGCCCGGCAGTAGCAGTAGTCAGGGATGCACACTTGGATGATTTTCGAACCAGATTCATCCGGTGAGGCAATATGTCCACTGATACGGAAAGAGTGCTGTGAGGGTCTGCCACCAAGGAGATGCTCCCATATGGACAGACAGATTGAGCATCTGTTGCAATTAGGCCGCTCTGGCGATTATGCTAGACGGCAGGGAGCAACGGAATAAGCTAATCAAAGGTGGAAAAAGTCTTATTTGTTTGCTATCCTAATTCTGCGATCTCCTCTCTACTTGTAGGTGCGCGTCGTTCTACATGATTATTCACCATCGACACAGACACCCAATCATTCTCGACTATACACATAGGCAACACTAAGAAAAGCGGTTGAAATGCCGTGTTATCCCACAAAACATGGCCGTGTTCCTCATTGCTCCAGAATTATGAGTCTTGCTAACAACAGTTTCTGCTGCAGTATTGGCATCGAAAGTCGTGGCACCAGTGCTAGTGCCAGTGCTAATGCTAGTGCTAGTGCTGGATAGAAGCATCATGTTCTCGTCGGCCTGGAAGACATTGACGAGTCCCTTTCCACCACATAATGTCTTTTTGTCGCCAGTGCAGGGTGTATTGCAGTCGGTCTGATTGGTCGCCCATTCACCGCCAACGTAACTACCGCACCAGCACTGGTTGCCCTCCTGCACACCTGCAAAATGATAGGCCCGACGCCAGCAGGCACTCTTGCATTTAGAGATAGACAAAGTTGCGTCTCCACCTGCCGAGCTCAAGTCCTTCTCAAGAATTGGAAGATTGCTGTCCTCGACATAACAGCCCATGTCAGTCCATGAGGTAGGAGAGGGACCCAGAGTGACTTCGGTATTCGTGGAGGTAGCTGATGCCGAGGATGAAGTTGTCGTCGTTACTGTATTATTGAGTGTATCGCCGAGTTTCTCCAGGGTAACGATGCAGTAGGATTGAACTCGCCATGGTTTGCAGTCGAGACCAACCGAAGGGTTCCATTTGTGAAACACTTCAGGGGTGATACCGAAGTAATCGCGTAGTTCTTCGCATGATTGCTCACCAATGTTGTCGTGCCACTCGATACAATCCTCAGCTGTGTCGGGGTCCCATCCAAATGACGGTTGGCGGATACAACTGGTCTGGCGGGCGAGCGCCACGAGTGAGAGTAACAGAGAGATTTTCATGGCAGAAGCTGGTGCACGCCAAGTAGTTACTGACGTAAGGGAACAAGCAATCACGGTAAGGAGGATTGGAAATGGGAACAGAAGCGGGAATATGATAGCTATGAGAGTTCAAAAAGGGACTACATGGAGAATTTCCTCATGGTGCCAAGATAGGCCCATAACGTTTCGATCGAGCTGTGGTCAAGAATCCTAGTCAGTTGGATACCACAGCGAAGCTACTTCGAGCTACTGCCCGAGGTTGTTGGTTATTGGTCTGTTTAGCGATTATGTTCCACAGTGTCCTTTGTGACATCCATGGGTCCAAGTAGACTTTGGGAAGGCGAGTTAGACATCAGTAGCGAGACACTCGAGGCAAGCGGTACTGTGCCACTGCTGTAGGATCTAGATCTAGATCCAACTGTGTAAACGATCGCAGCCTGAGAATCAGTCATCTAAGCCAGATTAGGAAGGTGATGGAACGAGAAAACCCGTTCCTAGAAGTCTTGGCGAAAGCTGACCCTGTATCCACCTGGCGCACCGATGCCGAAGATTGGTCTTTGCTGGAAATGTACGGAAATTATATCCACCGCTTGATCAGGTCCATGGACGGAAAGGTCCCTCAGCGTGGCAGGGTTGAAATTCATGCTTTCCACATGATTGGCGTGAATCGAGCGCTAATCACCTACAGGTACCGACCTCCATGGAATAGCTTCTACGGTGGAGCGATACCCGGAAAGCAGCCACTCCCCCGGTCTTGGCATTATTTGGGAACTATGATGCCGCTTGCCAAAAGTGGAGGCCTGGTATCCTTCGGAGGAAGTGGAGGGGGTCCCATATCCTTTAGTGGAAAGTGGGGGTAACCGTAAACGTTAAGACTTGGGACCTCGCTGATGAATGTCCTGACTTCAACGTATGCAAACGCTACCCGTTATTGCCTCGATTAGATTTTCTCATCTTCTTTCAAGAGTCACAAGCGCCTGACATGCAGCATGGCCACTTTCCACCAACATTCACTTTTTTATCACCAGTTCTCGAGTTCTTTCATAGACTTCTAGTGATAGCCTGTTTACCTTGTAGAATCTTCCTCTTTACACCACCATACTTTATCATACAGTTTCCACAATTAACCACAGTTACCAGCACCATTACCACTGCTTTACGCTACGCACAAGACCATGTCTATGTCTTCTTAAAAGGCGGGTCAAATTCTGACGCTTGTGATATACTTTTGCGTAGGCCTTTGATGCTATGAGTAGAGTTAAGGAGCTGGCCTCTATCTATATCCAACATTTAATGAGCTCCAACTGCAGTGCGACGCGCTGCAAAAGACGGTGCGGCAATACTTCCACAGCGGGGAGCATATATCACGAGAGATAACAAAAAGAATGCATCGACCGTGAATCGAACACGGGGCCCATCGAGATATTCGAGATATTGCAATCCCTCATGGCAACGATGGATTTTACCACTAAACCACCGATGCTTTGTTTTTGATCTTTGCATAAAAAGATATTACAGTATAACCACAATTTTTTAGCATCTGTCAGAGTCCAGGGAGCCTGAGCTGGAGTCTTCAGTTAAGATGGTAAAAATCATAAATGCCTGATTCGCTTGCATGGAGGCCCTTAATAGCATGGGAGTATCTCTAAGGAGCCCTAATCCAGGAAACCTCCAAACCGGTTTCCAGCTTTCAGCAACCAGAAATATCTTTATGTTCACCATTTACGAACTTTGCTGATGGATTGTATAAAGAGATAGATCCCTCCACAACCCTTCATTTCTCCGCAAACAAAAACAATAAAAGTTGAATAACCATCTGGTAGCAGTCTACTTCCTTTCTCTTGCTAACCAATCACTAAATTACTGGCTTATTGTTAAATCTGACCACCTATCATATCTTTATAAAATCCATTAAAAATCCTCAATCGATATCATCAACCACTTTGACAAACATCCGGATGCCTATATACTGAGGTAAGGGCAAAGGTTAGTTCACCTCTTACCGTGGCATCTCAAAGTGATCCAGATTCCAGACACAGCACGCATCGATGGCCTACGTGTCGTGAAGGTCAATAGCCAAGGATGTCTAAGCGAGTCAGAATCAATTCGCAGGCCCATCCACAGACTGCATGCGCCACATGTGCTACCACCACGATACTGCTTCAAAGACGCTCAGCCGCCCAGCTGAGTCGATGTTTTGTATCAGTAATATACAACGTTCCTGGGAGATTCGATAACAAAATTAAAGATCGTTCATCATGCAATTTTGTGCTACGTTCCTATCATTTCGCAGAGTTCGAGAGTGGCCATTTGGCCATCGCCTACCCTCGGCAACGATACACATGTGGTCTTTATTCAGATGTACTCGAAACTAATTGCAGCTCGTCGTCAGGGACATGCAGCCTTTGCACGCGAAGCCGTCATGAGATGTCTGCTGTTAAGAATGATGATCTGAGCACCCGTGCACTCTATATGCTCTCACGTCCACCGCTTCATTAAACTGTCATCGCGTTCTGCGTAATAGGTACGTGTTGTGATTTTCGCAACGGAGAGCAACCCAGTTATTTGACTCCGCCTAAGCAAATGCTAGCGTTGTGTTTATCGGTGTATGAGGACAACATACAACCGTCCAATCCTGACGATTTTCGCCACAATCTTCGATTTCTGGCCGTTGATTTACACGCACCATGACCAGGTGTAGGGAGAAGTACTGTTACCTACTGAGCCCGAGATATCTTATTTTAGCTGTAACGAGTGCCATCCCTTCAAATATTAATTTAGCGATTGCCAAAATGCTGTGTCCACTTGATCCCGCCCGTGGCATTCATCTGAAAGATGATTTTGACGACCAATTCCTCTTCTTTCGTCTCAATACTTTCCAACATTACCAGACCGCGGGGAGATGGGCCCTTTTTGCTGCTGCGGTTGAGACTGATTGGCCAACAGCGGATTTGCATTATGAGATTTCGTAGAATAACCAAACCACTTTGTAATATTATTTAACCCAAACCAGACCAGGCAAATTGTTACAAACCGATTACGAATGGTTAAAACTGCACCGCTTCATAGACGGTTAACCTTCCGTTTGGGTCGCTATGATGGTTCGACCGCACCAATTTCGCACGCCGTACAATTCCCGCCCCCTCCCCAAGCGTTTGACAGCCTTTCATCCAGTGTCGCCACACTTCAAACTAGGTGTGCGAGAGAAAGCCTGATTTGAGATTGATCTTGTAGAAAAGATACTGTGGGTGGAGACGTCTCAGTCATCAGAGAGGCGAAGCTGAGAGGTTTTTTTCCAGAACTCCTCCAACCTGTGTCCCTTGAATCATTTCCAACTCAAGGCATGGATGGCCAAATGAGATCGAGAAGCTGAGGAATTAACAGGGCTGAGTATTTTAAGTTAGAAGTGGATAGCGATTCTCAACTGCCCGTTTAACCCTACGCCTGAATAGGGTTTGCTGTATTAGCGCAGTAATCTGGTAGGGTTTTCATTTCCAATTCGAAAGACGGCCCAAAACCTCTATAATTATGCATAAGCCACTAATGATGCTGCGTTTTGGAGTTTTGCAAATCGGTTTATCTATAATCTATCATCTTTTCTTAGTTCCTAGTGTGTCACCGGGAAGCTGAGTTATACACGCAAATTGAAGCTTTAACTTCTCTTACTACAAATTCACCGTAGCCACCAGTAGTGCCACGGCTGGTAAAAACTCACGGACTCAAGGTCATCAGAAACCCCCTTAGGAATTTCTTTACCATACTTATTCTTGTACGCATATGCAAATCTGCTAGCTCTCCAGGTCAGGGTGCTTAGGCTGGACCTCGCATCTAATTTGCCCTGGATCGTTAACGCGGGCGATTCGAAGTAAGGTTTCAACGTCGGGATAACTGCCTCGCATTCAAAGTTCGACTTGAAACTGAGAGGTGTCCTCATTTAGTGGTTTGATTGGTTAAAGGCTGAGAGAACCCTACGTTTCCCAAGATCTCGCGTCATACTCGTAAAGCCGAGTGGCTGCAGCTGTGAATCCCCTCTTGTAGACGCCTGTTCTCTTTTGTTCTTGAGAAGAAGAATGGTCTCTCGGTTGAGCACAGCGATTGAGAAGCCATGATCGATCAATAGGCACTATCTTGACGGCTTGCATGATAAAGAGAAAGAGAAGGAGTATAGCATTGAGGACGTATGGATGCAAACAGGAAGAGACAAACCAGACCTTTTCAAGCATCCAGAGTGGTCGGAGGCATGGATCCATCTGCCCCAACGAGCTGAAATACCTGATGGGCTTCCATCATGCCACTGCTGGAGCGGCACCAGAATACGTGCTGCATTCTGAGAACTAGCTCCTCATCTCCGGCCTGAGGACGACGTGGAACAGTTTTCGGGATTTCGAATCAAGCATCTGTGTCAGGCATCCGTTTTTCGGCGAACGAAAGTCGAAGTCTTGATAACAGGAAGCAGAAAGCGGCAACCGGGAAATCAACTGCATGTGAACGGGCCAAGGTCCTTGATGGTGTAATATGACCGTTAAACCATCAAATATGTCTTTCCTGGCGAAGAGTGCTTGGTTATGCTTGTGAAACAAATTGGGATGGAGCGACGAGGAAGAGGAAAGACACGATATTGGTCTGGAAGTCAGGTCGGTTTAGAAGACGCGACCGTTGGCCGACCAGGTGTAACTGCTGGTGGTGGTGAGCTCAACAATTACTTTGTGCTCGGCTGTTGAAGGGGCTCTTGCGTCCTTTTGATCGTGAGATTATGCGCTGAAAGTTCTATGAAGATGATCTCGTTGGGAAAACGTATTTCGTCCGCGGTTCCATTCCTTCAGAGGGGTTGTTGTTGAGCAAGCTGAATTTGGTGCTTCATCATGATTGTTGCGGTATCATTGCTGTCATACTCGTATGTTTCTCCTTCTCACCACTTCGTCCTCCTTTTTCTCTTCTATCACTTCTATCTCCACAGCATTCCCCTTTGCATCCAGCTCCACCTCATCAGCGCCCTTCCCAATCACCCACGTCTTTACCACCGTCTTGACCTCCTTCAGCTTCTTCTCATCCTTTATCGACGTCTTAACCCTGTATATGTACCCAAAATATATCCCAACCTCTGCAACCGCCACAACAATACTCCCCCCAAACGCCAACGCCAACCGCGCAGGCGTACTCCACCATCGTCCCACCATCCACAGGCCCGCCGCACAAGCAATAATACTAACCAACACATTAAATATCAACGTCACCTGCCGATTAATATCCGCATACGTCGCCGCGTCGTCATCACCTGCATCTTTGGCATTCATATACTGTGCCGTGGAGGCAAAAGCGTCTGCGGCGGTTGCTCGTGGTTTGGCAGAGGTAGGTAGGTGAGAAGTGGCGGACGTCATGGTGTGGTATTCTCGCTCTTCTTGTTCGCGGCGGAGACGGGCCATAAGGACTCTGTATTCTGAGGTTTGAGTGGGTTTGGGTAGTGGGGGTGGGTTGTAGATGTGCGCGCCGCGGAGGAGGGCGTCCAGGTGGTAAGGAGGTGAGTTTATTCCCTTTAGCTCTTTCGACAGCTTCAGAATCTGGACATGGCTAATTGGGTCGCCGATCTTTGCAGCATATGGTATACGGTCATCTGCTGCTGTCTCCTGGGCTGCCAGCAGCTTTGAGTTGTCCTCACCCTTCACTTCATCATTTTTGTTGTCGTCCTTATTGCTGCGTAGTTGTGCCGCATCGTGAGCTCCATGAGCCAAGGCTGTGTCGTCATCGTGCTGTCCTGAGGCGGCTGAGGAAAGACCTGTCCTATTATGCTCTTGCAGCCGTTCTATGGCAGCCTCTATAACTGGCGTGACTGTCAATAACACCATATCGTTTCGTTATATCGCGAATAGTGAAGATGGGATTGTTGCCAAACAATTATCGAGAAAGTAAACATCTCCATATCCCATGCACAGCCCACAAGGCTGAGCGATCTGACGGATCGTCGGCTAAACCGTTCCTCCGCATGGCGGCTTGGCCTCGCCGGGAGGGTCCGGACTCAAACATTTGTGGGTGGAAGTCCAACATTTCGAGCCTCACTTCCCCAGCGATTGAAACGGCAGCCTCGCTCGCACAAGGATCAGATAGGCATATACATCGCCATTAGATGAGGTAGCAGGACTCACCGCACATTTTGTACTATTTCAACAACAGGCTATGAACGTCCGATCGTCGAGAGCTTCGCTGCTCATTTCGAGATCATGCACATCATTAAGCCAGCCTCGGCGAGTTCGTTGCGCTGAATGCCTGTCAACAAGTCGCGCGCAAATACTATCCATAAATCTGAGGTCCCTGCATACCTCCAAGAGGAGGGAAGCAGGCTCGTGGGCACAAGCCGCAAAACTGGCTGCCAATGTCTTGTCGAAGTCCTCCGCGACTGGACCAAATGGGCAGGTCAGCGTTGACCCGTTAAGGATAGTCGCAAAGGAGATGAAGTTCCTAAGCGGCAACATCAGACAGTTATTAGGCTCCGGCCACCCTTCTCTCGATAAAGTTGCAAAATACTATACCCAGGCGGAGGGAAAGCACTTTCGCCCTTTGCTCGTCCTTTTGATGTCCCGCGCAACAGCACCGATTCCTAAATGCGATACCACTCTGGCTGGCAGAAGCTCAACCAGCATAAACGAGGCGTTTACGAACTTCGATATCCTCAATGATGAGAACCCATCCGCACCTATAGACGAAGTCGCAAAGAGCGATATTCTTCCTTCACAAAGGCGACTTGCTGAGATTACCGAGCTCATCCATACCGCTTCTCTCCTCCACGACGATGTTATAGATCACTCCGATTCCCGCCGTGGCGCTCCATCCGCCAATATTGAGTTCGGAAACAAGATGGCCGTCCTGGCAGGAGATTTCCTCCTCGGCCGCGCATCCGTCGCATTGGCTCGTCTGCGCGATGCAGAGGTCACTGAGCTCCTGGCAACCGTCATTGCTAACCTGGTGGAGGGCGAGTTCATGCAGCTGAAGAACACATCTCGCGACGAGAAGAATCCACAATGGACCGAGGAGACGGTCACCTATTACTTGCAAAAGACATACCTCAAGACTGCGTCGTTGATCAGCAAATCGTGCAGAGCAGCAGCACTTTTGGGAGGCAATGACGCGCAGACTGTGGAGGCAGCATATGCTTTCGGAAAGAACTTGGGATTGGCGTTTCAACTGGTGGATGATATGTTAGATTATACCATTACGGAGGCAGAGCTTGGAAAGCCGGCTGGTGCAGACCTGGAGCTGGGTCTTGCGACTGCGCCATTGTTGTTTGCGTGGAAGACAGAGCCGGAATTGGGTGCGTTGGTTGGGAGGAAGTTCTCCCAGGAGGGTGATGTTGCACGGGTATGTTCGCCTACCTTCTGATTGATAGTCAAGTTTGAGCTAATATGTTTTACAGGCTAGATACCTTGTGTCGCAGAGCGACGGAATTGAGCAGACCCGTGCTTTGGCAAGAGATTATGCTGAGAAGGCTCTTGCGGCCATTGCGCCATTCCCAGAGAGCGAGGCCAAGGAGGGTCTGAAGGAGATGGTTGCCAAGACCTTGAACAGAAGAAAGTAAGGCGTAAAGCCGCACATGTAAGACTGCAATCTAGCGTGTACATTATATGAGCAGTCGGTCGAGCACATCAAACTTATTGGATGCTTGTATAAATATACACTACTTTTGGCGTATTGCAGAACACATCTGCGGGTAGAACGAATTGTATGAGATTTGGAGCTTAAATCTCATGTTTGTTGTGGTCCATCGGTGCGCCATTAGGCGAGATGCTCAGAAAGTGCCGCAGTACAACGGTTGCCAACAGGAAATCTTTTGGCCTGTCCAAGCAAGATCATCCCAATTAAGATCTCTACCTCTGAATGATATCTTTAATGTAGGTTGTTCATCGTATTGATTATATGACAACAAATCTGATTATCCATTCTGAAAAGTCGTGCTTTGAGATTTCTGGCACGAAATTTGAGTGTCCTGGCAGATCATCTGACCTCGCGGTTGAACTATCAAATCCGTCGCGTCTCCCCTGAGCTCCCATCGTCAACCTCGCGCCAGAGACCCACAACTTCATGACCTATATCACGAACCAACTACACACACGACGGAAAAAAATCCTCGTGCATCAGAGGATAAACGAAGGCTGTGGCGCACAATGGAACATTTAGATTATACTCGCGCCTCGCGCGAAAATTGTGAAGAGCATCGACAACACAAACGCGTAAAACGAACCTACTCAAGAAGAACGAATTCACAACCTCTACAAGTTACCTCGAATACCCAAGCTCCGCTGCCGGTACAGAGCATCGAAACTGAATCTACGAACGCGAAAAATACGTCCGTTGAGCTTCCGAAAGCAAAAAAGCGAACAATTGCGGACTTCTTTGGCCCAGCATCAAGGACACCAACCGCGACCACCTCGATACAATCCGACCCGAGTTCTTCGAGTCCCATTGTTCATTTCATATCTTTATCTCCTTCACAAATACCGATTTCGCCGCCGCCGTCGAGTCCGTTACGAGCAGAACCGGAGAAGAGAAGACAGCGCCGAAGACTACATTACAAACCACAGCACATTCACGAGTTAGACGACAACATGCCGTCCCCACAGGAGCTCAAAGACGGGTTCTATAAAAGCGTCCACGAAGTTGCCGCTCAGGCTAAGACGGAGGCCAGAGCTGAGGCTGAGGCTAAGGTTAATGCTGCTGCTGAGGCCGCGACTGCCGAGAGCTTAAACACAGAGCAGGACATGCTAGCCGGAGGCCTTGAGAACGACGCATGCACTCTTTCCAGCAGCGAAAATACTTTGGTTGAGACTACAGCCAATGTCGACATTGGCCCAACTGGTGACACGGGGGTCAAGCGCAAGTCCTCCCAGGTCAATAGATATGCCGAGTATAAACCAAATTCATCCGGTACGTTCGGATTCACTTCCAATATCCCGGATATTCGCAATGCTGGTTCCCCTTTCTTTGCTCTGGAGGGAAATGAGCCAGTCAATCAGCGCCAGCGCAGGAAGACTATGGCCCATCCTCCATCCGGATCGCAGAAGAAACCACCCAGTTCGCGCCGTGGCACTTTTCCGGATTCTCGTTTTGATAACCCAAACCCAAAAGTTAACTATGTACTGATCCCTGGATTAGTTAGCATCAAGGATGATTTGAGCGTCGAAATGACCGGCTTTGAGCCATCCAGCCCACCTCGCTACGATACCCCAGGAAACGAGCTTCTGACTTACGGAAAGGTTCGTTACCCGAACGGCACTCCAGTCCGGGAATCGCCGGTCAGTGTCCATGCTCCAGCTGCTGACACTTCCCAGAGGCGCAAGATCGCCAAGGATGTCTTCGACGGCCACACCGGTACATTCTTCGACACGGACTCCTCCGGCTCCTCCAAGCACAGTGGCTCTGGATCCAGCCTGAGCCAGGTCAAGAAAAAGAGAAACCCACTCTTTCAGTCTACTCTCAACATTGGTCAGCGCAACGTGTTCATCACTTGCAAGGATTGCGACTTCGAGTACAACCGCACTAACCGCCAAGATTTTGACGCCCACAACTCTTATCACGTCGACCTCATCCATGGTGTCAACCTCAACTCCATGAACTTCTTCACTGGCACCAAGCCAGTCAAGAAGTGTGCCTTCACCTACAACGCCAACGATGGACTTGAGCACATCGGCTTCATTGTCGACTTTGACGCCACCTCGGACAAGAAGTGGAGAGTCAAGATCGAGACCGCCATCAAGAAAGTCGAGCGCGCCCTTAACGTCGGTAGCCCACTCCTCCCATACGACTTGTGGTCCAAAGTCAACCCACCAGGACCCATCACCGTTGCCTACGGAGACCGTGACCGCCGCATCCCACGATTTGTCATCTACTGCGCACTCTCCGCTAACAACGTGACCATTGCTCTCCTGGTCTGCGAGCGCGTCACCCGCGCCACTATTATCGAGTACGCCCCTTGCTCCCGCGACGGCCACACCACCGCCGAGGACGGTGTCTTGGGCGAAGAGATAACCGAGCACAAGGAGGTTGTCCAGGGCGAGACTGTTCGCAATTTCATGGGCGTCCACTATATTTGGACCCAAGAGTCCTATCGCCGCCTTGGCTTGGCTACCAAGCTCCTCGACTACGCCCGCGATGGCCATTTCGTGAAGGGTTACTTTTTTGACGAGTCAGAGATCGCGTGGACCAACTTCACGGAGGCTGGTCAGGGCTTGGCTGGGAGATATCTGACTGGTGACCACGTCTTTGGACGTAGCTGGGAGACGAACATTTACAACTCTGAGTTGTAAATACGTGCAATTCGCCACCCTCTGCCAACTGTTACGGTGCTACGATACACACACTCTACTGGGATTTGCATTTCTTTTTTGCGTTTGAGGCTAATGACACATGGATATACCCTTTTCTGATTGGACTAATGAAGGTTTTGCTTTGTGGAATTTGTGTTTGAGGTCCCGATTTTGTGGTTGTATCTGGTTATGAGCTATGAAGTCACGATGGGATGAGTTAGTTATACCATTGCTTTTGCTGTATATATACAACCTCATCTCCTGTGAGGTTGTATTTGTACAGCAACTGGTTATAGTTTAGAATGAGAAATTTAATTTCTGCTCTTGAAATATCCGTTCTGATTGGTGCAAAACGTGATTATGTAATTTTAAGTTGTATTAATGAAGCTTCATATGTAGGGCTAGGCGATGTTGTGTCCCCTGCCTAATCTGGTGATAATGGGTTGGCGGCCGCAGAAGGAGTATGATATTGACATGATTGACTTTTTAGCGGCATAACCGATTAGCATGCGGTCTCGTGGGTGCCACCAGAAGAAATTCGTAAAACTGATATCATAATTGACTCTTTAACAGCCTAACCGATTAGCAATTGAGGTCTGTCGAAGAGTTTCGAGGTGTTTCGAATAGTTCGCAAAGTCGATGTTATGGTTAGTTGTCTATGGAAGTAATCGGTTTGTATTCAAACTTATGATTCATTGTTTTCCGGTAGTAACTGCAGGTGCACAGGCACTGTCCAAAAACAAATGGCAATGATTGAATGGTATTGAATGTCTGTTAGAATGGCTACGGATTACGCGGCTCCGTTTATGAGAGAACGAGCTTTTATTCTTTCCACCTCTGCATTCATCAGATAGAAATGGCAAAGCCTCAACCGACGATAACTCAAACAGTAAAACTTCACCATGTACCACCGTACCGTTGCCTAACTACCTCCCCATCCACCCCCCATCAACAGTAATAATCTCCCCACTCACATATCGACTGCCGGCACTCGCAAGAAAAACCACAACCCCCTTAAAATCCTCGGGCTTGCCCCACCGTCCCGCCGGTATGCGTGCCAAAATTGTAGCCGCACGATCTACATCCCTCATCAAATCACTCGTCAAATCCGTAGCCACATACCCCGGTGCAATTGCGTTCACGTTAATCCCTTTTCCAGCCCACTCGTTGCTTAATGCTTTTGTTAGTTGGGCGACTCCGCCCTTGGCGGCGGCGTAGGCGGGGACGTTGAGGCCGCCTTGGAAGGACATTAGGGAGGCGATGTTGATGATTGATCCTCTTTGCCCACCCAAGTTGGCATCTCCGGCTAACAATGCAGCTCCAAAGTCCCGAGACAAGGTGAA
This sequence comes from Antarctomyces pellizariae, assembly GCA_010623925.1. Classification (NCBI taxonomy): domain Eukaryota; kingdom Fungi; phylum Ascomycota; class Leotiomycetes; order Thelebolales; family Thelebolaceae; genus Antarctomyces; species Antarctomyces pellizariae. Next base: position 54,909 of record WCAA01000038.1, read on the forward strand.
GACGGTGGAGAGGTTTACTTGGATGACTTCGTCCCAGTCATTGTCCGGAAAAGCTTCGGCGGGGTGGCGACGCTGGATACCGGCGCAATTGAGAAGGATGGTGGGCTCCCAATTATTCAATGGGTGCGGGTGACGAATATTTTTGCATGTCTCCATGATTGTTGGAATGACTTGGGCGACTTGAGTCTTGTCGGAGAGGTCGGCGATGTGGATGAGGATTTCACGGCCTAAGGTGCGGACGGCGTCATGGACAGGTAGGTTGTCGTTGTTGCGCTGGTAACTGTTTAGTGATGGTTGTATCGAGGATGGAAAGGAGGCATTACTTGGACGAAGATGATATCTGCTCCGGCTTCTGCCAGAGCAATTGCCATATGCTCTCCAATTCCGCGGCCACAACCTGTTACGATCGCCTGCTGATTTTGGAGGGAAAACATGCTTGGGAAGCTTGATGATGGGAGTGAGTTCGCCATGGTGACAATCCTTAGTTTGAAACGGGGAAGAGAGGGAAAGAGGGAAAGAGAGAATAACGCAAGTATAAGGAGAATATGCAGAGCGTCGAGAGCGTAAATATGTGTTGTCGTTGGGAGCTACCCCGCAGTCCGTGGGGTAAATAGAGCGGCCAGCTAACCAGTTACCTTGGAACTTTTAGGTGGAATATTTCCAGCTTTATTTTTGGCCCAGTATTAACTATACCGAAACGAGACAGGTATAGTAAGACTAATTCTTTAGCTACCGAGCAAAGGCATTGAATGGGCAATTGGTGTCAAACCGATCGTCCGAACGCCATGTCATGGAGATGGCATTTCTTAAAGCGACGGCGACCTCGCCGGGTTACAGACCGCACTTGGCGCCATTTCAACGGCGACGGGCAAGAACTTTTAATTGCGAATAGCTGTATGATATCAGTTGAAAAAAACAGTGGATTTACGGTTCTCGTAAAATAAAACTTGATGGTGCAACGATGGGCTGAGGCACGCGTCAACAACTAGCTGAAAGAGGTAATGAGCACCTCATAAGGATATGACATCATCCATTGAAGTCCGAACTTGCATGTATAACTACTTGCCATGACACCACATCTCTTTTCTTCTTCATACCACGAACAAGATACCCATTTGAACAATAACTTCACTAAATTAAAACTCTATAACACCATCAGATTAACGACTACACAATAACTCAAACAATCAGAATGTCTTTCTTCGCCCGCACCCAGCCAATCATCCTCATCAAACAGGCAACACGCACCACCACCCCATACGCCGCACGCACATTTACCGCTTCTGCAACCCACCAGAAGGGCGTTGTTGATACCGCGAAGGATGCTTTGAAGGCTGTTGACCGTAAGGTGTCCGATAAGCTCGTTGATGGCATTGAAATTACTGGTAAGCCTGTTTCCTTCTCACTTCTCATTTTCCCTTGTCGTTACGCTTTCCTGGTCTTCGTCTTGGCTCTGGTTCGGCTCCTTACTCGTATACTAGAGAGGGGCTTGAATGAGACGGAAGAGACTAGCAGGGTCTTTACTAGGGCTGTTAATGGTCCGTCCTTTGCTCCTGCATCTTACCACATCACCTCACACTTTCCACCCCACTTTAACTAACTCACCCCGCAGAGACGGTAACCCAGAAGACCAAAGAAGTAACCGGCTTTAAGAACGCCGGCGCCAAGGCCTCCCAAAAGCTCAACCAAGCCGAAGCCGGCGCCGCCCAGGCCCTCCACGAGGCCGAGGGCTCCGCATCCCAGATGGCTGGACAGGCTAAAGGAAAGGCCGCTGAGATGGCGGCCAAGACGAAGGGAACTGCCAATGAGATTGGTGGTGATTTGAAGGGGAAGGCTAGTGAGGTTGAGGGTGCCGCTAAGGGACGCTCGAACGAGCTCCGGGGAGCAAGCGGAACCGCCAAGCCAGGAGTTAAGGGAATGTAAATTGGTAGTGTGAAGGGAAGGGGACATGACACTGTGATGATAGCAGATGTATGATACGACAACATCTAGCGAGCAAGACAGCAAGCTCGCAAAGATCAATGAGAAATGACAAACACTTACGAATCTTTACCCGTACCTTTGTGCAATCCGTTGGACGTTAGCTCATGGTCTATTTCCATCCTCCTGGTTCTGTTGCTTACCAAGGTACTAGCCCTTGTTGAGCATATGGTATACCTCTCCTTGTGTGATATTGTGCCTATTTTTTGCTCGCCGCCTCGCAGTTCGAGTTTTGCCAACCGGCTTACCGATCAAGAGCATCAGTCGCCTATACTCAATAACCCTTACCCGTACCAAAATTCACATCGTAAACATCACCCGTCTTTGTTTGCCAAGCCCTTCAACAAATCTCTTTCGAGCAAACATGTCATACAGGCCATCATCATTTTTCTCTCCTGCTTTCGAAGTTAAGTTTGCCCTGTTTTGGGCCTGCTTATAGAAACGAGGAATTTGGACCTGGTCATTTTCGTCGTTTTAGTGAAGGAAACGGGGAATTTAACCAAATCTCAATTTGCCGTTCAATACTTCAGCGCAGGAACAGTGCAAGACTTAGATCTTCAACGCCAGCAAAAACATTTAAATTGTGTTGCTATGGTCTTGTACAGCGGACGGAGACATGGTGAATCGCATAGCAAGCTGGTCGGGAATGTTTGTCAGTATACTGATATATCGACAGCCTAAGAGCTGTCAAGGACATGATAGCAGAAGTGGGCCAGTGAGGACGTTGGGAAGTGGACAGGATGTTGCCGACAAAACCAACAGGCACATTGCGTGCTTACCGAATTGAAACTCAAAACCAGTCAGGCGACTCATAGGAGTGTCCAAATTCGCTGCCGAAGGATAAATGGTAAAGCAACACATAGTGGGATATACTGCTCAGGCCCAAGTGCTCTGTTCGGAAAACGTTGTTTGATTTCAGTTTCGTATAGCTATTAAATACGATTTTCCACCTCTTATCTCGATCAGCTACGTTCTTCCAGCCAAGTGCTCCATGGCTGCAAAATCGCAAATATGTTGTCCCAAAATATCCTTTAACGCCTCGCTAAGCTTCGCCTGATGCGATGAGCAGTATATACTTCGATGCCATGTAGTCCCAAAACGCCTCGTGATGCAGTATGTCCTTTCAATCTCCCGCTCTTCCCTGTCTTTCATCTCTCGTCCTCCCTTTCATCCCACACCTCTCAGTCTCCTCATCTTCCACCCTACTCATCCTTATAAACCTGATAACTCATAACAATCATCCAAAACAAAAACACCGTCCCAATCAGTAGGAAAGCCCACCCCGCTTTCCAAGACTGACAAATACTATCCTGCTGCATCCACGCCAGGGTCTCGACGCTCTGTCCCCTGCTCTCCATGTCCTGCACATACATATTGCAATTCCCATTGATATTTCCCTCGCCCCAAAGTTCAATCCCTATCACGATCGTGCCGATGATGAAGAGCACGAAGAGGATGAAAGAGCCGAGGATTACTATGCCGGGAAGGAGCTGCTTTTGTTGAATTAAGATTATCAACACGATGATGAAGACTATGCCCAGGGCGCCGGTTACTATGCAGTATGGGAAGTACCTGTGTATGGTGTTAGTGGTAATCCTGAGCATCAGTCGGTTGCTTGGTTGCAGCCACCGCGACTCGATCATGCGCAATTGATTCTACACAGCCTGATCGCATATAGGGGTGAAAGTGAAGATTGGAAAAGAGCTTACCATGGAGTACCCAGCTCGAACTGGCTCTGTATGTGACTAAAGTTGGCAAAGATTCCCAAAATCGTACTTGAAGCAACAAGCATGATAAAGAGCCAGAAGTTCAACTGCCCCGCGGGCCAGCGGTACTTCCGGCGCACGATGCGAACTTCGGTGATTGTTGATTCGGTGGATGCCATGTTGTCTGATGCCTCGACTTGTCTGTATCTGGTGATTTTGAAAGCGTGTCGCTTATGCGACAGATTTATATAATTGCTGTGAAGATTGATGGGTGTTGGACTCGAAGTGAAACTCGTGGATTGGCCTTCGTCTTGTATGCGGGTATGCGCTGCACAGTGTCGTCGTTGGTATTCTCGCGGCGCACAATGTTTGCTCGTCGGGTTCTCGTCGCTTCACTTTTGTCGCAAAACTCGGAAATTTGATGCGGCTCTTAAATATGGTTCTTCACCTCTTTACAACTCGAGATTGCCGATAATGAGGCGGCCGATTCAGTTCGTGGGCGATTACTGCTCTGCCACGTCGTTGGCCCTCGCTGATGTTCGGCGCTGGGCACTGACTGCTCTAGATCTGTCGTTGGTCTGATCGCTGCAACCTTGCTGGCTGCTGTCGGTTTCAATCGCTTATCGTCGAGGCTTCATAACACTTAAAGTCGAGTATACGTGAGCGGCACTAATGAATATAAACACAAGTATAGTTCGACAGGCGGTGGAGAATGATCAGAAAAACAGAGTTGTGGCTTGCCTTTTTCCTCTCCTGCGCACAGTGACGCAATGTGGTTGGCGAGTGCTGTGAATGCGATGGCTGGGCGACACCCCTGTAAATGGATGGTTGGGGCGCCAAGTTTACTTTGCTTTCCTGCTTTGGCAGTTCAAACCCCACAGTTGATACTTGATGGGATGGAGAACTTCAAAACTGGTAGAAGGTCCGCCAAACATTTCAGAAAGGCATTTTTTTGCTCCTTGACGACTTATTTGAGGAGGAGATTGATTGGCGCATGTTTTTTTGCCGAGGACTAGCGCAAACAGCTAGTCAGGCACATTCTCCAGTGACGGAAGAGCCTCCGATGACATCTTGAACTTGGCTGCAGGGACTGAGTTCAAGCATGAGGAATGATGCGGAAGAGCTTCCCAAACTTATTCCGCTCCTCGGCAATTGTGGTTTGGCTTATCTTGGCTGTCTTCTAGCAGCTTACGTTGATGGCAGCCGTCCCGCTTAGCCTTGAAAGCGAAGCGCAACCATAGAGTTTAACACCTTTCTCAGAAGTCTATGAGATTACTGGCCACCGCCAGGTCAACATCCTGGTGAGCCCGCCCAAATAACATGTCACAAGGGAAACATGGGAATCTTCTTGGGCGTCCTCTCATCAGCTGTCGCCGAACTTTGTTTACCAAAAACTGGGTGACATACCATAGAAACCAGCTGCTCATAAGCTCTCAGAATCAAAGGCCCTACCTCCTGCTACCACCGCCAAAATTCTTGCCTACGAGCTGCCCATTTCCATCAGCATCCAAGGTTTAAAACGAAGGACACAGTCCATGCTTGGTCTCTAAAGCTGCGTATTTGTTAACTGTGCAGCTCACTCCGACAAGTTTCTACTGCCTTTATATACAACTTCTGTCCACGGTCTCCCTCCTTAATGGCCGAGCCTATACATGCCTACCCTCCAAACTTTCGATCTTGTATCCTAGAGTGGTTATATAAGCTCTCATGCCCAAGCCCCCAAAACAGCAATATTGGCACAATCACTTACCGCAAAAGAACATACCGAACAGGGAGACGTGTAAATTTGTAAACCAATTCTATATCTACTCCATCTAAACAAGCGCATTCTAGGGTATATATGCAAAACCAAACCCACCATGGTCGCAGAGTCCTTCCTCTCATACCTTTAATGCCGGTAAATAACTCCAGTCAATCGTCAAGTCGTGTATCCTTCCTTCCTTTCCATCATCCCCTTCTTCCCGTTCAAACAGCCCTGATTAGCTCGACTAGCCATTTCTCAGGCCAGGGAAAGTCGCCGAGGACTGCCTGTTACAGCATTTCCGCCCTACAACAAGCTCTCGCCCAACGCACAGCGGACCAGGGAGCATCCACTACGAACAGTCTCCATGGCTCCAACATCATCGATTCCTGGCTCGAGAGTTGGGTTCACTTCCACAAGATCCATAGCGATGAGCGATCCAGTCTCATGCACACACTCCGCAATAAAATCTCCCTCTCTCAAAGTAAGACCTCCACGCACCGGAGTTCCTGTGGATGGCGCGACGAGTGGGTCCAGAGCGTCGACGTCAAAGGAGAGGTGGATTGGTGTATCGTTTCCGATATGCGCCAACGCCATCTCCATGACTCTTCCAATGCCGTGGCGGTCGATGTCGTGCATGCTGAAGGCTTTGATACCGTGTTCGCGCAGGATGGCTTTCTCGCCTCTATCAACGTCCCTCAACCCGATGTAAACAAGCTTCGCAAGATTAACAGTCATATCATCCTCAATCCAATCAAACGGCAGCTCCTTGTCCGATTTCTTCTCTTGTGCGAGGCGGGTCAGGAAAGCGACGGGCATGCCGTGGACGTTGCCACTGTCCGAGGTCTCGGGGGTATTGATGTCGGCGTGTGCGTCCACCCAAATCAGCGCTATCTCCCTGCCCAATCTCTCTCTCGTGGCCTTTGCGACTCCGGCGACTGAGCCGATGGCGATGGAGTGGTCACCGCCCAGAGTAAGCGTCATGCGGCCCTTGATAGAGTGCTCGTAGGTCTGCGTCGCCAGCTTTTTGGTGACGTTGGAGACGGCGCGAGGGTTCAGCATGTTGCGGTGTGCTGGGTCGTTCTCGGGGGTTGGGATGAGGTCGCTGTAGGCGTGGACCTGGCCATCGTGGTGCAGGTCGTAGCCGAGCTCCTTGCTCAGCTGGGTGAGGAGGCCGGCTTTGATCATGGCGGAGGGGCCGAAGTCGACGCCTGCTTGTTTCTGCAGGACGATGTCAGTATGAGTTCGCTGAGCACGATAGATGAGGTTGTGGTGAAATCGAGATGAGAGGATGGAAGGGTAGAACTAACCTGTCCGCCGGAGAATCCGACTGCGACAACGCCGAGCTCGGACTGAGCGGAGAGGAATTTGGACTTGACCATGCTGGTGGTGCACATCGTTGCCGTGGCTAACTTGGTGTTGATGTGAAGTTGGCCTGGTGAGGTTGAAACTGAGATTTCAAGGTGCGGTTGCGACTAAGAATGACGGCTGGCAGGTTTAAGGATCTGATATCAATCTGATAGATGTCTAGGTTACGATATAGGTGTTTAGAAGACAAAAAGCGGAAGACGTCTACTTCTAGGAGTAGTGAAACGTGGTGTGAATGGTAAGATAGGCAACAAAGGTTGAAAGCGGACGAATATACGAAAGTGAAAGCACGCTGATATCAACAAAAGCAAGAACATTCCTTTCTTTAAGTACATATCTCTACCCCTCTACTCCAAGCCCTCGAACTAAACCCCTAAGTGCAGGTGGCCATCCTTTATCCACCCTCACACCGCATGACCAAGGTTTCGCTGGCGCTGGTGGACGTGGTGATGAAAATGTTGTTATTCCTGCCTTTAGGGTCGAGCGAGTATTTGACGTTCGCCTCAACCTGTACTTAGGGGACAGACGACGGATACGGTGGGGCCGAGGTGGTTGACTGAGGATGGAAGAGGATTAGCGACACATTGGGATAACGTAACAGATAAGCGCGGCAGAGGGGAGATTAGATGGGGGGATCTGATAAGATGCTATCATACGACTAGGACGGAGTTGGGGAGGATCATCGTGGGACAAGATGAGACACCGTGGTAAAGTTCCATTAAATCGCGCGGAAGACGCGGAGATCCTCGGTAGTTGAAGTTGTCTCAGAGCCGTAGGTGTGAGAGAGAGACTCGAGGGACACAGCAAACGTGACTTGTGCTACTTCCTGCGTCTCGTGTGAGAGCGGCCGCGTCATGCTAAGGGATCACGGATACTCCGAAGTGAAGCCAGAGAGTACAGTAAGCTCACCTGAAAGATGCGGGTATCGGGTGAAAGTACCCCTAGGTGCAGCCTTGCGGCAAAGGCACAAGCTCGATTGGCAGGGGGTTATGCTTCATCGCAACGGCTGCTCTCTTACGAGACTGCCTTACCAAGCGCCTAGCTGTAAGCTCAGCTCTCCCCAACAGATAATCATTCTTCAAGCATGCGCTTCATCCTGGTGTAAGATATCTATCTCATAAGATCGTAACCCATTTAACAAGTTGGTATTTGCCTGGTGATTCTTTTGGCTAACAAGCGCGCCTCAAGGGCCTATTTGAGCTTGCGTACTCGCATGCCGCTCCTCATCCTGTCAGCCAAGACTGTATCGTTACTCCAAATGCTTAAAGTGCTTATTTGCCCCCTTCCCGCAAAATACCCAATTAGATTTCGTCGTGTAAATGCTTGGGCATGCCTCAAGGAATATGCCGCTGCAACCACAGCCCTGTGGCTTGGCTGTTGAGCATCCGCAAAGCAATACGATTGGTTATTTCCTCTTTGGGAATGTCTGGTACAGCGATATTGACCCTTCGACGAATCGTTTTGCGTTGCGAGAGCTGTACGGAGTACAGTAAGATCAGTGCTTTTCTGGTCCTTGAAGCGTCATCTCATCTCATCTCTCAACCATAGACTATGAATGTTGTTATAAGAGATTGTTTTTCTTTTTTGTTTTGTTGAGAGAGTGAGTAGATTATTGTGTTGTGACTACAAGTTCATGTCTTAGAAGCAAACCACCAAGGTTACGGCGCATTCACGACGACGAAGGTGAACGACAAAGGTGAACGGCAAAGGTGAACGGCAAAGGTGAACGAAAAAAACCATAAACCATAAACCACAAACCACGACTAACTCGAAAAAGCTCAAAGCGAAGACCAAAAGGATTACAACATTACTCAAGATGGCTGAAGACGGCCAGCAGGGTACTTCCCATCTTCTGCTCTTTGTCATCAACACGCACTAACATACCACAGTGGAAGGCTCTCTCTACTGGTATGCTCCTAACCGCGGCGCACCAATCGCGTTCGCCCTCCTCTTCCTCATCTCGGGCGCAGTCCATACCTGGCAAAGTTTCCACTACCACAGCTGGCGCATAACATGGATCTACGCTTGGTCCTCTCTCCTCTTCATCGCTGGTACACCTTGCTCCCAATTCCCTCTTCTCCTCGCTCTCCCGTTACGCCGTCACTAACCCATCAAGGCTACATTCTCCGCTCCATCGGCAGTTACAACTTCGATAACCTCCCAATCCTGATCGCTTCAACCGTGTTGTTATACGCCGCACCACCCATCTACGAACTCGGAAACTACCTAGTCCTCGGCCGCTGTCTCCACTACATCCCCCACCACTCCCCAATCCACCCTGACCGCACCTTAACTCTCTTCCTGGCCCTCTCCGCCGTCGTTGAAGCACTGACCGCCAACGGCGCAGCACGCAACTTCACCACCGACGACGACTCCTCCCGAGACGTCGGCAAAGCTCTCCTCAAAACTGCGTTGGTAATGCAGTTGGGAATTATGGCCGTACAGATCCTTCTTGCAGTCAAATACCAACGCTCCTGCACCAGGAGCGGCATCCTCAGAAACAACACGGGAAGTGCCGATATCACGAATGTGTTGGTCACGTTGTATGCAAGTTGTGTGCTCATTACCATCCGCACCATCTTCCGCACAGTCGAATACTTCGCCGTCGCGGACTTGCATCCTACCGCAAACACCACCATCTCCGACATCCCCCCTCTCATCCGCTACGAGTGGTTTTTCTGGGTCTTCGAATCCTCAGTCATGCTCCTCAACTCCGTACTACTCAACTTCAGACATCCCGGGAAGTACCTCCCGCAAAACAAGAAGGCGTATCTCACCGAAAGTGGAGAGGAGAAAGATGGCATGGAGTTTGGTGATAATAGGCCGGTTTGGAGAAAGGTGGTGGACCCTCTTGACTTGTATGGGCTTGTGCTGGGTAGAGATGAGCGTTGGTGGGAACGCGACCGTGTTGATGGTGGGGACGGCGCTGGTGTTGAGGAACGCGAGGCAGGGAAGCAGTGTGGGAAGGGGGAGGGGAAGTAGAATGTTAGAGTGCGTCGTACTGTTATTTAGCTGAACTTGGGAGCGAGGGAAGGTGGATAGATACCCGACTTATGCAATGCAAGAGTGATTAAGCACATCGTATCTGATACATTTCTAATCTCGCTTGGGAAGCTGGTGCCATACCTCTAGCTTATTGTATTCCCGGCAAATTCTCATCGCAAGAAAACGGAATGGGAGAATACTTGTGCCGTATCTCGGACAAGCTCTTACAGCAAGAAATTGGCCAGCGCGTACTGCAATGAACAGCGCGTGGTTATATGAGACTCTGCCTTCAGCGACAACCCTCCCCACTCACTATTCTCACTTTCTCAGCGCTTTTTCTGCGAAGCCCCCGCCACCGGGAAGAGTAACACGCTTATCAACGTCCGCATAACCGCACAATACTCCAACCAAGCTGTCCACTCCATGTCTAATTGCTTTCCAGAGCAGCGCAAACACATGAAGCGGATAGTCTTTATTTATTTTCCTTCCTGCTTTAAAATTCCAAGTCTTGCCCTGTTCTAGTCTAACTTGTAGGGCGATGGAACAGGCGGTGGGCATTCTCGCCGTTTCATGAACCAAGAAACTCTCAGGTCAATTGCTGCTTGAATACTTGAAGCATACGAACAGTGTAAGACACTCAGTACAAGACACTGCCTCTTTTGAAAATAAGAAAGAATTGTAATGGACCCGAGATGATGTGTTTGCTCTGCGCGAGCGGGTTTGAGATAAGAGAAACTGGCGCAGGTTTCTGTTGATGTCGAGATGTTAAGAGGCTGCTACCAGCGTTGTAAGCTTGTCGCCTGGGAATGGGCGCTGTTGGTAGCTGAGTGATAGGCAACTGCTCACTGGTGCTCACATGTTAGCTGTTTCATCGGAGTAATTTTGTTGGTGGTGAGATTTTTGTGTGAACATGCTTACCTGTTATATACCTACTCCTACTCCTGCTCGGACTTGGACTTCATGTTTTTCAGGCCTAATCACTGCCTAGCGTAGAGGTAGTAGAAGTGTCCAACTCAGGCTAGGAAGTCTATAAATAGCACTGCGCAGCACCAACTTGTTTATCCAATAGGCTACAAATATGTCATGCACAAGAGAATACATGTTTCAATGCCGGGGGATTAGGAGGGTGCTGATTTTTTCAGATTCCTAGCTGCGAAGTAAGGAACAGATTTCTGTAAGAACCAAGCAGACCTCTTCATGGCCTGAGCTATATCGTAGGAATTGCTGCTGAATGACTTTCGTATTTTATAGAGTGGCGCGGCTCATCCTTCACCAATCTTAGGTCTTACATAATACAAGCATACCGAGACTTTGGCATATTCGGGGCCAGGTAGCCAAGGTGCTGTGTATTACCCGACTCGTCAATATCTGTCAGCTTTTCTGTATATCAGAGCCTAGCAAAGTGTCATGAAATGTTTATTCTATAGGTTAAGAAACAAGTTGGTGATTCCATGCTATGTCTGCTTAGAGTGCGGCGCCAAAGCAACGTCACATCTCTACGTGGTTGGGCAGATGGACTTATAAAAGTCCAAGTATTTACGTTTTAAGGTTTTGGACTCTATGCCGTCACCAGGTGAGTTCAACGTGCTGCCCTTTGATCAGTCTACTAGCGAGGACTTTGTTAATTCCAAGAACCTCACGTCATGAAACTCGTCATTTGCCACTGTTTTCGAATTTAGTTTGTTTGCCTATTTCGTCTCATAAAGTACTACTATGCGAAATTTTGTTCTTGAAGACGGACAACTGCCAGGGACGACCGATCTCTTTATATAGCGTGCTAAGAATGGATGTTCTGCAAGACACCTCGGTCGACATTTCAGAGTTTCTCAAACAGAGCGGCAGGATGCAGAAAAAGTGGTTACGATGAGGTACAGTTTGTATGTGTATATAATTCTCTCGCGTGGTATCTACCCTCCTCTCTCCTATACTCCTTACGATCATCCTTTCTTTCCGACGATGCAAACTTGTCCGATGTCTGCCTTCACACTGTCGGTGTAACCCCGTACCAAGCCTCAGCCTACTATGATGCGTTTAGTTGGAGTACTTCGAATCAACCTTGCTGCTACTGGGAGTGTTAGTGATATGCCGTGTCTTCGCGCTATCTTCTTGTTCGATGATTTTTCTCTTTTTTCCTTTACCATCCTCACTTCCACTAATCCTTACTGAGAGATGAAAGCATGGTGGGAATCGAAGGTCGGGAGAGAGGGTTTGTATAGGAGGGCGTATCAGAGGTGGCATTTTGGGAGACAAGAGAAACGCACCCAGAGAACTTCTCATAAGCACCACGAATACCATCGGTGATTTTCTCGTCCTGGTCTGGGGTGAAGTCGTGGCCGGCCTTCTTGCTGATGAAGTCGAATGCTATTCCGTCGTCAGTTATCTGTTCCCGCTCCCGCGTTCTAAATTGTCGAAGTAGTGGTAGACATACCCTTGTCACCGTAATCCTGAGTCTGCTGATTGGTAGTTGGAGCAGCAGTGTTGGTGTTGCCAGTAGTAGCAGTCTGCTGGGTGTTGGTGTCGATGTTGGTGTTCTGGGTAGTCTGCTGGTTGTTGCTGGAGCCAGAGAACTCGGAGGCGGCCTTCTTGAAGAAATCCATTGCGAAGTTGGTGTTTGGTAGTTATTAAAAGGTGGTGAGAGAATGATATAGAGTGGTATGAAGAACGAAAAAGGAGAGTGAGGGACTTAGACTCTTTATATCCTCAGAGAAAGGGAGAGGGCTGAGAGCTATCGAATTGACCCCACCCACACCATGCGGGGCGATCGTAGTGCAGGTGCGGTGGGGATCTAGAGCGAGGGCGGAGCCGGAGCCGGAGCACAGAATTAAGGCTGTGCAAGGGAATGGAATCAAGAAGGTCTGAGACACTTTCAGCTGGCACCGAACCATCACATTAGATGTCATCTTGGCCTCACAAACGTCAGTATCCTTGGCCTCCTTCTGAACACAGACGACGGGCACCAGAAAAACATCATCCCGCACAATTGCCCCTCATTTCGACGTCATGCTCGTCATTGGCTGGCGCGGCCTCTGTCGCTCCAGCACAAGGCGAAGGTCGATATTTTAAAGAGCGAAGGCTGAGAGAGTAATGAAGCTCAAATTAGCTAGATTATGGCGCTCTAATGCGTCTGTATTCGCTTCATCTAGTTAGATTACCGACGGCAAGTCCGAATGTGGTGGATCGTCAGGAACTGGCGGAAGATGGACAGAGCTTCTGTGGCGGATGAGCTTCATGATGGCCTGGGCGCGAGGCTGGAGTGCTTGGCGAATGTTACGGTCACGGTCAGCCACATGGCAGCCGTCCACACGTCAGACCGTTCAGCCTTGTCCATCGTGCCGCGCCTGTGCTTGTTGACCAGGGAACACCAGCTCTAGACCGATATACTTGGAACCATCGAGGATAGACTACGCTCGCTGAATACTATAACCCTTGTACAATAATCTGTAATATACTGTCGACCAACCAAGTGCCTAGCTGTACGACTACGCGCCGCGATTGCTCCTACCGCCCGTCATTAACACAATCGCAATCGCTGCTCCTGAGCCTGTCGCGTTTACCTCCACTTCCTTGTCGCACAAGCTCGCCTACCTTATACTGGGATAGAAGATGAGCGCAGCACCAATTGGCGACAAGTAACGACGTAGCAATGGCTGCGCAAGACTTTGATCCTGCGGCGGCCCTGGATCGCATGCGCCTGAATGATTCCGACGAGGAGAGCCAGCGTCCTAGAACAGCTGGGACGGGTAAGCATCCTTTCGACGAGTCCATGGACAGCGAAACCAAAGCCGAAAATTACCAGGAGAGACGCCAAATTTCGCTGGGCAATCTGCCGCCGCTGCCACCGACTGATACGGAGAGCTTATATGGGGGGGAACATAGTTTGAGTCCGAAGAGCGATGGGCATATGGATACGGTGGATGAGAGCCAGATGCGGAGGCACCTGGATAATCTGGAAAGCAGCTTTATGTCTGGGCCGAGTTATGTGGAGAGGCCGCTAGGCGCAGACGATACGTTATTGTTTGATGCTGTGAAGAGTGCGCCACCAAGAGTGGAGGATGGAGCTCGTGGAAGATCGCCGGAAAAGCGTGAGCAGCAGCTAGAGAAGGTTAATGAGGAGAGCTCCATGATACGATCTGAAGTTTCGCCTTGCGCTGGCAGAGATACCGGGAGGACGTCCAGAGAGGATTTGCCGAGGCATGAGGACAGAGAACCAGCGGTCAACTATGGCGCGGATTCGACTTCCGAGCTTGAGACGATGTCTTCTTCGCCAACTGCCGCTGCGGCTGCTGGGACAATCTCGAGAATTATTTCGATGGCGAGCATGGGCTTTGATGTAGCAGGACATGAGGTTGGCACATACAACCGCGACCATCACTCAGACTCTGATCGCGACAACGACAAGTCAGACACAGAATCGGAACACGGCCGCATCGACACCCCCAGAGCTAAGTCACAACTCGACGGAGGAGATGATTCAGACGGCCGCTCAACAATAGGACGCAAGAACTCAAACGAAAGCCTTAATGCGAAAGACGCCGGTCGCACACCAGGCGCAGCACTGAGGAAAAGAGCTGCAAGCATACCCAAGTTCTTGAGCAGCCGAAACAACAGCCAAATATCATCCATATCAGTCGCATCAATGAATCTCCAGCTAGATGAAGCAGATGAGTCTTTCAGTGCCGATTATGCCATGTTATCCGGCGGAGCCGCACCACAGAACTCCAGTTCAATCCAACGCTGGCCTAGCCAAGCATTATCAAGAACTATTAGCCTAGGCAGTATCGCCTCCGGCATCAACGATGAGGAGACGGAGCCAACGACAGCTAATGGCGCACTGGATCCGCTCGAGGAGGAAAGCACGCAGATCAAGGTAGAGGAAGCGACGAATGACTTTGCTACTCCAAAAGCGAGCCGTTCTCTTGCTCCGCCGACGGATACTGTGATTGCGAGACATGTGAGGAATGTGCAGGTTCCGGACTCGGTGGCGAAGGAGTATAAAAGTAGACCTGGGGTGTCGCCGGCGAGGTATTCGGCTTCAGTGGTTGGTGCGAATGAGAGGCAGGGGAAGAACATGACGTTGAAGGAGCAGAGTAGTACGATTGAGAGGCTGTCGAAGGAGAATTTTGATTTGAAGCTTAAGGTTATGTTCCTTTCTGATAGGCTTGATAAATTGTCTGAGGAGGGTGTTAGGGAGATGGTGTCAGAGAATGTGGAGCTTAAGACAGTCCTGGCCAACCTGCAGCGCGATAACAAAGCTCTTCGTCGTAAGGTCAAAGAACTCGAGCATGAGAGTAAAGAGGGCAAGGGTGAGCCTGCAAGACCAGATACCGCTCGCTCAGGCACTTCTTCGGACGATCCGCAGCATGCATGGTTTGAGCAAGAAAATCAAGAGAGGGAAGAGGAACTGCACTTTTTGCGGGAGAGAATTGAGGAGTACGAATTCGAGTTCGAGAAGATGCGTCAAGAAAACCTTGCGCGCGAAAACGAGAAACGCAAACTTGCCGAAATCGTCAAGACGATGGGAAAGAAGCGTGGTGAGGATATGGATGCGCGTGAAGAAATGGACGTCTGGAAAGACCTCCTTGAGCAGGAGACTGCGAGACGAGAGCAGAGTGATGAGGATAATCGCCGACTCAGGGATGAGATCTTTAGACTGAAGAGCAAGAGTGTGTTGCAGCAACCGGATGCGAGGTCACAGTCTGTTGCTGGTAGCCTGCCGGCGATGAATCATACGACGAATATCTATAATATCACTAAGAAGCGTCAGATGTCTCCTTCGCGGCCGACGTCTGGGTTCTCGGAGCAGCCGGCTGGCAGTGCCTTCAGTGGCGCAACTACACTTGTTGAGGAGCTGCGCAACGAGAGCGAGCGTTTGAGACACGAGAACGCAGAGCTGAGGCGTGAAGTCGGTGCTCAGACCTCGATGCTTACCTCAAGAAACCGTGAGAAGGAGCGTCTTTATCAAGAGATCGAAGATCTCAAGATGGGCCACCGCAGAGGCTCAATCACAGGCGACAGCATCCTCGACCGCTCGGCATCTCGCGCCGGCCAACGTCCGCATTCTCGCGGCAGCGCAATGACTCGCCTGACCAGCGCACCGGAAGTCGACGTCGAAGAACTCGAGAACAAGAACGCAGAGCTGCGCGACCAACTCAATGCCATGAAGCTCGAGAACCAGGAACTACGAAAAGAGCTGGATAGCTGTATGGAGGACTTTGAGATTGCGGTGAATGGCAAGCGTGAAGCTGAGACACTTATTGCTGAGTTACAAGGCGAGCTGCAAGCTACGGAGACGGATTTGGTGGCTATGCAAACCGAGCGCGATGAGGCTTTGCGTGGTCAGGAGGAGGTTGAGACTGAGTTCGAGTCACTACGTAAAGAAGCACAGGATGAGATCGATGCGCTTGAACTCGAAGCTGAACAACATAATGCCACCATTCAAACCTTCAGAACTGAACTGGCCAACACGACGGAGAATTTCAACGCTCTTCAAGCAGAAATGAGGGAGATGAGCGAAGCAGTTGTGCGACTAGAAGATGATCATGAGGTCAAGTCTAGAAGGATTACGGAGCTGGAGAAAGAGGTAGAGCAGAATAATGGCGAGCTAGATGAGATGGAGAAGGCTGTCGCCGAGGCACGGGACAAGATCCAGCGGTTGACGGTGCAGCTTGAGAGTGGGCAGGGAGAAATCAAGTTCTTACGTGAAGAGCAAGATGGTGATAAAATTAAGATTGGTGATCTTGAGACCTTAGGGAGGAACTCTGAAGCTGCCACACGCGATGAGAAGGAGAGAGTCAGAGAGCTGGAGGAGAGGCTGATGTCCGAGCGCCATCAGCGCGAGGTAGTCGCCGGGCAGGAGAAGCAAGAGATCCAGCGCTACATCAACGAGCTTAACAAAGAAGCCTCAGGTGCTAAGGACGAAGCTCGTCGTCTCCGCAAAGCGCTTTCAAGTAAGGAAGTCGAGTCCACGGAGTGGAAAGAGCGCCTCATCGAGTTGGAAAACAACCTTCGTCAGGCACTTGGCGATCTCAACGGTACCCGTTCCTCCTTCGTCAAGGGCATTACGGATCTGCAGCGCCAACTCGACTCTACGACCCGGGAACTCTTGTCCACCCGTGACGCTGTACTCGAGAAAGATCGTATTATCAAACAGCGTGATAATCTCCTTGAATCCTCTGGGCTGGAAGTCCGTAAGATTGCCGACCTGCTGGAGAAGGAGAGGGCAGCGCATCGTTCGACGAGGCATCAACACGAGGCTAGTCTTACACAACAACACCACACCACCCGCACAGTTTCCCAACAAGAAGCACGTGTTCTCCAACTCGAAAACGCACTCTCCCACGACAGAAAAAAAATGGCACATGTAGAATCAGCATTCAAAGACGCGATGCTCGAGCGTAACCAACTCTTGATCGCATTATGGAACCGTTTATCCGCACTCTGCGGTAGTGACTGGGCGCATGGGAATTCTCTCATCAACGGTCGTGCGCTGCCCAGCTTGGAAGCCATTTCTGGGCAGATGTTTGGCGGCTTTACGAAGAATCTCGTCGCGGCGGTGAAGATGGTGGAATCCATCGTGGTGGGGTTTAGGGGCAAGATTAGGGATGTGGAGAGGAGGCTTTGGAAGGAGATGCGTGAACTCGAAAGCACCCTTGAGCAACGAACTCAAAAACTCGAGCGCTTCGAGGCCGCCGTGAAGTCCCAGGCGCTGTCTAATAGCAACCTTGAGACTAAAGGCGAGATCGGCAGACTGCAGAACCTTAACAGGCTATTAAGGGCGGAATTGGCGGCAAATAGGGGCTCGACGCCAGGACGCAAAGGCAGCAATGCCTCGCGTGGCAGCCGTGAGACAAACCTTGATGAACTCGGCTCCCCGAGCCCAACTGTACCGATGGGCCCGAGAAGCTCGGTGCATAAGTCGAGTGGTCTGAGTCGTGGGTATAGCGACGGTGTGATTCCCATGCCGCCGCTGGAACGCACGCAGTCGAGCTTAGATCGCAATGCTAGTAACTCCACCCAGCAATTTTATTCTACGCAACAGACACAGGATCATACCAAACCGTTTCTCTCAGATAGTCAGTCTACGACCGGCGCCGATTTTGATCCTAGAAGAAGCACCTACCGCCCGATAAACGCGCAGCTTCCTCAACCTGGCGCAGTGAGACGAGGACTGGATGAGTCAATGCCGCCGGGTCTTAGTGCGGAAGAGGCCTGGGAGTGGAGGATGCAGGAGATGGAGCGGAGACTGAAGGAGGAGAGGGAGGGTAGGAGGCTGGATAGACGGAATGCGCAGAGGAGATTGGAGGAGGAGTCGAAGAGGGTTAGGATGGGGGAGGAGGAGAGGAGGAGGGAGAGGGGTAGGGAGAAACGCTCTGGCAACGGTGAGGGTAGCCAGGGAGGGTCTGCGGTGGGTTATTGAGAGAAAGGTCTTAGAGAAGTCTGTTAGGTGACGTGAGAAATGATGCGAAGAGAGGACTGGTTGTAAAGTTAGGATGAGGAAGTGTGAGAGAAGGTCGATCCGTGTAAATATATACTGTGGCGTTGATCTGATCTCTGGGTATAAAACAGAGAGAACGGCGCCTTTGAGCACACACTGAGGAGTGGATAAAGATGACAATGAAATGGTCAAATTACGCGATTAAGTTACCTTGTCCCTGAAGTCAGAATACGATATGTCAAGCCATGAAGCTAAAGCACAACTCGGATTTGGTAGGGTTATATAAACAGCACTCGGTGGGTTCACTCTCCCTTCCAGCATGTTCGTTCGGACAATTTGACTTTTTGACTTCACCAAGCGCTTTGGCGAAAGGTCAAACGGCTGAGGGTTTTCAAACCAAAGTTCAAACGGTAGAGATTGCCCAAAACCTTTTGAAAACCGGATTACCTTTCGTAGCACTACTATAGTGCTAGATTGTGCCTTTGGTTCCTGGCGAGCAGACGTCATCGGCCTTGTGAGCTGATATACAGTTAGCGCGTTATCGCCAGGTCTATGTGGTTTGTTCCTCGACTGAGCTTCACCTACCGCTATCCATCCATACCTCGCCTCTTCTATCGTCACTCTGGGGCAGTTAACAAACTGTTTAAACGATCCAATGACCAAAGGAAAACTCACCCCATAGCAGACGCCCATTGCCGGTAAACCCAGCTGCTATCCGCACGCCTCAATAAGCAAAATCCGTGGTTATGATCTCAATGATGATGGTCTGACATGGCCAGCTAGACATGTGGACACATCGTTCTTCTCGTTATTTTTTCCTTATTGGTTAGGCGTGAATACGCACAGAGAAGGTGGCTGTATACACGATTCGGACTTTGATCTATTTCGGGAGCCAACAGAGGAGAAATCAGTTTTGAGAAATGTAAGTACAACTCAAAGTTGTGAGTATATAAGCAGCTCTCTTCTGCTTCTACAACATCCGCAATATACAAAACACCGAAGAATGTATGCTGCTTTTCTTCTGTCCACATCCACGCAATTTCCATAAACTTCATGGTCACCAATATACATCCACATCATTGTTCTCTTCTTCATCCCATATACCCCATTTCCATTATTATTATTAGCATCGGGATCTTGCATCGAGGTCTTCTCATCCAGCTGCTCGGGGCAATTTTATTAAACATTAATAAACAAGTTTAACGGATATTTATACATCAAAAAGCAATTTGGCGCAGCGGAAGCGCGCCGGGCTCATAACCCGGAGGTCGCCCGATCGAAACGGGCAATTGCTATCTGTTTTACATTTCCTATATTTCGTTGGTAGATTGTTGGTGGCGGCGTGGGGGCGACGGCAAGATGTGGATGTTTGGCGGGAGATGTCCACTCGAATCAACCAGCGGGGGGACTTTTGTTGCTCGCTCTGATGGAACCAAACCAAGCTTCAATTTTTTTTTACACAGAACTGGATCCAAGAGGAGAGAAATGGGAGTTTTTAAAAATATGTTTCGTCGTTGCCCTTGCTGAATAAGAAATTTGGACAAAGACTGGTTGGGGCCAGACCGCCAATTCAAACCCTTTTCCCTCAGCGGCTCCACCCCTTTCACAACCTCACAAAAGCTGATCAAAAAAGAGAGTGCTCAGAGTCTAATTAATAAATTACTCAACATGGAGGATTAAGACAGGGATAACTGTTGACTATATTTTTCATCACAGCACCAATTCCACTCGCAGCATTCACCCTAGAATAAACACCACAAGTGGAAAATAATATTTTGCATCGACCGTGAATCGAACACGGGGCCCATCGAATCAGATGATCAGGGAGATCATGTGGCAACGATGGATTTTACCACTAAACCACCGATGCTGTTGTTGTGCTTTAGTTTTACTAAAAATGTAATTAACTTAACAAAGTTGTTGACATTGTCGGCGAAAAGGGTTTCGGAATTTTTGGTGCCGCCGAAACCAGCTAAGGCGCTAGCGACTGACCGCGGGTCCCCGTCACTGAGGGCGCGGGGTGATTCGGTGTCAAGAGAGCTCAACATTCGTGGAAGGTAACGAATTTCACTAAGATCTATAAAAGGAGCGGACCAACAAAGCATCCCGGTAAGAAACTTTTCTTTCGGCATTTATTATACTGCGACACCGAGGTAGTAGGAAATGGATGCCACTGAAGACAGCGGCCGCATGAACTCCGTTCGTTGCAGCATTACCAGTTAACGTAAAGGAAGTGGAGATTAATCCCAAAATAGAGACATAAGATGAGGGCGTATCACAATGTCCTGACTTGGTCAAAGAGACCGCAAGATAACGGATTGAGAACTGACAAAAATGATACCGCAGTCCCGTAGATACCATGGATAAGTTTAGCAAGTTGAAAACATCATAGGAGAGCGGGCTAGCAACTGATGAGATTATCTTGGGACCATGTGTTCATTTCTCTTACGAGCAGAGACTGTTCAAGGCTGTGTTGCCAGCTGTGAAAACCTAATTAGCTATTGACAGAAATGTCAGGTAGTCTTAAGGTAGTGCAGGTAGGCGCCCGCGATGTTTATCTACTGACTCGTTTAGCATTTTAAATTTGCGTGGTGGTACGTACTTGTTACTTGCTTTCAGCAAGTCTATGCTAGCCGCATGGAAGTCAAGTGGAGGACCGTTATCCACCCATGGCCGAGAATTATTCTGCAATGCGCCCTTGTTTACCGAGCTAGCGATGTCACCTTAAAGCAGGTTGTATAAGCACACAGGTCAATAGACGATCACAACCAGCCGACGACGTTCGCATCGGTTGCTAAACGGTCGCTCTGGGTTTTTTTTTAATTTCGTAGACTTCCTAGAAGAAACTTGTATAACCGCATTCTTGCGAACGGGAATATTGATGGCATCGACGAGGCGGATTACTAACTGCTTAGCCAAATGGTCTGGATAGAACACCATATATTGGCTCTGTGACCAACCAATAAACGCCAACTGTTTTCCTATGGCAACCTGTGGCAATTCTCGATATTAGGGGGAGAAATCCCGTTGTCCCAACGTCATGCCAACGCCACGCAGTATCACCGAACTCACTTATACGACCAGTACTGGCCGGACCATTCCAACCTTGGGCCACTAGTCCAGCTTGCCCAGCTCTTTCTTCTCTCGATCCCACCCCATATGCTCGAGGCATAGTCGTTATCCCAATCCTCAGGATTGTACACCTGCCATTCGCCGTACTGCCTCTCGCGGTCTGCCACTGGAGCATAGAACTCCGGTGACCTTTGCTCTCGCGGCGCCCTCTTCCCTGCGCCCTCACTGCCCCGAAAACTAGACACAAT
Organism: Antarctomyces pellizariae; assembly: GCA_010623925.1. Classification (NCBI taxonomy): domain Eukaryota; kingdom Fungi; phylum Ascomycota; class Leotiomycetes; order Thelebolales; family Thelebolaceae; genus Antarctomyces; species Antarctomyces pellizariae. The sequence goes on from WCAA01000038.1 coordinate 76,443, forward strand.
ACTATCGGCGATGCTTGGCCGCGATGTAAACTCATCAACGATTGTAAGATGGTTCACCATTGCATTCTGTATCACAGGCTCCTTTCCTTTCCAAAAGGATTGGCTCGGCGTCTCTTCCATCTCCTTCTGTTGCCATTCCTCTGCCGCACGCGCCTCTTGCTCTCTAGGTGGGTTGATACTGACAGCCCAACCTAAACTGGTTGGTGTTCGAGGAGAGTCTCTGCCCACTTCCCAAGTCCCCGAGAACCTGTTATCTAAACCACCGAAGCCGGCCATCGCCCGGTTTAGCTCCACCATTTCTTGTGCACTTTCGGGATCCAATATCGGCTCCCTTAACTCTCGCTCTTCTCGCTGTCGTAGTTGCTCTGCTGTTTCTTTGATTCGTGGAGTTTCAGGACTTGGAGGCGGATCCGTCATCTTCCAGACCCGTCTTTCGGTTACAATTGAAACATGAGCCTGTGATGCCTGTGGATGCGAAGGCGTGTTGGGTGTCGGAGGGAGTGGTATGTTGGGAGGTGGCGTCGGGGGAGGCGAATCTACGCCGACTCGTGGAACTCCTTGCAATCTCTGAGCTAGGCTTTCCATTCTTCTCGGCGTGACGCCTCCTTGCGCAATGGCTTGTCCGCTCGAAGTTGGCCGGCTGATGAATTGTCCCATGCCATTCGTCTTCCTGCTCGCCATCCTGTTGTGGGCTCTGTTTAAGCTTGCAGAACTGCTTTGCGGCGATACCATAGGCAGGTCAGGAGTGCTGATAAACTTCTGGGGAACAGTATACGAGTATTCGTCAGGGTGGTTAGGCAATCCACTGCCTGGTGCTGCCCCAGCGGTTCGCGGCATAGGTGCAATCTGCTCAGATGAACCGTTCACGATCGCCGGCGCGGCATTAAGGTCCGTAGAATTTTTCCAAGGCATGCCAGCTTCGCCCAATCGGAAGCTAGAAGGAATATTGGGAAGTGGCTTCGTCATGAAAGGTGCGGCTGACGTCCTCCAATGTCTAGGAGGTCGCCTGTCTGGTAATTGTTGTGGCCGAGGTGGATTACCCATCCGTAGTTGTGCACCATGAGAAGTTGTCATCGTGGGTGGTTGCATCCCGCTCTTATGCTGCGCGTTCGGTGGCGCAGCTATTGGAGCGTTTGCTGCGGTCTGTACAGCAACCTGGCTGGCTGACTCTTCAGGTGTTATGGACGACTGTCGCTTAATCTGTTTTCGAGACATACTCTTGGCATTGAGCGGCGCAATCCCCAGTGGTAAAGGCATACTTTTATGCCTCGATCTGCGCGTTTGCTCGCTAATTATTCGTTGCTTAGGCTTGAGGCCAGTGAGAAGTAACCGAGAAGTGCGCTTCGAGAGTGAGGGGGGATAGTTGAGGGAAACAGTCTTCTCTTTAGGCGTGGCTCCTCCGCCGAAGCAAATGCCGAACTTGAACTCTACGTATAGAGCAACAGGAGGTTGACATGATGGCAATTTACCCTCAGCTTGGTGACGCTGCTGCCGTCTTGCCGCAAGGTTATTTGGCAAGGCTGGTGAAGCCGCCCGTGCTTGGGCTGTCGCGACGTAGGCTGTAGACATCGAAAGTCGCTGGCCTTGTGGATCACAGCAAGTGAGCCACGACTGAAACGAGAGAGCAATGGACGAAGATGTTGTTATTGTTGTATCCGTGTATAATGTTCTCGCGACAAGTATAGACTCGTGGAAGGGCGACGGAGCCCCGACTCAGGCAGAAGTGCAGAGAGAGGATGCATTGAGGGTATGAGCTTATGGAGGTACTAGAGCTGAAGCTTGTAGCCAACCGGTTAACAAAGAGTGTAGCTAAGAATAAAACATGCGGGGAGACTGTCATCCTTGAGCACCTTTTTCCGGCTCGTTGCTTGATCATCCTGGGCCACAAAAGGCTACTTTGTGGTTCCGTTTCTGGAATCGGGGTCGTCACACGAAACAGACAGCTATGCGCTCTGCGATGCAGTGGTGGCGATGTTTCGCTTCCTTCTCATTTGCCACGACACCAGGCCTGCCGCATGGCAAGCCAGCATAACCCCACTATGTAAGCTTCATTATTCAGAGACAGACTCACGAACAGTAATGACAGAGAACTCGCTTTTGACAACCGTTCGTGGATCTGAGGATTTGACGGCAAGTGTGAGAATCGAAGAAGGACAGGGATGTTGTGAACATGGCGCGCCCGTTTCTCTTGGCGGGCAAGTCACGGCCTACGTATTGACAACCTATTCCTAGGTGGTGTGGTGACACGACCAAAAGTACTGAGACTCCATCAGACTTGGACGTGACCTTCGAAATATTTTGGACTTTTGCTCTCAATAGTTAGCATTTGATATTGGCCCCCCATTCCGCATTTGAGCTAGCACAGCTTCTCTGGAAGCTAACGTTCAGCTTTCCTCGTCATTTGGCTTGCTCAATTGAACTGATTGACATCCAACTCAAGCCATATCGCTCCGTATTCTGAATATATGACGGCCGACCATGTACACAAGTTTCGCATGAATAAGCGTGACGGAGGGCTCACCGCTTCGATCTAACGCATGACAGATATGATGAACGAATCGCACCTTAGCGAAGCTTCTACTGCTATTCTAGAAGCATGCGCCAGTCCTCGATCGGGCCTTACACAGGTTTCTGTTTCCATGGCACGATCTCCGTCATCTCCTCGGTTGCCAACACATTGCCATGCGGTTTCAGACCGTCGAAACGCGCTAAAGCATAGGTAACAAGTTTGCTACAGCTCCTCAGGAGCTAGGACCACCTGCTCGCCAGTCTGCTTGCCAACCGGTTTATTCTCCGCGATGAAATCATTCACGATCAATCTCGCAACATTCTTTCCCATAAGCGCGCTAGTTTCCATCGTGCTGATGAAACTTTCGATGCCACTGGTGTAGTAGAAGCCCCGGGCCAACCCAATATCCTCAAACGTAACTCGTGGAAACTCGTACGGATAACTGTACCACATCTTTGGATAGAACCATGTAACATCCTGTATAGGCTCTTTGACGAGGTCGTTAATGTTGTCAGAAAGAGTCTTTCGTGGGATTGCCAGCTCTGTTCTCGCGATCATTGCGGTCATGATTCGCAGGTAACGTCGTCATAATCGTGTTTGGCACCTTGTCTCCATCTTTCAGCTCAAAGGCTTTACCACTTATCAGCCTCGGAGTAGCAAAGAGGGTAACGTGAAGCTTGACATAGGGGATCTCATCTGGAGTCTTCTTGTCCTTGTCCAGTACATCCAACCCCAACTTGATGTCTGTGGACTGTAGTGGCGCCGCCAAAACGACGCTATCGAAGGCGAGGCTCTCGATGACTTCATCCACGAATTCCCCGTTTAGCGGTTTGCTGCTGACGACTAGTTCCCCTGATGCTGCTTTCTCGATCGAGCTCACAGCCGTATTGAGGTAGACCGAGGCGTTGGACGCAGCGATCATGATATGAAAAGTCTTCCAGTTACCTCCTTCTACCTGCATAGCTCCGTCGATGGCCAGGCATACCATAATCTCCAGTCCGTTGATGTCGAAAAGGTTCTGCCCGTAGTTGACTCTAGTGCTGGCTTGTACGATGTCTGTTGTGAATGGCGCATATACTTTGTTTTCCTCCAGCAGCTGTTATCCTGTCACACCGGTGGACGAAAGTAATCGCAGCTCTTCAGCACGACTCGAAAGAGAACGAAATGGAAAGTAGGGCTCCTCATAGAGCTTCAAGGACCTTCCCACCGTGGTCTTCATTAGGTTCCTGGCGCGGATGGCTGAGTACTCATACTTCCAAATCATTTTGACGATATTCCACCACTCGTATGATTGCGAAGATTGGGTGAACACGAACTTCTTTCCATCCCAAATTCCCATTATCTGCTCCTCGTCGTCATCACCCGGCCCGTTGGTGTTCAAGCCGAACTCCTTCGTAGCATTCGCAAGAATCTCATTTACACTAACGAAGATGGAGGCACCCAGTTCGATTGGGATCCGTTTATTACCCCAAGCATTGACAGTGGTAGAGCGACCTCCAATATGAGAGGTCCGCTTGAAAACAGTAATATTGATCTCGAAGCATTCGTCATCGGCATACTTCCGGAGATAATGCGCCACCGATGCTCCAGCAGCTCCAGCGCCTGACAAGATTGTCAACTAGTTAATAACGGCAACCCCTGCCTTGCATAGAACGGTATGAAGCATATTCTGCTGCACCGTACCGCGGCAACTACGTACCATTCGCTTTGAAATTCCGCTTGGAACTTTCGGTTTGTTGAAACCGCCTCTGAAGAATGATATGAGAATGCTGATGACGAAGATTCTGGGGCTTTTGATGCGATAACCGATCTTGGCAATATGTCGAGGTATGCAGTGGAACAATGATTGACTTTTACTGTAGTAGAAGACAAGACATGTGAAAGAACAGATACTGTGAAAGTCGAAAAATTAATACATACCGATAACTGCCACTTGCTTGGTGCCGTCGTTCTTTGGAGGAACGACTGCAACTGCGTTAACCGCAGTACGAAATGGCCACAAGTCGGTGGGTTGCCCGCAAAGCAACGAAACGAGAACAAACAGTAACATGATGTTTGAGACTCCCATCTTGAATATAATCCTAAGAGAACATCACGAGGGGAAAAACAACAGTATGAATTGAACAAGAATTAAGTAGTTTACGGGAAATTTGAAGGCATCTGTCTCGTTGAGATTTGGGTGTAGTTGAAAGAGTTGTGATGGCTCTTGTCGCTGGTGGCACCTTCAGGTTGCATGGCACGTGATGCGGAGTCCGGTGGCCCCATTGGGCATAGAACTTTTGGGGAGAAGTCGCGAGACATCGAAATTATTGGCGCGCGAGACGTGCGGGCATACTGCAACACCACTTCTAAACCACAACACCTCATTTTCTACCTCTTTATACCCCTCAGAAACTAGCTTCGAAAGCAAATATGTCTGCAGCTCAGCTTCTGAACCCAAAGGCAGAGTCCAGGGTATGCTCCAACCCCACCAAACAGCCAGCCAGGCATTAACAGCTAGCAGAGAAGAGGTGAAGCTCTCAGAGTAAACATCAACGCTGGTGAGGGTCTGCAAGATGTGCTAAGATCGAACTTGGGTCCTACGGGAACCATCAAGATGTAAGCAAGCTCGAGCGATAAGCAAAAAGATAAATACTAATGGAAACCAGGTTGGTTGACGGCGCAGGCGGAGTAGGAACCTCATACAAACGAACTATATCGGACGGAACTGACGAGAATTCCGCAACAGATTAAGCTCACAAAGGATGGAAACGTTTTGTTGAGAGAGATGCAGATCCAGAACCCAACAGCTGTCATGATCGCAAGAGCAGCAACCGCACAAGATGATATCTGTGGAGATGGAACCACCTCCGTGGTGTTATTAGTTGGAGAGCTTTTGAAGCAGGCAGACAGATATATTTCCGAAGGACTGCACCCAAGAGTTATCACTGATGGCTACGAATTGGCAAAGGTGGAGGCGCTAAAGGTATGCAGACACATTGATAGGGGAAGAGAGGCATTGTTGACAAGTGGTTATAGTTCTTGGACAACTTCAAGATCGAGAAGGAGGTGGACCGCGAGTTACTCCTTTCCGTTGCACGCACATCCCTTTCCACCAAGCTCAACGCCACTCTCGCAAACAAGCTTACCCCAGATATCGTCGATGCCGTCCTCGCCATCTATCAGGCACCAGCCAAGCCGGATTTGCACATGGTTGAGATTATGAAGATGCAGCACCGCACCGCTTCGGAGACACAGCTTATCCGTGGTCTCGCATTAGACCACGGCGCCCGCCACCCAGATATGCCAAAACACGTTGAGAATGCCTTCGTTCTCTCCCTTAATGTCTCCCTCGAGTTTGAGAAGACTGAGATCAACTCCGCTTTCTACTACTCCAGCGCCGAGCAAAGAGATAAGCTTGTCGAGTCCGAGCGCCGTTTCGTCGACGAGAAGCTCCGCAAGATTGTTGAGCTGAAGAAGGAGGTCTGTGGTGATGATCCAAAGAAGGGTTTCGTCATCATCAACCAGAAGGGTATCGACCCATTGTCCTTGGATGTGTTGGTTAAGAACGGCATTTTCGCTCTCCGCAGAGCTAAGCGCAGAAACATGGAGCGTCTTCAGCTTATCTGCGGCGGTGTTGCCCAGAACAGCGTTGATGACCTGACGCCAGAGGTTCTAGGATGGGCTGGACGTGTTTACGAGCACGAGTTGGGCGAGGAGAAGTACACATTTATCGACGAGGTTAAGGATCCAAAGTCGGTTACTCTTTTGATTAAAGGGCCAAACCAGCACACTATCAGCCAGATCTCGGATGCTGTTCGCGATGGATTGAGGAGTGTATACAACATGATCGTGGATGGATCTGTTGTTCCAGGAGCCGGAGCTTTCCAAGTTGCATGCGCGGCACACTTGAACAGCGAGGCATTTAGAAAGACTGTCAAGGGTAAGGCCAAGTACGGTGTTCAGGCCTTCTCTGAGGCTATGTTGATCATTCCAAAGACCTTGGCCGCCAACTCCGGTCACGACATCCAGGATTCTCTTGCTGCTCTTCAAGACGAGCAATCAGAGGGACACATGGTTGGTCTTGACCTCAAGACTGGTGAGCCAATGGACCCAACTATTGAGGGTATCTACGACTCGTTCCGCGTGTTGAGAAACTCGATAGCCAGTAGCTCGGGCATTGCCTCAAACTTGTTGTTGTGTGATGAGTTGTTGAAGGCTAGGCAAATGGGCAGACAGGGAGGTCCAGGTCCAGGAATGGACGAGTAAAGTGGATGATATGATACCATGTTGACTTGACCTATATGGAAGATAGACAACGAAAATAGACTGTAATAGCGAATCAACATGCATGAGATGACCAATAAATGAACCCAAGGAGATCTGTCCATGAATAAAGTGCATTCGCTGTCTTCGTAACACTTTGACACAATCTCCAGCGTCTTCGATCAGTGCCAACGTGAGAAGAGTTTTGAAAACTAAGGAAAGCTGCCGAGCCTCTTTGAGCATGTTTAAGAGCTTATTACTAAGTAGTTGCTTGTCGACATTCTTATTGGCTCTGACTGAGCATATTAACGTCAACTAACACAGTAGCCTCGCCCGCACATACGGCATCTAGTCCAACTCATGCACCACAAAGCGTCCGACAAGCAGCCTCGAGCCCCACCAAAACCATCTCCAATCCCAACCAATCCATCACCTAATAACCTTTACGCCAAACATTTATTTTTTGACTTTAATGATTTGCTTGTCATGATACTTCCTCAGCTATGCTCAGGAAAGCAACAATCGCGTTCTCCTCCTCCTGCGCCGTCCACAGCATAGGCGTCCCTACATCCGTGGCAACGACGTCACGATGTCGGCCGCAACCCGAGCGGCGCAGCCGTAGATCGACTATCGCAGGCGGGGGCTTAGGACATCCGCAGTTCAGAAGTTATAGCATGGTTGTTGATGGTACAGCCAGAGACGCAGAACATGGAGATATACCATGGCCAGAGGTTACAACAGCTAATGCGGTCCCGACGCCATATCAGATCTTTAACCAGTCGAAAGGCGCGCCGTACTCGAAGAAGCGGTTCTATGAGCTGGTGAAGATCTACCATCCAGATAGACATAGCCATTGCGATCACATACACGACAACATCTCTGCGGCTGTCAAACTGGAACGGTACAGATTGGTTGTGGCTGCGAATAACATCCTCTCCGACCCAATCAAGAGAGGCGCATACGACACTTACGGAGCTGGCTGGCACGGCGCACCAGGAATAGTCACGGACAATGGACACAGTTCCCACGGAAGTTGGGCAGGAGGCCAGACAAGAGGCTGGGATACTCACAATGGACCTTCTGGTAATGCGACGTGGGAAGACTGGGAGCAGTGGTACAACAAAGACGCTAAGCAGGAACCAATCTACCTCTCCAATGGTGCCTTCTTTACAATTATACTGTTTCTGATGGGCGCAGGATATCTAGTGCAGACAGCTAGATTCGACAAGTTCTCGTTGAGCTTGACGCATCAGATTGATAAGTTGCATGGCGATATGAGTAGGGACTTGGTGACCAGGAGGAAGAATGCAATGAATGCGAGCGACAAAGAGGTGAGGATACAGGAGTTCCTGAAGGCTAGGGATCCAAAGGGATATGGAATAACGGATCTCGCGGAAGAGAAGCTCAGGAAGATGTTGCCAGAGCCGGAGATCTGCCAAAGTGGTAATGTTTTCGAGAATTCGACAAAGGTCGACACTAATTCGCGAAGAACTTGAATGAGATTATAAGGAATAGTCCACCACCATAGGCATAAGGAAGGACACTGGTATGATTATTCGGAGGATACCATGGCGTAAAGAGGGTTAAGCATACATGCATGGAACGCGTTGTCCAAGGCTGCTTGTTAGGTGTTGCGTTGCCTTGAGACATCCACATATAAACGAAGCCTTGATATTATCAAACATCATGATTTTGCACTTTCCACTTGCCTCTCGATCGCGACGGCACATTCGAGCCAAGCCACAATTTTTTGACACCGGCACGCTTTCAGCTCCCATCGTGCTGCATAGTCTCCAAATGTGGATGCGCAGTGGCATTGTGTGGATCGGACCTCACCAATCCCCTCACTCCAAGACACAGCGACGCGCAACCTCACAGCACTTGCCCACCTGACATGCCAAGCTCCATTCAACGACCTCGATGAAGCAACAACCACCGACGGCCCGAAACATCTATAAAGCTGGCTTCGCTATTGAGGAGAACGCTCTTCTTGACACCCATATTCGTTATCTCGTTTGGCATCTTGTTGTCGCACTTCTTAGGTTACTCACATCATTATCCATTTGAGAAGTATATTAAAGACAAGTTATCACCATCTTATTATTCAGAACCGGACGTCAACATGGGCGGAAGTGACGGTTATAGATCTGTTGCGTACTTTGTGAATTGTGAGCAAACCGGCACTTGACGATGACTTGAGGAGGCAATGCTAACTGGTTCGCAGGGGCCATCTATGGAAGGAACCACAATCCACAGGACTTGCCCATCAGCAAGCTCACTCATATTCTTTATGCGTTCGCCAATGTGAAGCCAGATGGAGAGGTGTAAGTTGCTATATCCCCAAGACCGAACACGTTCCTTTCAGCTGAGACGGCCGTCTATAAATGCTGCATGGCCACGATAAACCAGTCGCATGTCACATGAATCTTTCTAACAGGAAGTAGCTATCTCACCGATGCTTGGTCGGACACAGACAAGCACTATGAGTCCGACTCTTGGAACGATGTCGGCACAAACCTCTACGGCTGCATAAAGCAAATCAACCTCCTCAAGAAGAAGAATCGCGCGCTCAAGCTTCTCCTCTCCATCGGCGGATGGACTTATTCTGCCAACTTCGCTGGCCCAGCTAGCACTCCCGCAGGACGTGAACGCTTCGCCAATACCTGCGTCGATCTCGTCAAAGACCTCGGACTCGACGGCATCGATATCGACTGGGAGTATCCCAAGTCACCAACCGAAGGTCAGCACCTCGTTGCGCTCCTTCAAGCCGTCAGACAGGCACTTGACAGATACAGCCAGTCGATTAGCCAAGGTACAGCACCATACCACTTCGAGCTTACAGTGGCCTCCCCAGCCGGTGAGCAAAATCTCAAGAACATGGACCTGCCAGGCATGGACCGCCTCCTCGACTTCTGGAATTTGATGGCGTACGACTTCGCCGGTTCATGGGACAACAAGAGCGGCCATCAAGCCAACCTTTACCCCTCATATTCGAACCCATCATGTACACCGTTCTCCATCAGCTCGGCTGTCAAGTACTACACTTCCCATGGCGTACCGCCACACAAGATCGTCCTTGGTATGCCGCTTTACGGTCGCGCATTCGAGAAGACCGACAACCTCGGAAAGCCATATGATGGCGTTGGCCAGGGCACATGGGAGAGTGGTGTCTACGACTTCAAGAAGCTCCCACTTGAGGGCTCGGGCATCGTGCATGATGGAGAGGCAGGAGCATCATACTGCTACAATCCTAACACAAAGACGCTCGTCTCGTTCGACGACTGGGAGATGGTAAAGCAGAAGGCTGATTGGGTCAAGCAGAATAAGCTGGGAGGAGCAATGTGGTGGGAGAGCAGTGCCGATCGAAATGGGGATCAGAGCCTGATTAATATCGTGGCAGATAGGTTGGGAAATCTGGAGAAGAAGCAGAATTGCTTGACGTATCCGCAGACGAAGTATGAGAATTTGAGAAAGGGATTTCAGTAGATAATTCTGTGGATGGCTGGGGCGTTGGAGGCGTTCGGAAAGCACAAATGGACTGTATTGACACTTGAGCGGCGTGTTTGAAGCATTACTCTCTGAATCCCAAATCCGCCCTCTCCATTACCCATTTCCATTGCGGCTCTCATACCCACATCTCTAAGGTATAGTGGTCCCACAGTCAATAAAGACCCATTCAAGGTATTTCCTGACAGAAGCACCTGAGCATTCTAAAAGTGGCAGATCATCCACAATATTCACAATGCAAGCAAGCAGAAATCATTGTTTATGGAGGCTTCAACAACTGTATTGCTATGTCTGACAGTGGCATGCTATATCAGAAGTCTTCCGACGCCCTTCTCAACAATCCATCCCGATTTCCTTCACAGAAAGCATTTAAGCCTTGTTCTCGGCATCGAAGATGTAGGTCAAGTGGCAGCGTCCGCAGTACTGGCGGTCGTGCATAGCGGCCATGAAGACACCGGCACCACACTGATTTAATGTTAGTCGCTGAGCTTTAGTTGGAATTCTCTTGTGCAAAGCTTACGTCTGGGTTTGGGCACTCGCGGCGGAGACGCTCAATCTTTCCGTCACCGTCGACCTTGTAGTACTTGAGGACGGCCAACTTCATCTTCTTGCGCTTGTGCTTGATCTTCTTTGGGGTGGTGTAGACCTTCTTCTTGCGCTTCTTGGCTCCTCCACGGAGTCTCAAGACGAGGTGAAGGGTGGACTCCTTCTGGATGTTGTAATCGGAAAGAGTACGGCCATCCTCGAGCTGCTTGCCGGCGAAGATCAAGCGCTGCTGGTCAGGTGGGATGCCCTCCTTGTCCTGGATCTTGGACTTGACATTGTCGATGGTGTCGGAAGACTCAACCTCGAGGGTGATGGTCTTACCCGTGAGGGTCTTAACGAAGATCTGCATGACTGCCTGCTCAGGAGCAAAAGTCAGCGGCGAGGCCTGGAAGGTCTGGGTCTGAAGGGCGAGCATTTTGGCGCTGTCGACCAGAAAAGAAGGAAAGGAAAGGAAGAAGGACAGGGAGTAGAAAATTATATAGACATACCTAGACAACCTGAATTGTCTTCCTGAGCGGTCGCAAAGTGGGTTGATGGAGAGGAAGAAATTTTGGTACAGCCAGTCCCGCGTTTAAGGTGGTGGTGCCAGTGCCGCGCCGTAGCGCACTAGTGAGTCACGTGGTGGGGTGTTGAAGCGAACAGATAGGGTTTCCTCGCGCAGCAGCCCTTGCGTGGGCAGGGGTGGGGCCCGGCCGCCGCGCGGCTGTGGGATATTGATGAATTCTGACCATCACCGACCTCTTCCTCTCGACAACCACGACACCTAACCGATTTCTAACAACAACTTAGAGTAAGCGCGTCTAACTGTACTCTGATCGCGAGGTCTCGAGTGGAGTGCACCAAGACAACAGCAAAATCAAGTTTCTAACAACCACCACAGAATCCGCCAAAATGGTCAAGAAGCGCGCTTCCAACGGACGTAACAAGAAGGGACGTGGACATGTGAACCCAATTCGCTGCTCCAACTGCTCCCGTTGCACCCCAAAGGATAAGGCAATCAAGAGATTCACCATCCGCAACATGGTTGAGTCTGCCGCCATCCGTACGTCAGTCCCGAATCTGCGACGAGTTTGAGTTTTCTGCCAGCTATGCGACCGTACGATGTGAAATGCGATTTGAACAGAAACACTCGAACTCGCGCCGATATAACACTCCACATCAGACGAACACACAAATTGACATCTTCCTAGGTGATATCTCCGACGCCTCTGTCTTCCCAGAGTACACCGTCCCAAAGATGTACCTCAAGCTCCAGTACTGTGTCTCTTGCGCTATCCACGGCAAGATTGTCCGGTATGTGACACCTTGAGAAGATCCTTTGGCCGGGCGTTGAACTTGAGGTAGCTTCACAGCACCGACGGAGTCCGCCCCAGCGTAAGTCAAACATACTGATCCCCTGTTTAGTGTCCGTTCCGTTGAGGGCCGCAAGAACCGTGCTCCACCACCACGTGTTCGCTTCAACAAGGATGGCAAGAAGATCAACCCAAACCAGGCTGGCGCCAAGACCACCCAGGCTTAAACTATTATGTCCTGAGGGCTGGCGAGAGTTGTGGAGGGAAATCGGTCGTGGTTCTGTCTGGTTGATAGCTAGTATGAATACAAGGCTGGATGATACCACCTACTTCAAGTTCTCGATTACCGCATGATTATGACAGTGTGACAAAATGTAAAATCGTAGCCTTCAAGCTTCCAGCTATGCTTGAAAACTGTTACGCAGTGGGAAACGACGATTTATAGACATTCTCATGAGAGAAACACCTGCTTTCATAACACTGAATAATGTGAATAAGGGACACTTGCAAGCAACTCACGATCTGCGAAAATTACAATGGAACCACTAATAACAAGAAGGATATGACCACTAGGAGCAAAACTCGAGTACACGGACGAGGCCCCAGAGGCTTTTCCAGAAAGACTTGAGGAGACGAGAGGAAGATAGTGGTGAATATGGCCTCGCAGCGACCTCAATAATGGCATTATCCCAGATCCCTTCACCAGACCTAGCCAACAGACCAAGTTCTTTCTCTTCATTCTATCCATTCAAGACAAAAATTGTGGTATAGTTGCCTGTAGCGATTCTCTTTCAGCCCGCCTGGGTAGCTCAATCGGTAGAGCGTGTGACTCTTACCATCTCTCCTGACAGGGAGTCTTTAAGATCATCTCAAGGTCGCGGGTTCGAGCCCCGCCTCGGGCTCAATACCCGAGTCTCTCGCAAGAGAGTGCTCCTCTTTTGCTGATGGTGGTGTTAATGATCCTAAAAGCGTTTTGAGGTGCGGGACCCTTTCCGGCTAGCAACGAGTTTTGTACTCAGCTAGATAACGGAGATGAATACTGGCACGTTGTTTACTATTGGTTACTAGTTATTAAGCTTTAAAGCTCTAATGATAGTTGATCGCTTAATCGTTTTACAGGTCTTACGAACCGACCAGGATATCCCACATTAACTCTTAATATGTATCAATTTCCACCCTAAATATCCACCTGGATATCACATCTAAGCTGAAATATCTTCCGATTCAAAAACTCAAGTTTGATATACGCGGCCATAAGACATGCAATTTGTTGTTTTTTGCAATGTTGTAGTTATTTAATTTACAGCTAGGAAGCTTTACCTCTTTTATCATGGTGTGGTTGAATCGGTTCTCAAGTTCAAATTGTGTGAATTTACTGTAATTAGAGATGTTTTACGAGGCCAAGCGGTCGACTTTTACTATTAGCACGTAAACAAGGCCACATCGGGAAGTGTTATAATTTGAATGTGTAACGGCAAATATTATGGGAGATGAAGAAATATCCATCTGCACTTTGAAAATCATGAGCCGCCTTACTGAAGATTGACTGTCCTGAGTTGTCCCAGTCTAGTAAACTTTCCGAAGAGAGGGTTCAAAATCGGGAGACAGATTCAGTAAATCAACATCCAAGCAGACCCTTTACCAGGTAATTTACATATTCCATATATTTTTATCGCCTTCATCTTTTTTTATAGCAAAATTACCACTATTAAACAGTCTCTCCCCTGCTTCTCTTAACAGCCTCCTAACACTGACCATAGCCCTCTCAGCATATCGCTGCAAATCAGTCTCTCCTCCTGTCTTTCAGCTCCGCCATCAAAGACCTCAACTTCACCAAGACCTCGATCCTGTCTCTAGCACCTTTTTCGCAACCTCCTTGATAGGTAGATATCCACCCTCAAAAGGCAAAGGTCTAAAATCATGACTCCACTGCGCTCTCGGCCCCAGCCCATTATTCACTTCATCCTTAATAGGCGTTTTCGGCAACCAAGCATCACTAGTCTGCAGCAAGAGGATCTTCTCTTTCGGCACCGTCCTGGCCAACTCGTCCAAATTGGCAGCCAACTGCTCACTCAGATCCTTCGCCGAGGCATCTTTACAGCTCCCCAAGTTCGTAGTAGGGTCTGAATACTCCCTCCCCGCAATCTGAAGCGTATCAAGACACAACCCCACATTCTCTATATTAACCTTCTTCACAACCTCCCAACAATCTTTCCACGTCGGATTCATCGTGGCCCAGCACCACGGTTCATACGCCAATCTGAACTCATCCTCCTTCAACATCTCCCCAAGCTCTTTCAAATCCCTCACTGCGTCTTCTCTTCCTCCAATTTCCTCAGAGTCGGTTGAGCCACCCTGCAACATATCAGTCCCGCACGCCTTCATAATCCTGACCCTACCTTCCGCTCGTTCAAACGCCTCTTTCCGCTCCTTACTTCCCATCGGCTAGCCTTCAAAATTGGCGAAGGGCTGCAGCATCATGATTTTCAGACCGTGGGCATTAGCGAGACGGCGGACAAACATGGCTGCTTGGACGAGGAAGTGGTAATCGTTTTCTGTGATGTCGTGGGAGAAGTTAAAGGAGGCGCAGTTGATTAGGTCGGGGAGGCCGAACTCGATTCCTGTGAAGTGAGCGGAAGAGAGGACGGAGAGCTTTTGGGAGATGGGGGTTAATGGGGGTGTCGATTAAGACGGTTGCCATGGAGAAGGGGATTTCGTCAAGGTTTCGGAGTTGTTTCGCCATGTTGTTTGATCTCAGTAGTAGGGTTGGGACGAAGAGCTATGATTTCCAACCAGGTTGAATTGCTTGCGTTGTAAGTTGAGGAAGCTGAAGGTTGAAAGTGGGGAGCATGATACCTGGATGGTTGATATAAACTATGACGTTGCCGTACATCTCCCATGTAAACAGATCGTAACTGCCACCTTGGGATCCAAATTTATTCATCTTTGGCAAAAAAGTTCAAGCTCTCTTGCCGACAGTGTTTCTTCAAAGCTTGTGTGCAGAATATGGGAGCAACGAAAACTATACCAACACGTTTGTGAACGCAAGATACTCGAACGAGTATAACCCTTAGGGAAACTTATATTCGTACACAAAACGATCAGATTTGCGTCAACCCTCCAGGTTGAAGCCCACAAAATAAGCGAACGGAAGGACCCTGTTAGCACTCAACAAATGTTATTTGTGGCGGTCACAAATCCTTGCGGCGTCTTGCTCATGGTTGTGAGGCCGACCAATGACTACTGTTGAGTTTAGTAGTATCGAAAGCGCCGTATAAGACGGAGTATGGCACCGACGCAAGGAAAGGACACATCGGGAATCTAAGGAGGAGATCTGGCGCTATTCCTAATCTTGTCAACCAGTCTCGGGCACTGCCAACACATGGCCACCTCAAACGGAATGCCATCCAAGCTAGTCAAACCGGTCGTCGAAGACGTCCACCACAGCTTCAACTGGAACGTTCCAATTCGATCCTCCCACCCACAAACATATATTGGTGTATTATGATATGTGCGTGATGTCTTATGGGAATCAACTTATATTCGCATATTAGTTGCAATTCGGCCAGAGAAAAGATATGAAATATTCGCCAACTTCTGGTTAAGTAACGAATCATCTACCCTTGAACTGGGGCTTCCTCTTCTCCCTGAAAGCCCTCAGTGCCTCGTCTCTATCCTCAGTCCTAACAACTCTCTCATACTGCGCTATCTCAACCTCCTCTCTGCAGTATGCAGTAGCTTGAATAACAGCTCTGATGCCAATTGGACCACCCTCACAGATCTCCTGCGCAAGTCTCACAGCCTCAGACAGTGCAGCCTTTCCAGCATTCTTCAACAGATCCTTATCTTCTTTACCCTCCTCCTCAGGTCTAACCTCCACAAGTCTATCCGCAAGACCAAGGAAGTACGCCTCAGCAGCCGAGACACGACGGCCAGTAAGCATCATGTCGCGAGCTCTGCTCTGTCCAATGACAGCCGGGAGACGGTAGGTTCCGCCCGCGCCTGGAATTATGCCTAATCTCGTCTCTGGAAGACCGACAATAGCGGTCGAGGCGAAGACTCTCATATGAGTAGTCAAGGCCAACTCTAATCCACCACCCAACGCCATGCTGGAAACGGCGGAGATGGTTGGGATTGGCAGAGCAGCAATCCTGGCGAATGTCTCTCTCAGGTTGCCTAAGAAGTCCGCGACTTCCTCTTGCGACATACCAGCACGCTCCTTCAGATCTGCGCCAGCGCAGAAACAGCTCTCGACCTCCGAGGCGATGATCAGGGCGCGAGTTCTTGATCTCTCATTTGGGCCAGCGGCGCCGCCGAATGTCTTTGGGAGTGGGAGCTCGTTGCCCTCGGCATCATATTCCGAGGCGACCTCATCAATTTGTGCGCGGAGGTCGGCGAGAAGAGAGCGAGAGAGAGCATTGCGTGCTGAAGGGCGGTTCAAGGAAAGAATGCGAATGCGTCCTGTGCTTGAAGATGGGAGGTCGGTAACCAGGATTTGTGGACCGGAGGGTGCCGAGTAGAAACGCTGAGTGGATGGGCGGGCGAGGAATTGAAGGGAGCGCCCGACATTGCGGCTGGAGAGGCGGTTGAGGAGGACCATCGTCACGGTTATGAGGGATGAGGATGGGGAAGTGAGGAATGGGAATCAATTTCTGGGGAAGAGAAGTAAATCTGGGGTAAGCTACTGCCGAGCTCAACGGCGTTATGCAAGGCTACTGACGTCGATGCCGAGGGAAGCCGATGTCCACTATCCGCAAGGCTGTGCTGGCCACCAAGGTATATTTGGCCCGTCACTGTAAATGTCGCCGAAGTAATAAGCATCATAGACTCGGACACTAGCAATATGTCAGATCAAGACAGGTACGTCTGTAATTGATGATCCCGCTGCCTGTCTTAACTGTCAATATCGCAACAACCAGTTAACATAAAACGAATAGCAGTACAGGTCTTCCACCCGCTGCGGTGGAGTTCGCAGCTCGCATGTATGACGCTGCAAGAGAGGGAAGGATGGATATATTTCAACAAGCACTTCCCGCTGGGTTACCTGCTAGCATGACAAATGATAAAGGAAACAGCCTGGTAGGTTTTATCTTTCAGTCAGTTTATTTAGGGGGGATGAGATCTCTGGAGTTTCGGGATCGAGAGATTGCAGTCCTGGACGCCACAAATGACGAAGCTCCTCAAGAAATAACACTCACTGACACTCTTCAGGTCATGTTAGCCGCATACCATGGTCATGCCCCTCTCGTCAGACTTCTTATAGAGCATGGAGCAAACCCCAACTGCCTTAATGACCGCGGCCAAACACCCCTTGCAGGAGCAGTCTTCAAAATGGAAAACGACGTGGTCGAAGCCCTCCTCGAAGGCGGCGCAGACCCCGAATACGGCACCCCCTCAGCCACCCAATCAATAGTGATCTTTAAGCAAGAGGCAAAATGGAAAGACAAGTTCGACTCTGCGCCAGGGAAGGGGACAGGTGCTGATACGCGGCCGCATATCAAGAAATACCACCATGGGATTGAGAGGAGTGGTTTTGGGTCGACGACGAGGAGCGGTTTGGATCCTACCCCTGGTATGGCCCCGGTGTCGGTCGGCTCTGATAGTGGGAGCTCGGCGGGCAGTGGGAATCTAGGGATTTCGCCGCCCATGGCTTCCATCGACGATAAGTTGAAGTTGTGACTAATCATGGATGCCAGTTGGTCAGGGCATAGGATGTGAGATAACGAGATCATGAGACTATGAATCATAATTCCATTCTTCGTGTCTAAATACTGCTAAGCTCGCCATGATCCCTCGTGATATTCGTTACTCTCATCCTTGCGTATCCTCTCTAATTCTGAAACGTAGGCGTCAGGAGATACCCAGGCCAACGCCTCCGCGAGGCGGGGGAGCAGGACACGTTCCATCATCCATACTTACTACCCAGACTCTGGCCTTTAATGCCTCCACGACTTCATTGCGGATCCACTCCACTTCCTTACCTTCCTCCTTCATCTTATCTGCCCAGTCAAACAACGTTCTTAGGCCCTCTAACCTATCCTTCTTCCCACTGTCGAGCGTCGCTTTCTCTAGCACAAGTCTTGTATCAACAAGCGTACCCTCCATGCCTCTCACGACTGGTTTCTCGCCGCTCGGCAATACCAATGCCAGTTCAGCGGATGTAAAGCCCTTGAACGCATCAAGTTCCCATAACCACTCCAGCGGCTGTCTCGCAGAACCATTAATATCATCCAACGCCTGCAGCGTAGCATGGAAGATACCCTGCTTAGCATCATAAGCCGGCCGTCTCTTCACATATATCGTCTGCATCCTCTTGAATGCCGACAAGTGATCAGAGTTTTGAGCAAAATTGAGACAGACTGGCCAGTATTCGCCGCTACCGGTGGTCAAGCTTGCTATCTCCTCCACCTCTGGCAGTAGGCATGGCGCAAGCTTGGCTACTGGTCCGACATCGTCCATGGGGTTGCGCTTTGGACGCAGTCTTATCTGTAGAGGCAGTGAGACAGGGAGATTCGTCTCTACGTCACGGACCACGACGCAGCGTGGTTCGGCGGCTAAGACCCAGAAATGGCGGAAGGCCTGGAGATGAGATCTATTGTCGAGAATGGTAGGAGGATACAGCGGATAGAACGCCACGATCAAAGAGGCGATAGCCATGTTAGAGGTGCCGAAAGTATGTGTGCCACCTGCCAGAAACAACGCTCCAATGGCAGTGTGTGCCACCATGTGACTGCCGTATGGTGTGTCGGCATCTTCACGACCACGGAGGGCACGAAAACGACGGAGGACAATAAGGTCGCCTGAACCAGCCATGACCGTTGTGCAACAAAGTGCTAATAGGTCTTGGCAGTTACGGATCGTGTTACGTGTGAGTTTCTGGTCGTAGTTTATTGCTGGTATAGAACACAGTCGCATGAGATGGTCGAGGTAGTGGACGAGGAGATCTCTGACGGCAACGTTGCCGGAGCCGGCGAAACGAAGTGCCATGCTGAAACATAAACCGGCAAGGATGTTATAAAAGGGCAAGTCTTCCGTCGTCAGTATAAACATGTGCGTCAAGTCGCTGTTGTGGCGGTACACCGGCGGCAGGCTCTCCTGGATCCAGGCGTGAGTTGCCCTGATCTGGCTCCACATGATCAGATTCCTGGCCAACGTCCTAAGCAGGAAGATATCAGGCCTGATGTAGCCAAACTGAAGGCTCGACTTCGGAACCTCGAGCTTCCGTGCTAACTGCTGATTTTCTGTTTTCATGAAAATCATTGCGATGGCAACCATAGCACCAGCAGTTGACTTGTCTAAAACGTGCACCAAGTCGATCTTCTTCGTGCCAATGGCAAGCTTCAGAAGTCGCTCAGTCAAATGCATGTCGTGTAAACCACGGAGATCGCCACCTTTACCGAGGTTGACATAGCCGAGAGCGAAGCCGGCTCCGAGTCTATAACTTTCATTTCTAATTCCGTCCTGTTGATCATTTAAGTCGACGCGCTCGATCTCTGATAGCATGATCTCACTCATACGCCGATGCTGAGTGTTGCAGTACACCAAGCCGATGCCCATAATGCCCGTTGTTTGGGTCATGGACGAAAGGTTGAGGTCGGCAGCAGTTGAAGGAAGCAGTCTTGAGACGTGAACTGAGAGTAGCCGTGTGATGAGCGAGTCCATTGTTCCGATATACGAACAAGCAAGTCCGAGAAGCAAGCCAATGGAAGTCATTGTATGCTTTGGAGTTAAATATCTGAAAGCCATCCATTTTGCAACGCATTTTAGATGTCCATTCAGGCCAAGAGCAAGCAAAAACCCTGCATGGCGATTGCTCGGCTCATTCGGCTTGTTGTACAAGATCCACGATGAGTCAATACCTTTGGCTTCTCTGGAAATGCTCAAACCTGTCGCAACTCCTTGGTGGAAGAAAGCCCACTGTACCTTTTCTTCAGTAAACTGGCCCTTGTCCGCCGCAACAGTGTTGTTCGTTCCCTTGAACACACAGTGCAGGTTGAAGCCATTGATAGGGAATTTTTCAGTCAGAAGCGGCACTCTGGCACTAAAATATAATAGCCCTCTCCCACATGGCACAGCTAGTGTTCGATATGCAAGGTCTTGAGTAATGACCTTTTGTGCTTCGAGAATGTCCGACTCCGTCCACTCTGGCTCTGGAATTAAGCGAGCCGCAGTTGGCTTGAAAGGGTTCAAGATTCTGGCTGCTTCACTGAACCTTTGATCCTCTTTCCAGATGAGTCTTGTGATGGCTTGACGATCAGCTTCAGAAACGCCATCGAAAGGTCCCACCGTTTCTGGGTCCGAGAGTGCAGCGCAGATCGTCGCCACATCGTTGCCAGCCTCATGGGTAGGTACCATGAGCGAGGGGTGTGAAACTCCATCATGCTCCGAGAAAAGAAGCATGTTAACATCCTCTCGCCCCACAAGCGAGAGCAGCTTCTTGCCCCAAGATATCTCTGGTTCAGACTGACAAGCCGTGATCGCCTCGCGAAAGGGCACCAGGATCGCTTCTGGCAGAGTGCCAAGAACCTGCGGAGTAAATCCTGAGTGACATAGATTTTCAACAAGAACTGCGGAAGACGATGAGACCAGAGACGTCCATCCTTGCTTCAGGAATAATGTCTTAAACATGCATGTACGTGGGGTGAGTATTTTGCACTGTTCTTCAATCTCTCCATTCCCATTTTTGCTTTGGAGGTATTTAATATCGGTGAGCGTTGGAAAATGGCCCATGGCGTTGGTAACCAGAGCGCTGGCAATCCAATTGTAAACGTTGGAGTTAATCTGACGAGACATGCTGATGTCCATAATCTTCAACTCATCATAGACAATTGCATCCATAGCAACATCCTCCAGTTCGTAGTTCGCTGCACAGTCTTGCCACCCTACCCATCTGCACATTTGTGACAGAATCGGCGCCAGACTTGGATTGCCGATACTGAAAGAATCTGCCAAGGTGATGTCAAGCTTGCCGTCCTCATGAATTGCATGCAGTGCTTTCAGGATCTTGTCAAGCGCCAGCTGTAGATTATCCCTTCTTTGTGAATGCTTCAAAGTTGGAAGGTAGGCCTTGATTCCGGACATGGCGTGCCCCCGGTCGCTCTCCAAGAAGTTTCTTGTGAGCTGAATATGGCGCATCAGGAACTCGGATTGCGGGCCTGGCGTCCCCGAGGTTTCATTTGGATCGAGCCAATCCCATGAGCTAGATTTAATCCAAGCTGAGCTCGGGTCTGCGTACATGGACTCCAAAGCCAACAGGCCCGCCAGGTCGTCAACGTCAGAAGTGCTCGAACTGCCAGTTCTCAGCAAACTGCTTCTGCTCCTCTTGTGTTTACCTTGCGGTGTGCTTGTCGGTGCTTTTTGATATGGTAGGACCAAAGAGAACAACATGATGACCAAGGCACTATACTCCTTCTCACCTTTGTGATCCGGCTTGTGGCCCAGCCATTGGTGGGCGTTCCACCATCCTACGAGCATGCTATCGCCAAACTTGCCTGTTAGCACATAACGAAGAGCATCGATAGCCTGCTTCACAAGAGGGATTCTTGGTTCCATTTTGATGTGCAGCTGATGCAGTCTTTGCTGGTTGTCAACCACATCGACTATGCCACCAGGCAGCGGGCTTCTAACTTTTTCGTACGATTGAGGCCCATCAGACGGAAGTCTTTTGAGACTTCCAGTTTGAGAGACCTGTGCTGCATTGTAATCAAAGCTACGCAAGCTATTAAAAGTGAAACTTGAAGGCAGAGATAGTCTCATTAGCGGGCCCCATGGCCATTGCAATGTGAGTTTGCCGACCCCATCCGGAGAATCTGAAAGCACCAGTATTCGAGAGATGTCGCCGTCGTAAACCTTGCAAGCGTCAATGACTTGCTCAGCACGTACAGTCTCCCTTGTCGTTATTTTGAAGATTTCTTTACCGCGGCCAGGGTCGCGGTCGAGGCGACGGGATTTAGTTCGAGATGGCGACTGATGAATGCTTCGAGAGATGTTAAGTGTCGTCACGATGAACCTCCTTTCTTGGCGATCTAAGATGCACACAGCTAGCTGCGTTTTCTGCGGGTTATCAGGGGGTCCTGATATCGTGAATACACTACATTGACTCTGGGCGGGTTTCGTGTTGGCTGAGAAATGGAGGCTACTTTGGCGTGCTGGAATGCTATCAATTTTTGTAAAGACCACCTCTTTTCTCATGCCCATGTAGTCGTCGTCTTCAAGGTCCATATTACCAAACCCTTCAATATCGCCTCCAGCATCAAGGCTTTGTAGCAAGTCGTCCACAGGGGCGCCAGCATTGTTGTTTGTGCTAACATTTAGGGAGCTGGCTCCAATCGAACTTCGGAAGGTCTTGTTATAACCCACAAGGCTCGCACGCTTCGCCTGAGAGTTCGAGTGTCCATGTGTGCTTTTCGCTGCTAGAAGCTCTGGAAACAGGTTACGGTCGTGTGTTGCAGACATCGAAAGATCTGCTCTGGCAAGCATAGAGCTTACACGCCTAGACTTCCGTCTTGGAGTAGAGGTTGCCTCGGCCTCTGGATCTAAGGAGGCCACGAAGTCGAGCTTCTTTGCCTTCGCCTTGCCATCCTTTTTCTGCTTTCTCATATTTTCCGCTCCGCCAAAACTGTCACGAAACGTGGCGGGACTGCCAGAGATAGGCGTCTCAGCGTCGGACGCCGTTGGCATGAACGAGCTCCTACGCCGCTGCTTGGCAGCATCGTGCACTATCTCGGCTTTCTTATGCGCATCATCCTCGTGCTTCACGTATTCCATCCTCCATATAGTATACATCATGGTTTCTCTGTTCATGGTGATTGCAAGCGTCGGTCGCTCTTGTTTCGATTCGTCTCCCAGGCTGTGAGCCTCATGGCTGATGTGCACAATCTCTTCTTGGCTGTCCAGAACCACGGCTCTCAGAGGCGACTTCTTGTATGGATTTGACTTGGCTCCAGTCACTATTAGGCCCATCTCTCCCAAAGGGTCTGTGAGCGTGTACAGCCGTGGGCCGGGGACCTCCGTAGCTTGCGACACAGGCCATAGTTTATCAAATATTGTCGGCTCGGGGATCTTGAGTTGCTCAGGAGAGCCCAAGCTTGCTATCGAGAAGGTCGAATGAACAGAGCTCGCAGCAGACCATGGCTGCGTCGTCTGAGTATTTATGAAGGAGTGTTGAGGCACCTTCGGCAATTTAAGAGACGACGAAGCAAGGTTCTCAACCTTATGCCTCCGCTGTAGTATGATACCGTTCGGTGCTGCAATAGCGTGTTCGACTTCAAATGGGAGGTGTATTATATGGCTGGTCCCTGACAGGTAAAAGATGTGTGCCTGCGTTCTCAGAAGGACGACGAGAGCTCTAGAATTACGGTACTTCTCGCGCTTTGCGTTTGGTGATTTCGTCTCTTCTCCCGTATAATCTCCCCCATCTTGACCAGTCATCTTCTTTTTACCGGTAGTCTCTTCTGGAAAGAAGTGCGTCAGCAGAGCTTGTTGAACCGGCTCGCCCTCAATCTCGAAACGGAAGCTCTTCCGTACAATTCCTCCTCTCGACCAAACGACCGCCGTTTTCGTCGTCACCACCTCATCATCACCAAGTATCTGCTCATCGTCGCTCGGAAGTGTTTGCCATGTGTAGCTGTCTGGGCTCGGATCTTGTGGAACAAGCCTTTCTTGAGTAAGGTATGGAAGGGCTGTCGGCTGGTGAAGCCCAAGTGAGATTACTGAGGCCATGTTGCGTGAATTGGCTATATTTTGAGCGCCATTGGTGTATGAGGGGCAAATTGCATCAATCCGGATACAGCTAATGAAGCAAAACTGCTCATCTTAAAGTGCTAGGGTCTTGGTGTGATATGTTCCTGCCCTCAGTTTACCTGCGCGTCGGCACGTCCACTTAATCTGGAGCCTTGCGGGATACCTTTCAGCCTCGAGCAGAGCCCACAGGTCTTGGCATTAAGCTGCCATCTCGGGTATCTGGATTGACATGGATGCTGGAGCACAGCCGTCATTGTCTTAGCCAAGCTTACTCTTACATACTTTGGGAGTTTGAGATAACTATAACGCAATTGAGGATAACACAGTAAGTAAAGCCAAGGGGACGAGCATGCACATAACCAGATATGACATGACAAATAGATCTACACTTTTAGTTGCATGGATTACGATTCTATTTAAAATAGTAGTATATACTCGTACGAGCCCATCGATATTAAGGTTGATCCTGAGTTACATCCTTTCTTGTCGAATCTTCTGAGCCGAGTTTGGTCAAGGGGCCCTTAACGCACCCTTCATGAGCACACAAATCTGCCAGCCAAGAGCCTTCCCTGGCTTCGAAGTTCTCTTTCTGATGCATAATGAGCTACGACATTGACCAAATCATGGACACCATACTCCGTTTGATGTATCCTGACCTATTTGGTCTTAGCAGCCTCGTCTATATTGGTTTCAGTTGAAACCCTCGAGCATGCCTTCTACTGGCTCTCCAGCGGAGCTCTTTACGAAGTCTTTCCACTGTCTCTTTAACTCAAACACCACTTCCACCGCGATCAACACAATGATGATCCATTCCAGTCTAGTGCTATGACTTTGGCTCAGTGTTTCTCTCAGCACGCTCACAATCTCGTGCCCATAGTCCATCTTGGCGTTCAGACTCTTGATCCTCACAGGGACATCCAACGCCCTTCCAACTTGGTCATAATAACCTTCCAATCCGAGCTCGTGGCGGCTGTCCCAGAACAGATCTGGAAGGGAATCGGTTAGCTCCGAGTAGTGGTTCAGATGTGCTCGAAGCTCGAGCAAAGCCCCTGTCTTCTGGAGGATGAATTCTTGGTTGAAGGGAAGCTTCTTGCCGTGCGACAGCATTGATGGAATTGGTCGTGTCGAATCGAGGTACTTGCTCAAGGACGTCTCGAGAACCGCGAGCTTGGTTGATCGTGCAAGGCCGGATGAGAATGCGATCTGTGCGAGTGTCGTCGATGTTTTTCCATCCAGGCCCTCACCAGAAACAGGCTTCTTCGTACCAAGAATGATGAGCTCGGCTTTCAGGCCGCTATTCTCGCGACTCGGGTCTTCTATATACTCCATGTCCTCTATCTCTACCTGATTGAGGTGAGGATTCACGGCTGCTGGCAGCAAGGTCTCCGTCGCAAGCTTAAGAACCAAGTCCTCAGGCAAAGCCCACGACACCACAGTGCCAGATGGAAATACAAACACCTCTTCGCCGTCTTTTGACCTCGTGTGGACAACCTGGTCATCAAGGAAGCCATGTGGATCGATCGGATATCCTTCTGCCCGCAATAGACGGACCACTGAGTCCATAGCAAACTCCTCGGCCACACATATCGCCGTCACGGTCTTCGTCCCTTGAGGTCCTTGTCCTCGGCCGGTTAACTTCTCCGCTGCTTCGACAGCCACACGACGCAGGGAACGTTGGGCCGCAGGGGACCTTTGCGCTTTCTTCTTTTTGGAGACGATTGGCTCCTTTGCGGTGTCGGCGTAGCTCCTCGTCATACGGTTAGACAGAGACGGTTTCAAGCTATGAAAAGCTGCTGCGACACTCGTCGGATGCCGAAATTGTGGATTGGAGGAGGCATTATCTCCCGCGAACTGACGAAATCCCCTGCAACACTGCTGACGACCTAATCGTGAAGCCAAAGCGAACAACATAGTGAAACAGCTAGAAAATACAAACACTTGATGTTGTCCCGGATTTTCCGGGAGAAGTTTGGTTCTGGTACCTTGCAGGTCGAGGCTGAGGATAGCAGCCTCGGTCGTGGTCCATTTCCTGCTTAGTCATTGAAGCTCTACCAGTGACGTCGCAAAGAGCTCCCAAAGCTCGAAGTACCTTGAGTAGTAAAGCTACAAATGCGCATTTGATTGACCCGTTTTGGGTATTATGGCGACAGACTCGGAGGACAATGAGGGGGTGCAGGACACTGCGCCATCTGTCTCCCAGTCTCAACATGGAGACGCCGCCAGCGATATTAAGAGCGCAAAAGGGACCGCGACAGGACAACGGGACAGCGGCGATGATGAGGACGAGGACAAGGACGAAAGCGAAGACAGCGACGAAGAGGACGACAATGATGAGGACGATAATGAGGAGCCGAAGCTTAAATATGCGCGCATGACAGGGCATCTCACGCAAGTGTACCGGAATGGAGACGCTACGAGTTGTTTTCTTGTCGCTGGGGACAAGATGGTATGTTTCTGTTGAGGCGGCTCTGGAAGTGATACCTGCTGATGAGAAATAGTTTGTTGGCACTCACAACGGCAACATTGTACGTTTCCTCTTCTTTGGAACAATGACATAAGTGCTAACTCTCATGCAGCATGTACTATCATTACCTACGTTTGAGCCCTTACGTGTTTACCACGCTCACTCTGCGTCCATCTCGTCCATTTCAATTTCGCCGTTTCCACCACCGCTCAATAGCTCGACTCCAACGGCAAAGAACAGAATTACATCTTTGGCGCAGAACGACGGCGTATCTGTTGCTTCTGGCCAAACCTCACCAGCAGCCAGAGCTAGGGGCCAAAACCAACCGGTTGTTCCCAACACTCTCTCAAACGCCATTCACATTGCGACTTCTTCGATAGACGGACATGTTTGTGTCGCATCACTTGTAGACATCAAGGATGTTCAGTTGCGGAACTTCGCCAGGCCTGTGCAAGCTGTGGCACTATCGCCCGAGTACAAGAACGACAAAACATACATATCCGGAGGCACGGCAGGAAATCTAGTTCTCACAGTTGGTGGAAGGTCGGGAACGAGCTCAACTTCCAGCACTACAGGCACAGTTGCAGCTGCGGCATCCGGATGGCTGGGCACAATTGGTTTAGGCGGAGATCATGGCAAGGATACGGTTCTTCATTCCAGCGAAGGGATAATCAGCACAATCAAATGGTCGCTATCAGGGAAATATGTGGTCTGGGTAAACGAGCAGGGCATCAAGATCATGAGATCACACATCGACCTGGATGCTGCAGACTCAGATTCGGCGTGGAAACGGATTGCCCATATTGATAGGCCACAGGAGGACGGATGGGAAGAGATGGCTGGTGTATGGAAAGCTCGCGCTGAGTGGATAGATGAAAAGTCTCTTGAGGTTGATGAAGCCGGAGGTAGCCATGAATTATCCTCCTTGGCTGCAGCGAAGCTCAAGCAGGCGGCTAAAAAGACAAAGAGAACGAATGAGAAGTTGGTGATAGGATGGGGCAGCACGATATGGATCATAAATGTGCTGACCGGAGGTGTTGGCGTGGGTAGGCATGCTGGCGAGCGCTCAGTTGGACGCGCAGAGATTACTAAAATGTGAGTGGCGGCGAGATAACAGTTATTCTCCTGAGAACTAACCTATTGCAGTTTACGGATGGATTGCATCATTTCTGGATTGTCGTTATATACCCCTAGTTTGCTTCTTGTACTTGCTTATATTATACCTGAGGACGAGGAGAGTGAGATGCAAGCCAGTCCAAAAGGCAAAGGACATAAATCAACACCCTCTACAGCGTCGGCAGACAGCCAACAGAGCAGTGGTATCAGACGGCGCCTCAACGCCCTACCGCCGGAGCTTCGACTTATCGACCTGACAACCTCGGAAGAAATCGAAACAGACGGCCTAACAGTCGGCCGCAGCGAGCGTCTATCAGCGACGGACTACCACTTGAGTGTGCTGCCAGCTGCACAGGCGCCAACCACTGCACCGACATCTAAGGGCACTCTTGAGACGCTTGCTGGCATGGGTAGTGGGATGTGGAACGCCACGATTAATGCAACATCTCTACTGAGCTCTGCACAGAGTATTCTCAGCGTCGGGGGAAGCAGTGCGGAGTCGAGCCAAACTGGTACCATCAGCGCTAAAAGAGAGATAAAGTCAAAGCCGGCGCATCCAAACGTCACTGCGCCTGGCATGAAAATCTTTATTCACAGCCCTTATGACTGCATCCTGGCAACGAGGAGGGACCTGGCAGATCATCTTGCATGGCTTCTCGAGCAAGAGAAGTATGAAGAAGGATGGAAACTACTTGATAAACATCCGGAGACCATTTCTTCATCCGCCGAGAAATTGGCCGAGATTGGGCCTGGCACTCCCGAAAGAATGCAGGCTGCTGTAGATGACTTCTATGAAGACGATGCATCTGTCAAAGAGTCTGCTTCCTGTCTTATAGACTCGTCTGTAGAGAAAGAGAAGCGACGCATCGGCGAATTATGGATTGAGCAGTTGATTAAGGCAGACGACTGGACGAAGGCAGGAGAGATCTGCGGTAAAGTCCTTGGCAATTCAGCAAGATGGGAACATTGGGTGTGGACTTTTGCCAGTGCAAACAAGTTCGACGATATCGCCACGCATGTTCCGACTACCCAGCTCCGGCCTCCGTTGCCGTCGACAATATACGAGGTTGTCCTCGGACATTACATCGCTTCGGATAGGCCTCGACTGAAAGAATTGCTCGACCTATGGCCGCCTGAACTTTTCCAAATTAGTAGTGTCACAGAAGCCCTCGAGAATCAACTGAAGTACTGTGATGTAAGGGAGGATGCAGTTGACGGTGGGATAAAGGGACGGGATTGGCGCATCATCACAGAAAGTCTCGGAAGGCTCTATCTTGCTGACGGTCGTCCTCGCGAAGCTTTAAAATGCTACATCCAGCTGCAGGATGCTGATACAGCGATGATGCTGATTAAGGATTACCACCTCGTGGACGCGGTAGCAGACGACATCCCGGGCCTGCTTCTATTGCGGGTAAGCAATCAGCAGCAGAAGGAAGCATCTCACGAAGGACTTGAGGCAGCAACCGCCGAGGTCATTGCACTTCTCGTGGAAGAGGCACAACATGGCTTGGTGAGGCCCGAGATCGTGGTCTCACAACTCCAAAAGAAAGATATGCAGCTGTATCTATTCTTTTATCTCAGAGCACTGTGGAATGGCGATGGCCTCACTCAAGAACAGTCCCCAGAAGTCCATGAGAGAATGGTGCAGGAGAGCAGAGCTCAGGTCGACGAGTTTGCCGACCTCGCAGTTAACGTATTCGCAACGTGTGACCGACCGCTTCTCATGGAGTTTTTGAAGACCTCGACTTCGTATACCTTTGAAAAGGCGACGGCCGCTTGCGAGGAACGCGATTTCATACCTGAACTTGTCTACTTGTACTCCAAGACCGGACAGACGAAGAGAGCGCTCTTCCTCATCATCGACAGATTAGGCGACGTCACACAGGCAATCTCGTTCGCGAAACAGCAAGATGACACAGATTTGTGGGAGGACTTGCTGGATTACTCTATGGACAAACCAAGGTTTATCCGTGGCCTGCTTGAAGAAGTAGGAACGGCTATCAACCCAATCAAACTTGTGAGGCGCATACCTGAGGGCCTAGCAATTGAGGGGCTCAAGCAAGGCTTGACTCGCATACTCAGAGAATATGAAATCCAGCACAGCATATCAGAAGGTGTAGCAAAGGTGCTACGTGGCGAGGTAGCGACTGCTCAGAATACGCTTCGCCTCGGTCAACGTAAGGGCGTCAAATTCGACGTGGTAGTGAAGACTGATGAGCACGTCGACCTCGCTGTCCAAGGCGTGGCCGTTGCGCCTGATCCTGTCAAGGAGATCAAGGTCAACGACAAAGCTAAGCTCATCAAGACATCGACGCAGGTAGCACACAAGCCAGGACATTGTGTAGGATGCAAAGAGGCGTTTACAGAAACGGAGATGGAAACGCTGGTGGGCTTTGCGTGTGGGCATGTTTTCCATCTCAGCCATCTATTGAGTTATAGATGTCCGGAGGAGCAGCCGATGACTCCGCCTGAGGAAGAAGATGGGATGGGGGAGTGGGAGAATAGAGATATGCATAGCATTGGGAATAAGGTTACTTATGCTAGGGTGCTGAAGGATAAGATACAAGGTGGTTGTCCTGTTTGCCATGCTGAACCAGTGTAAAGACGGCGTATCAGCACGTAGGAGAGCGAAGGGTTTGCTAGTGCATTGAGCGGCGGTGTACAGGCGCTGGTTGTATTGGACTACATAGGGTTGGATTTAAATAGGCTGCATCACTGGTGAAGCAGCACATAGAAAGAATATTCACTATGACGGACTTTTTCTGGCTTGGGTGAGTACGCAAGTGATCCAGTGCTTTCTTGTCCCCTCACGCAACGGAGGAAAGCAAGACACGATCGAAAAATCCAGTATTCGATGCTCACCCCACAAACAAGTCGAAGGACCCTGGACTCTGACGCCTGTTATCCGCCGGTTCACTTTGCTGTCATTGTGCTGTACCTCTCAAACTTTGGAAAGCCTTTTAAATTTTCAAGCATAACTCGTGAATACGCTATTAAGAGTATAACTTCAAAATTTTGTTCAGCGATGAAGTCTACCCTCTCCTCTCAACAGCTACTCTACTTGAAATGGAAGGCGCACGGACCAAGGGGTTCTCTTGCCTCGCGAGGCTACAGAAGATTCACCAGCTTAGTCTGGTCTCACTTCTGTACATCCCCCTCACAAACTTCGATATACCCAAACTCTAGTGTATATAGAAAACATACAACTGGTTTTGTTTTCTTATAGCACGAAAAGGACCAAATTGTGCATTTCAGAGCAACTTTCGAGGGCCTATGAGGCTTGGATCGACACCGCGACTCGTAGCCACCAAGGTGTTTACAGCAGCTTTAAGACAGCTCTAGCACAGGTATGCTATAAAGCTGTGAAAACCTGCAGAGGAGCCACGAACTAAAGGAAGTGCCTTTATAGCCCTAGAATTACGTTCTCAATCTTCAATATACACCACGAATCGCGACCGTAACAAAGCTCAGGCGCGATGGCGCCTCGCAGGACCAAAAGAAAGGTTGTCGCATTCTTCGGGATTGCTGGTCTCATCGCAATTTTACACCACTGGCCAAGCAGCAGCGAACCGTCCATTTCTGAGAAGGTTGTCGAAGGCATCAAGCCAGATACGGCCAACCAGTTTGCGTCACATCCACAGGCTGCAGGTCAGAATGATGATGTGCCAAATGTGGGGGGGATAAAGGAGAGACCGGAGACTGCAGCAGATGTTGAGAGATATCTGAGGGAATCATATCTGGAGGTTGTGAGCTCTCGAACACAGGCTGGCGCTTATGAGAGTGCTCTGGAATCAGTGGTACCACCACTCAAGTCAACTGCCTCTCTTGAGAGCCAGGTTGACATCTCGGTCGCCAGTTCTGAGCTTGATGGCGGTGTCTTCCAGACCACGCCTCCGGCAGCAGCACAGACAGATGCGTTTTTCAATACAGAGCCATCTGTTGCGATCCAAACTGCACCATCCATCCCAGTCGTCCCCGCAGCAGGACTGCCAGATAGAAAGCCACACAGCGGTACTGGAGACGATACAGTTGCGCCCGTTGACGCCACAGGTAGCAGTCCTCACTACGACTGGCAGAAGGTTGATCATTGGGAGAAACGTCCTGAACAGTTCCCTCTTAAGGCCGACGACATTATTCAGCTCCCCAGTGGTGTACCAAAAAAGTTTCCGACAATTCAATTTCAGTTTGGCGCTGAGGCGGAAGGGGATAAGGAGAAGCGTCTGGCGAGAAGAACTAAAGTGAAGAATGAGATGATTCATGCATGGAAAGGATACAAGGAGAGAGCTTGGATGCACGACGAAGTTAAGCCCGTCTCTGGCGGGGTGAACGATCCATTCTGTGGTTGGGCTGCAACAATGGTCGATGCTCTTGACACTCTCTGGATTATGGAAATGAAGGAGGAGTTTGAGGAGGCTGTCTTAGCCATCGATAATCTGGACTTTACGACTGCTACTAGAGACACCATTCCAGTCTTCGAGACCACGATCCGTTATCTTGGTGGTTTGTTAGCTGCATATGATGTTAGTGGCGCCAAGTATCCAATCCTGCTCAAGAAGGCGGAGGCGTTGGCGGTGATACTTATGGAAGCCTTCGACACTCCAAATCGCATGCCTGTGCTCTATCTGCCATGGAGACCACAGTTTGCAGCTCAACCAAAGAGAGCTGACACGAGATCAAATTTTGCCGAACTTGGAAGTTTGACAATGGAGTTTACTCGCCTGGCGCAGCTTACAAAGAAGGCGAAATATTACGACGCTGTTGCACGTATCACAAACGAACTAGTTAAGTGGCAGAAGACCACGGGCACGAAACTTAAGGGTGTCTTCCCAGACAATGTCGACGCACAGGGATGCAACAAGACTGCTCCAGCCCCAGTGCAAATAGTCGATGAGGCGACGCTTTCTGATACTGGGTCGGACGACCTTGTGGATAACTCTGCAAAGGAGCCTGTTGCGGATGGTAAGTCGAGATATATCGTCGATCCAATGTACGCTGGTAATGACGATGTTGTCCACGGCGATGCTGGACCTGCAAACTATAAGGGTTTGGGCAATGCTGAGGATACGGTCAAGCGTGGTCTTGGGGAGCGCGCTCTGTCTCATGAGTTCAGGGGAACAACTCTCGCCAACAGGTCAAGAGGCAACAATGACGATTGGAATTGCGTTCCACAAGGGCTTACAGGTAACCTCTACGGCATGGAGATGTTCTCTATGGGTGGTGGGCAGGATTCGTCCTACGAGTACTTCACAAAGATGCATCTTCTTCTTGGTGGTCTTGCACCAGAGTACGAGGCTTTGTACCGCGGAACTACAGATGCCATCAAAAATTACATGCTCTTCCGTCCTATGATCCCGGACGAGAAGAGAAACATCTTGTTCTCTGCCAAGGTTGGCACTTACGGTCATCCTGAGGCAGACAACGACTTGTCGTATACTCATGAGATCACTCATTTGACCTGCTTCATTGGAGGCATGATGGGTATGGGCGCCAAGATCTTCAACCTCAATGATGATATGGGCATTGCCGAGCGCTTGACCGATGGATGTGTGTGGGCATACGAAGCTACTCAAAGTGGTATCATGCCAGAAACCGCAAGAGGAGTGCCATGCGAGAACCTGACCAGCTGTCCATGGGACGAGGCGTTATGGAAGAGGTATCTCGACCCCCTTGCCAACCAGCGCCAAAAGCAGATCGATGACTGGAAAGCGGATCAGGTTAAGCTTGAGGCTAATAAGAAAGAGAAGGCGGCAAAGGAAAAGGCTCAAGCGGACGAGCTCGCCGCAAAAGATGAAGAGCACCGCAGAGCGGCATCTATCGTCCAGGCTCAGTCACACATGCCAAAATCAAGGACAGCGTCCGAGCCTGAGGCAACACGGTATAACGCTGGAGCGGTAAAGCCAACAGCAGTTGCTCAGTCGGGTGCCGTCTCCGCTACTAGCTTCGTTCTTGTAAAGGACGAGATCAATATTTCAAAGCGTGCTCCAGCCGAGAGTCCTGCTGATACTTATGACCCAGTTGGACCTGCATCTGTGGCGGGAGCAAAGACTAAAAAGCCAGCGGCTGCTCCTAAGAAGGCAATGCCGTCAATTGAGTCACGATTGGAACAATCGGAAGACGAGGAGTATGCTGTGTACGTCTCTCCGCGTCCGCAGACGCATGATGAGTATGTCACAGGGCGTATCAGGCTCGAGCGCCTACCGAAGGGCTTCGCTGGAATCGATTCAGACAAGTATATTCTTCGGTAAATAACGCCCTCTATCTTTCATGTTCACGTCACTAATAGCATCATAGTCCTGAAGCCATTGAATCAGTCTGGTACATGCACCGCATAACCGGCAATCCAAAATGGGCCGAGAAAGGCTGGAAGATGTTCGAAGCCATCATCGCTGCCACCAAGACGACACATGGTCACAGTGCGGTCATGTATGTCACTATGGAACAACCGCAGTTGCTGGATAGCATGGAGAGCTTCTGGCTGGCGGAGACGTTGAAGTACTTTTATTTGTTGTATAGTGAGCCGGAGTTAATCAGTCTGGATGAGTGGGTGTTGAATACTGAGGCGCATCCTTTTAGGAGGCCGTCTTAGGGGTGTCAAGTTTGGGGGGGGGGGGGGGGGGGGGGGGGGGGGGTGAATTATGGATTGCTGCGTTACAGCGTGGAAGCATGCGTTGGTTGCAGCAAGCGACCAAGTATCCTTTTTATAAGATATTCGAGAGATAACTTGGTTGTCTGACCCCTTTTGGGTTCTCATGTTTTGCATTAGCAACGATTATTAGCCTGAAGTTCTCGTTGCATTGGATTTCGGATTGAGAACGTAATTCATCACGTGCTGTCACGATTTCAATGCCTTGTATCCTTGGCATGGTGTTGTGCCTGAGGAGGTTTTTCCGCTCTTGCCTCTCCCGGTCATGTTGGCTGAAGACCTGGCCAGAAGTGATGCTGCGAGCATGTACATTCGGATGTCGCTCACTTGGGTGAGAGCTATGAGAGTGAGAGGTTCTGTCTGAGAGAGTGTGAAAGAGAATGGAAGTGGACGAAACTGTAGTCGTGAGAGTGTACATCCGGATGTCACTTTCGGGCGGGAAAGGGACCTGGCAGGTGTGAAGAAGGAAGTAACTTGTATATGCTCGCAACTATACTTTTGTCCGCTTGTGGTGAAGAGAGACATGGAACCGAGGAAAGAGAAAAAGGGTTAAGTTAGAGGAAAAGGGTTAGAGGAAATGATACCAGGCGAGACGTACCTTGTACTTGCTCTCGACATTTCTTCTGGCCCCCTGAAGGCAACTGTTGGAGCTTGGCGGCGAAGGAACTCGGACTCAGTTATGGAGAAATCCTCGGCCATGGTCCGAAGAACAAGCATCTGCCCAGACCGAGCAATGCTAACCTGGGGTTTCAATTAACTCTATTGACACACGACAGCCATATCAAGAACTCGAATTACATCAACAGTTCGACAATCATTGAGCAAAACGCTTCTATGGGAGCCCCAGAATTGGCACCAGACGACATCAACAACCATTCTAGCCTCTTGTATGTTCATTCAAGCACCTTGGCATGTCTCGTCACTACCTCTGCTCCCCATAGAGGGTCTACGTT
The DNA here is from genome assembly GCA_010623925.1 of Antarctomyces pellizariae. NCBI lineage: Eukaryota > Fungi > Ascomycota > Leotiomycetes > Thelebolales > Thelebolaceae > Antarctomyces > Antarctomyces pellizariae. Next base: position 111,460 of record WCAA01000038.1, read on the forward strand.
ATATTCGACTTTCGGCGACCGAGAAGTTGAGCATTCCCGTTTCGTGAGGACATTATCTCACTCTTTCCCTTTAATTCCTTTTGAGATTTTGGCTTGCTACTATTCTTTCCCCTTCTCTTCGCACTTTCGGAGAAAGCAGTCTCATCGTGTGGCGACATCCCGAGTATGGCGGTGTTACCTACTAAGATTGAGGTAGGGTACGATCACAACAGTTGTGTGTTGCACGGATTGCTTAATGAGGAGCATTAGGTTACCTGCATGACGGTTCGGCCTCTACCCCAATGTCCGGATCAGCCTAGATGCGGACTACCAATGCAATCAGTACTATCTCCATATCAAGTTCCACGGTATTCGAGCCTCGCATTTTCGACATGGACGAAATATCGGGCTCGAACACTTGGCGGGTTGTATAAGATGATGCGCTTCAACTGTTCATTATTCCTATTTATCATCAATATCTCAGATCCATAGCCATCTTCATCATCCACAATAGTCCCTCATTCAAAATGCAGCTCCAGAACTTTATCCCACTCCTTGCCGTCTTTGGCAGCGCTCTCGCAGTCCCAGCGACTCCAAAGGAGCGCTCCCCAGCCACCGGCACCGTCATCGAAACCGCCAAGGTCTACTGTCCAAAGATGCCAGCCAACCCACTCCAGCAGAAGGTCATCTTCAAGAAATTCATTGACAAGATGTTCGTCATCCTCCTCCAAACACCTCTTCAGTCTCACTAACATAGCTCAGGTATGCCGACAAGCAGGTCATCGAAGCCTTCAACACCCACGTCGCCGTCGACCTGATCGAGCACGACCCATACGACCCTCAAGGACGTGACGCCGTCGCCGCCAAGCTCGCACCGATCTTCACCAACGGAAACTACGAGATCCTTCGTTGGAACTACGATAACAGCTACGGCTCCATCATGTTGAAGGTCAACCTTCCAGATGGTACTCAGCTTGCGCTGATCGATCTGTTCCGCATGGATGGTACTTGCATTGTCGAGCACTGGGATATCTCTCAGTTGAAGCCACTTGATGCTACTAACCCGCTTGCCATGTTTTAAGTGGGCGACGCTACAAGGCGTACAAAAGTGTTGCTTGTGCGCACTGGCGTAAGGAGACGAGAGAGGCGATGTAGAGTAGATACATGCACGCATTATATAGGTCGAAAAATGCTAGATACTCGTTGTAGTTGGCTAGAGGTCTTTCTTCGAAAAGCCTGAATATCAATATTAGCTTCGGTTTCTGCACGATGCACAGCCAGTCCCCTGTTCAATTTCATCGCTGCAGTTATGAGAAGAAATGTGCTCACCATCGTCGTTCTCACCTCAGCTAGCGATCACTGGTGGTCTCGTTAGGGTTCTATAGACTCGACATCAAGTAGTTTCTCCTCGAATCTCGGCCATTAAGATCAGGCTCTCTCTCAACTGTCCCTGGTGGCGTTAACTGATTTTCTAACAGAACCCCCATTTCCAAAATTGAAATCGAAGTCGACATCTAGGTGAAGTTGCCGGGTTGTGTGTTATCCGATTTTGTGGCATTTGGGCGTTCTTGATTTCGAAATCGACGTCGAAATTTCCATGTTATGGACGTAGTGTCGAAATATGTGGGAATTTGCAAGGTATCTCTCGACCGGATGGCGACGACGCCATCCGTTAAGTGTTTAATACTCTCAAGATTACGAAACTCTACACGAGCTCATGGCTATGCTCAGACTTCTTCCCCCAAGCAACATCGCGGACAATATTTGGGGTCGAAAGGCTTTCGAGGCATAGTTAGAGCTTGTTGTATCTCAGGTCTCTCTTCGCCCCAACATGAGCACTTGCTAAACTGTCGTCGTATGGCTCCTAATCCTAATTCGCAACTTTGCCACGAAAGCCTCTCAAAAAACATCTCATGATCCTACGCCGATGTTGGAGAAGCAGCACTCGCGCAGGTAGCTTCGTCGCTCTTCCTACTCCAAGCTTAGCGTCAAACTCTCAGGTCGAGGGCGGTGATGCTCCCGACCCCTGTCTCCACGTTGCTGTCACGCTTTCTTTACGCCGTATACGAGATGCAGAAGTAGGAGAGGGGAAAAGTAAGCCGTTCACTAGAAGAGGCTAGGAAAGGGCAATGCCTCGGCGGTGGGAATCCTCGGTAGTGCGATGGTTGTGTGGCTGCCAAGACCAGCAGGAGGAGAAATGGGTGATTGTTGCGATTTGCGGTAATTTTCCAAGCAAAAGAGTAGGGTGCCAAGGATGAGTCTTGACTGTGAATGGATACCAAAGCTAGACTCGGAAAGTGTACTGGGCCTCACCAATGCTGGGGTACTTGTAGTGAGATTGATGCTGCAGCTAAATGGGATGTGTTGGGTGGTATTGGAAGGATTGATATCCTTGTCGGTCTCGAATTGGCAATGGTCACCAAGACGAAAACAGTCGGACGACATTCAGAGTTTGGGATGTTGGGAGGTGGAAAGAGAGTTTGCGAGTGACAGTTGATGTTTCCACAAAATACTTCCCCAGACTTTTGCGGAGCCGCTGTTATGAGTTTCTTGCGCCCCACTATGAGTCCACTTCCCCAGATTTTGAGGGTCCCCACCGACGGCGACAAGGCCAAAAAGAGTGCGATTCCGAAGCTCTTTCACGACAACAACAACTTTCAAGCCGCGAGTGAGCTATCTAAGTTTGTAACTACATTACTTGTCGATGCGGTTTTCGGAGCACCTCAGCGGCTCATGCCGTATTGCAGATGGGCGCTTGATAGTGGCTTACATAATATGTGTTCGAAAAAGGTCGCTCCACTGCTCTTTTCCTCTTCTTTCCGATCGCAGTAAGAATACACCATCCAAGCGGTCGGATTCTCTTAGGCGCGGCTCGTTGTTACAGCATCTGCGGTAGGCGCAGGGAGTGGAACGCCCGATTTGGACGAACCGAGGCAAATTTCGGATCATTGGGAGGCAACGTATTTGCACCAGAGGTAAGATTGGATGCGGCTTGCAGCTTCGTTCGCAGATGGTTTCAGATCTCAAATTTGGTTTGAGCAAAGCACACGAGGCAGGAATGATGGGAGCTTTCTATCCATGTCTCTGGGAAGCAACAAAGTCAGCCGCGATTGTGCGAACGCAATACAGAGGAAAAAACGTGAATCGACACAACAAAAGCATGAACGACAGAAGGCTGCCGGATTCTTTCCACCTCACACTCCTCCTCTTGTGGTTGAAGGGGCCCAAACTGACGGGGCAGGATATTCTGTGATGAAAGGCAAGCTGCCGTGGCTGGATGACGGCGTTCAAGTTGCGATTAGTCGATAGCGGGCAAGTGCCATATAGTCCTAGAGTCGTTGCATTCCGTTACGATAGTTGGTTCTGTCTCTTCCTCGTTTTTGATGCTATCTTGCTCTCTTGCTCGTTCCAAGCCACGGTGATACTTCCTGCTATCCCCACAAGTACTAGATGGTCCTCAAAAATTCCACAACGTACTTGTAGATTAGCAAATCGGCAGTTCAAGTCGAAGGCACAAACAACTTGTCGTGTGGCAGTCATGGTGCAGAGTGCTCATCGATATTGGAAACCCATCGGCTGATATCTTATGAAGGAGTATTGTCATTTGCATGACCATTAGAGTAACGGGGACCCTCTTCCGATCTCAGCACGGCTTTCAGTGCGGAGTACATCGACTCATCTGGTCGCGTCTATCGCCACGAAGCGCTATATCTGTGTGCAACGCGTTGCGCACCACCGAACCATATCTGCCAAGTGGTTCAACTAGGCGCCAAGCCCTGTCGGAGAGACTACCCCGCATCATACAACTCCATGCCGAGGCCCCACCGAGGCATCTTCCTCGCCGCGGCCAATCAGAACTTCTCATTTCTAACTAAGCGAGACAGATACACTTCGAAATGTCACCACCCTGGCATTCCCCGCATTCTGGCCTCCCCAACCTCCACGCATCACAAGGTGACATCGCTCCTCAACCATGCCGCTTTCGTGACAGCCACTCAACGCCCAGCGACCTGATTCCAGATTCGGCTCACCATTCTCCCCAGGCTCTCGCTCATCTCTCCGAATGGTTGCGTTGATGACGGCTCAAACCAGGACTTATAGGACTTAGATCGGTGCTGGGCATTTGCCGGGAGCGGTACTTCAATCAGCAGTTATGGGTATGCTGCGATCGACAAATTGATCGTGGTTTGCGGGGCAAAGCGAAGTTCCCATCGTGTCCTCGTATCCTGGCAGTAGTTCAGCTGGAGTAGCAATTACATGGCCCACAACGTCGAAGAAGGGGGAATCACACGGCGGTGGCATAAGTCTGCAGCGGGCCTTTCAAAACGGCAGGCTCAACGGAGTGCTTCCGCTCAGCAAAATGGCGTGCCAAAGACCCACCGCCAGCACTTATTGAAGTTGTGTTGTGGACGGGGCCACTAGGGAGTACTAGCGTCTCTGGTGGAGATGTCCATTCCCCAAGTCTCTTACCATGCACCCCAGCAAATCCCCACAGTGGCGCCCCCCTCCCCCAGTCATAGATCGTTACTTCCACTCACACCCACCTCGATCCGTCTGCGCAAGTGCCAAGGCGTGCCCCAATTGCTCTTTTGGAAAGCTTTGCGAGCCGTGTGAGGGACGCGGTGGTAAGTCATTATCACTAGGCGCCAAGAATGGCCCTTTCCTTTGAGTTTGCCTAGGTAAGTTCCATATTTCGTCGGCATGGAGGTACCTCGCGTTGATGTACTCATAGGAACTCCACTGCACTATGACAGGACCACACGATGACCTAGCTATATAGTCCTTGTCCTTCCCCAGATTCTAACTTTCCCCATACTCCACTCAATCATCACTCCAGCTTCTTCTTCTTGACGAGTGCGATATACACAACGAAATGGCGGACATGAAGCAGACCTACGAGCAGGACAGCCCAAGACAGTTCTCTGTCGAAGATGCTGAGAAGCAACACCAGGACCACACTCTCCATGTCCACGATGAGGACTTCATCAAGCACGCCGAGACGAACGATGAGACAAACGATCCTCGCATCACCCAGTTCACCCACGCAGAGCAGAGGAAGATTGTGCACCGCATTGATCGCAGATTGACCGTCACTCTGGGTATCATGTATTGTATCTCGCTCATGGACAGAACTAACCTGTCCGCCGCCAACATTGCTGGGTCAGTTAAGGGATTATATCCAACCAATTTGCAACAAATACTAACATAGTCTGCAGAATGAGCATTGATCTCGGATTCGTTACTCCGAAAGGTCTCCCAGCTCCAGGCGTTGATCGCTACTCCATCATCACTCTCATCTTCTTCATCCCATACGTCTTGTTCCAGCCACCGGCAACAGTCATTCTGCGCAAACTTGGGCCACGTACTTTCTTGCCAGCCATTACCTTCTTATGGGGCGTAATTATGCTATGTAAGAATTGGGATAGTTTTAGTGTTAAGATCATGCTAACGCATTTTAAGGTTTCGGATTCGTGAAGAAGTGGGAACAGATGGCCGGTCTCCGTGTCATCCTTGGTGTTCTCGAGGCTGGTTTCTTCCCTGGATGCGCCTACCTTATGTCCACTTGGTACACTCGTTTCGAGCTCCAGAAGCGTTACTCCGTCTTCTACCTCATTGGCTCTGCCGCATCCGCCTTTGCCGGCATCCTCGCGTATGGCCTCATGCAAATGAAGGGCCTTGCCGGCTTGAATGGATGGTGTTGGATCTTCATCGTGAGTGGAAATCATGCCAATCCCTTTCATATAGCACACTAACAACTGCTTAGATGGAAGGCATTCTCACCTGCATAATCGCCGTCATCGGTTACGTTATTCTCGTTCCGTTCCCGGAACAGGCTCGCGGCGCCTGGAAGTTCTTGTCTGACGCCGAGGTTGAGTTCTGTGTGGCTAGAATTGAGCATGACAGTGAGTGAATTCTTGATGAAGCCACTAACCTTCAAAACAACAACTAACCGGTTTGCAGGAGCCGATGTTGAGGCTCCGAAATTCAACCTCCGCGGGTACCTCCGCCACTCCCTTGATCTCAAGGTCTGGGGTTTCGCCTCTCTCTTTGGTCTTTGCACCGTCACCTCCTACGCCATCGCCTACTTCTTGCCAGTCATTCTCCGTCTCAAGATGGGCTTCAACATCGCCCAGTCCCAGTGCTTGGTTGCCCCACCATACGCCGCTGCCGGTATCTTCATGTTCGTTCAAGCCATATACGCCGACAAGATCCGCAACCGTGCCTCATCCGTCATCATCAACGCCCTCCTCTGCCTTACCGGCCTTCCAATCTTGGCATTCACCGAGAGCAATGGTGCTCGCTACTTTGGTGTCTTCTTGGCCACCATCGGTGCCAACGCCAACATCCCAGCCATCTTGACTTACCAGGCCAACAACATCCGTGGACAGTGGAAGCGTGCTCTTTGCTCTGCTACTCTCGTCGGCTTCGGTGGTATCGGTGGTATCATCGGATCTACCGTTTTCAGACAGCAGGATTCTCCAGGGTACCGCCCAGGTATCATTGCTTGCATGATCGCCAACGGCATGATTGTCCTGATCACCCTTCTCATGACCTTGAAGTTCTGGAGGGCTAACAAGCGCGTCGATGCCGGTGGCAAGATAATTGAGGGACAGCCGGGCTTCAAGTATACCTTGTAAGCGGCTCGCGGTAATGAGATATGGTTTATGGTTCTTGAAGATAGTACCTCCCACAGAGGGAGCGGAAGTTGATGTATACCATTTGATGCGAGGAGGTGGAGAGCGGATATGCCTGACATGATATCCATTGTTTGCTTTATAATGATGTTTTCAACCCACTTATGCTTCCGAGACTCTCCGCGTGTGATTCCAGATGTGTCCTTTCGGTTTTTGGATACTCATCCTGGTGCTTGCGCCAACGCCAGCTAGCAGTTACCTTGCAAAACTGTGACTTATAGACTACAATACAGATTGAATTGTGGCCTAGAATTTTGATCTTGGTGTCTGCGCAAAAATCGGTTAGCATCTACCTCGCACGACTTCGACTTGAGATTTCCATCGCAATGCTTTCTCAGTAGCCACACGTTCGTATATGGATTCTTTCTTTTTGGGGATATTCTGAGCACATCTCAGCCGCAATCTTATGGTGCTCGATCCCCATAGAGTTCTCGCAATCCTTAAAAATGAAGCCATCGTGGGCTGTCTTGCTAGTGTCAACCATCAACAGAGAACCACGAAACATAGTCGTGATGACACTACCATATTATTATTGTATAACTACGAGCAGGTTGGCGGCCGCATGTGCTTCCTTTTTTCTGGTCTTTACTTTCTCATTTACCACTTCTCAAACGCAGAAACTATCAACAAACCGAATCATGGGTTTCTCATCTACCAGTTCCTCACTTTCCACTCCTCAAACTCACCAACCATCAACAACCTAAATCACAGGTTTCGCAACTGCCACTTCCCATTCTCAAACTCACAAATAATCAGCATCCCAGTTCATGCAAAGCGTCCATTGCGGGAACAACCACATCTGCATGGGCAAGCACGAGGACGACAGAGCCAACTCATGCACCTCGGGCTGGCTTGACTCTTCAAAAAATGTCCGGCCTTTAAGGGCCTCATGGGCTTGTACAGAAGGCGGTATGTGCCGTTCGCGTGGGGACTTTGATCGTGCGAATGAACGAACGTCTGATGAGGGCGGCTGAGAAGCGAGCCAAGGCGGATTCTTGGAAGACGATAGTGAGCTCGCACTTTTCGAACTCATTTTCCTATCTCACAATATCTTAACTTTTGCTAATAAAGTGTTAGATATCTCCAACATGGGCATTAATCACCGACACCACTTCCGTGGTCATGAACCGCACCAACAGTAACTATGACCCCGATATCTGTCACTCTGCCGCCCACAACCCACACATTCTGGAGCACCACTACTATTACCGTTCAGCCGACGCCCGAATTTTGACATGGTCCCCGGCTTCGATATTTCGGGAAACATCCTCCTCAATTTCAGCGAGCCCTTCCAGCATGCACTGCGTGATGGCCTTGTAAATCTGACACTGGGCTTCTGTTTGGGTGTGACGAAAGTGATGTGGAGGAGGTTGATGGACCCGATGGCTAACAAGGGATGGTTGGTCAGTTTGATGTTCTTGGTGTTGATGAGAACAGGCCGACATTGGGCAATACTTTATTTACTTGAGTAACGGAGTAAAAGAGTAACGGCTTTCATTACCCGAGTTGTGTTAATTATGGTGCTCTTGATAAGGGTTTAGATAAAGTAGAAGCAAGAAGTAATGATATTTGGTTGAAACCCTCCAAGAACTATTGCAGACTCTATGCGTGCCCATCAACTCTCAAAACCGCATACAAATCAACTACCACCAAGTCCCTTCTCCTCCAACACCTCCAACTCCTTATCAACGTGCACCTCCAGCTTCCCCTCCAAATTAGTCTCCTGATTCTGATACTCCCTCTCTTTCACCTTCCACGCCCCCTCCACAGCATCCGCAAACTCCTTAAGCGTATCAAACCTCGCTCCTAGGTTCAACTTTCCCTCGTATTCTTTCAGCTGGTGGCCATCGCCTCTCTCAATCCAGATACTCGGCTCCATCCCAATCTCCTTCACCGGCACATGATCATGCTGCAAACTATGCGCCACATGCAGGATCTCGCCCTTCTCAATTCCAAAATTGTCCCTCGCATTCGTGAACAGGTATTTAAAGTTCTTGAGATCCGGTTTATAACTCCCAATATCCTCGGCGATGTATACACCATCAAACTTCACCTCTTTCAATGGGCCGGTTAACGTGCCATCGAAGGATTTCTTGTCGACGTTGGAAAGCGCGATCAGTTTGTAGTACTTCCCCAACCTCTTCATAGCCTCGACGGTATCAGCGAACGCAGGCCACTTCCCCACACCTCCATTCTTGAGCTCCTCCGCCTGCTTCTCCACCTCCGTCTTCACATCTCCATCCCAATAGAGCAGCGACTTGGCGGTAGCAACGTACGCCTCCGCCGCAATCTCACGGTACTGGGCGTCCGGGGCCTTGACTTCGAGTTGGCGTTCGTAGGAGACGAAGAGAGGGATGATGTCTTCTTTGGTTAAGGGCTTGCGGGGTTCGCCGTTGTCTAAGCGGTTGGAGGCAAGGGGGGTGTTTATCATTTCAATGATTGTTGGCTCCCAGTCGATGAGGGTGCCGAAGATGTCGAAGGAGAGGGCCTTGAAGGCTGTGTAATCTGGTGAAGGCATTGTGTCGATTTTGTGCGAGAGGCTTGGTGAGTGGTTTGTATGTGATGAATGAGAGATAGAGAGTTCTGAGAGGACAATTCGGGTTTATGTAGAAGAACGAAGTGAAGAAGCTCAAGCGACTAGATGACGATTGCACTAAGGAATTAAGATGAGCTCGGGCATCAAAAGGAAGGAAGGAAGCAAGTAAACACTTTGGAGGTCAGAGTCAATCGGCGTAGGTGGTAGGTGCAAGGAACGATGCAACTTGACGTCGTTTGCTCATTGGAGACTTGGAGGGGTAGGCGGGGTAACGTTTGACGGTCCTGCTTCGTTTGCCTCGAGCTAGCACGCCGCAACCATATCCGGAAAGCGTAACTCCCGTGCGTAGACACATCGCGATGGCGTCAAGTTGCTGCCCATTCGGAAGGGTTAACTTGGCACATGGTGTTAGATTGCACTATGCTGCGCTGGTCTGAAACCAGTTAACAGCCATCATATTTGCCAGCTTTCTTTTTGTCGTCGGAACGCTTTTTGACGCCCTTAACCCCTCGCTTTTCTTTAACTGGTTTCTCAATCAACATTATACACCCTCCTCAACGTCCGCATACACCGCCTTCACAGGCGAGGCAAGTGGGTCGATTTGCATTTCACCTACCAAGACAAACAAGGGGAAGAAACAGCCTCCTCAAGCTTCATCACACAATCCTTTATCACACACAGGCATCCTCTCCGTACACAATCCCTATATAAAATCTTTATAAAAAGTAGGTTTTTGTTGGAATTTAACCAACTTAGCTTTCAATCTCCTGGCGGGACTGGGAATCGAACCCAGATTGAAACGGATCATTCATAGAAGCTCACAAGGCGAGAAACCACAACGTCACGTGCTACCATTACACCATCCCACCACGATCTGTGGTAGGAGATTATTGATCATGCACAGCCAAACAGGTATATAAAGCAAGACGCATTGGGTTGGTCGTTCGTTCCAATTTCGTAGTTGGGAATTGGAGGGGTATAAACGATGACGGAGGGAAAAGAAGAGGAAGGAATAACGATGTGCTGACAACGCGGATGTTGGCGACCAACTGGTCTCTTAGTCTTTTTATCGATTAGTCCCTCAAAAGTTAGAGATGATCGTGGTCCTATGAGCTAACTGGTTTTTTGGGCTTACTTCTCAACTTGCATCTGATATGATTAATCTACCTCAGAAGTCAGCGATGATCGTTGAGACGTTGATCCGACTGAGGTAACCAATGTATATCGATAGACATGCCCCGGAGAAGAAGGACTAGAATACAAACCTTCGCATCGCCCGCTCTCGAGTTATTTCATTCGCTCCAAGCCGGAAGACCGGGAGCTCACTTTACTGTTATGTATCAGTTTCATTTGACACAGTGGCGGAAACAACTTCAAAATTTCCTGCAAACAATCAACGAGATAGCCAGGTAGTGATGGATATCACACCATGCCCTCGTGGCACCTACTATATATTGGAGAATGGGCCCGGAAGTGCTAGTTATGCTAGTTATCGAGAGCCCGAACGGGCCAGAATATACAGAAGTAGAATATATCACTTATGAGGAAAATATTGACGATCGACATTCGTTGAGGATGAGACCAAAAATATTCATTTTGGACGTACATCGTCGGATGGATATCAGGAACGACATATATCAGCAATCTCACAAACCGTATCATCCCAGAAACAAATTTAGACTTTCTTGCTGCGCTGTAAAAGAATATGCCAGCTTATCCTTTGCAACAACAACTCGAGACAGTAGTAGCAAAGTGCACACTCTCTACAGCAAAGTATCTTGCCATGGGCAAAAAAAAAAGGTGTGTTTAGGTCTCATCATCATTCATTTCTATGCTACCTTATTGCTCCAAGCTCCCAAATGACAACGCCAGGCCGCATTCATGCGTGATATTCTCCGACGGCGCCATGATTCGCCCATAAACGCCCGTCTTCCCATCTAACCACCATATACTCTATTTAACAGCAACCTTACCCGGCTTCGGCTCCGGCTTCGAAAAGTCGACATTAAACTCCCAAAGGCCTGGTGCAATGTCAGCGCAGTTCTTGACACGAGAAGAAATGACGATGAATGAAGTATCCACGAAAACGGTCCAGTATAAAGCAACCAGCGGGCGCGAATTGCGCCTAGCGAGCCAACTTGCAGCGCCTCTCTAAAACCGAAAAACTCAAAGACAAAAGTCCCTTCAGGACTTCTTCAATGTAGAACCCTCAAAGTCTTCAGGCTGGAAATCCCACTTGCCCTTATACAGTTTATCTGCAGTATCGGCGAGCAGAATGATACGACGCTTATTGCAATACGTCGTCTTATCCATGATCTCAACCTTGAGCTTTCCGTCACCGAGCTCCTTGACGGGCTTCTCAAACATCTCGGATAAGTTCTCAACTGCCATCTCTAAGTCCTTCTGGTTGTCCTCGAATATCTCGGTACGGTTGGTGCGCTGAAGGTAATAGGCGAAAGCGTATGTCCATTTCAAAGTCTGGCGGCAAGTCTGCAGAGCTTGTGCGGCGGTCTTGAGGTACTGCACCTCGATCCAAGACATTTTGGATTGCGACTGAAGAGCCATCATCTTCTTTTCCGTCTTGACTGCCATCTCCTTATCCAGCTTTGCCGACTGCTCGTGGTTCGCATATCGGTTATAGTAGTGCAGATACCTTTCCAAGCTAGCTCTGCTCTTTGCCATTCCATCTCTCGCCTCGCCACCGCTCTTCTCCTCGAACCTATTGCAGTTGTACCAACTGGTGCCATGCTCAGACCACAGACCCATGCACATCCAGCAGAATTCGTGTTTACACTTTCTGCAGGTCATATGGTTGCAGCCGCCATTCTTCTCAATTGTCGACTGGCACTTCGGGCACTCCTTAGTGTTCGCCGAAATCCAGTTCGCAGTTTCGGAGTCGTCAGCGCACTTCTGTAGCCAGCGCTTCGTAAGCTCGCACGGTGCCGGTTGATGGTCTGACAGAATACAACCGAAGCAGAAGCGGTAGCCGCAGTCGCATGCCACAGTTGGTACGGTCTTGTCTAAGTCCTTCTTTGCGACCTTGCACTCAACGGCGTTGACGCAGTCCGGTGCCGGACACCACTTCATCCAGTTCTTATCCTCGACGTACGTCCGCATGAGCAACTCATGGTACTTGCCGACAACTTCCTTAGGCACCAACAGATCGAGGGATTTAGAGTCAATGATATGCTGGCATCCATCCGATGGACATTGTATGCGCGCCGCCTCGCCCTCCTCCTGAATCTTTTGTCCGAGATAATGCCTGTAGCAGTCGACACAATACCTGTGACCACACTTCATGGCGAAAGTCTGCAAGTCGTCACCATCCTCGCAGCAAATCTCGCACATGAAGCCCGGAATGACCTTCTGCTCAGGCTTCTGGCCCCTTTCTGACCCGATTCCGGAGTCTTCTAACACCTTTTTAGGCCGGTCCATGTACTGCTCAATAAGCTTGTCCTTGTTCCAGAGGAAGTAACGCAACAGGATGTCCGCATCCTCCTTCTTTATGTCCAGAATCATGTTGACCTCGTCGATCATAATGTTTTGTTGCGATTGAATGTCTTCGGGATGAAACACCTTATATTCGACTTCAAACTTCTCCCTCAATTCATCTCGTCTGTCCTTTGGTTCTATGAGATCTGGCTCTGGCTCGTCGTCAAATCCAAAGTCTGCATAATGTTACGTCAGCCTCGTCCTCTCGTGAAGAATGCCTTAGGTGAAGATCAACTCACCATCGCCAGATTGGCTAGCATCATCGTCCATCAGAATGTCCTCCTGGTCACTTCCGCTGGACACATCGGAGTTCCAGTCATCGAGGTCGGAGTCCGCCATCTTCTTCCCAGTCTTCTTAGTTGGCTTAGGAGACGCAGCAGGAGTTGGTCGTTTACTATCGTGGCTATCGTACTGATCGGGTTCCAGATTGCTAGAGGCAGCTGTGGCCTTACGTTTGGTACCTAGAGGAGCAATTTTGACTGTTGTTCTGGTAGTGTTGTGGTGGTGTCTCTGGTCGTGGCAAGAGGGACAACCAGCGAGGCTCTCTGATAAGGTAAGGTCCGGATGTGGGCGAATGAAGAACTTAATCTGACTAATGCAGTTGTTGGGTGACAGAAATAGTCAAGATTACAAATGAATGATTCTATAGTGTAACAGAAAACGGGAGATCAAGTCTTACTTGTAGTTGGGTGTTAACTCTGAATGTGAAGGTAAAATTCAGGAGTTGGTTCAGTCGGTGGTTGCTCTCATATGCGGCAAGTTGCCAGCCTGATGGCGGAGAGTGGGTTGTCCCCCATATGACGCTGGGACCAGGTTCCGGCGTGCCAGCAACAGTTGCGAAGCGGTCCGTGCCTCGTGTGCCTACTTAGGCACGAATCGTGTTCCTGCCAACAACACCATGAATCTACCAGAACACTCACATAGGTCTCCCCTTCGTGGCTCAGAGCTATGATCGCGCATCAGACGGAATGTTCTCACGGTGAGGATTAATATTGATTCCACGCTCGATATCCGGGCGTTTCATGCATCACAACTACGAGTATTGAGGTTGGAGAGATAGACTCTAAAGGCTTGCTAATCTGTCTGAGGTGGCTCGATCATCGTTTGTCTATGCTCTGCCGCTTTATGGGTATTTGCTCAAGGCATCTCGAATACCAACAGATTAGAAAAGGTTTGAGTTTCAAAAACACAGTGTTAAAAGATTTCGTAATTTGGACTTTCATGAGTCTATATTTAGGAAGCTGTCGCTGAGTTGAGAAGCAAATTGCTTCTCATCCGAAATGCCCCAGGGCTATATTGCAGGCATCTCCATGGCTGGGACGGACCTCAAAAGAGAGGCTAAGAAAATCTTTGGGATCACCACCTTACATCTTATATTGGAACCATAGGTGCGGCGATTTAAAATTCCCTCCGGCTCTGTATAGTCGATGATTAGAGCATCGAGCATCCTACACTTAAGTAATACCCTTAGCATACAGTCACTAACCTATTATAAATTTAAACACCGAAATGCTGGTGGCATGACTCAAGACACCTCGAGAAACACGACCCGAACACTGCTACGCTCGGTATCGGTAGTATGCTAACGGTGTGGAAATGAAGAGAGAACTCCTGACGTGGTAGCTGTGGTTCTTGTTCTTGAGAATAAGAGGCTTGCGCCGTGAGATCGTCTCTTTCCCAAACGTCCAAACAGTTGGTGACTTCGAAGCCAACTTGGTTGCTCTGGATTTTTTGAGTGAAATCTTCATTTCACTCCATGCCTAAGTACTCAAACCCCTACCTCGAAACCTTGGTGTGAGCTAAGATTCCAGATTCACCCATGGCGCTGCCAATGGCTCAGAAGTTCTCCTTCCCCCAAACATACGACCAATCCGGATCCGAGTACTCATTACAAAGCGCATGCAAATCACTCGCCAAATTCGGCGGTCCACAGAAGAACACACCACTAAACCCATTAGCATATCTTCACCTACTTCTCATCTGGGATAACTCACCAAGCACCGGGTCTATGCAGTTTCCTCACCCCAGCAAAAACCTTCTCCCATTCCGGCCTCCCAAACCTCGTCGACGCCCTCAACCCCGTAATAACATCCCTCTCTCCATCATCGTTCAGGTTGATGTTCTCCAATTGGTCCCTGTGCACCTTCCCTGTTAGGTAGGTGTGGATCTCTATCCTCTGATCCAGGTCTTGGGCTTCGATAGCGAGGAGGAGAGATTGGAACCACTCGAAGGCGTTGATGTCGCGGCAGACCCAGAAGAAGTAGACCTTTCGTAAGCGTGTTTGTTTATACTCCTTTGCGGACGCCGGGCAGTTAAGGCGGTACCATATCGACTTTAGGATGGAAGCGAACGGAGTTACGCCTATGCCGCCGCCGACCAGGATGGCGGTTTCGTACTTAAAGACGTCTTCTGAAGCAGATCCAAACGGCCCATCGATATAGACCCTCGGCAACACCCTTCTCAGCGCCGGACCAACTTCCAGCATCTGGTCGGGCCCAACAGCCACCATCTGCGTCCCCTCATACTCTCCCTTTTTCCGCTTATTAACTTCACACCCGACCGCCTCCCCAAATCTCCTAGTCCAGCTCCTCTCCTCTTTCATACTAATATGCACACTAATATGGTCCTCTTCAGGCGCACTTGTAAGCGTGAACGGATGATACTGCCATAGGCTAACCTCGGGACAGTTAATAAAAACATACATCCCCGCCCGGTATCTCGTGTGCTCTTTTTTAATCTGTATCTCCACCACGTTACCAGGATGATGTACAACCTTTGATATATACGTCCTGTGTCGTCCTCGAACCTCCCTCATGATTCGTTCAAAGAGGTAGATGAAGGCACCGTACTGCCAATACTGCCAAAACACGCCCGTAGCATTGGCTCCAAAACTTTTACATCCATTCTGGAAGTCGGAGGGGATCATACACCACACACCATGTACAGCCCAGAAGCCGAAGAAGACGATGAAGAGGTGGTGTGTGTACCAAAACCTCTCAAAGTTCTTTTTCCTCACCTTGTCCACGCTGGTCCAGACAATAGCCATCAGTGCGATCAACATAACATACCCCGTCCATCCCGGCCCAGTAACGAAGTTGGCGAGTATGAAGCCTTTGAATCCTAGCCCTTGCTTGATAGCTAGTTGAGCAAAGTTGTTCCAATGTGCTATCGTATGCAGCCACGAGAAGAAAACAATACTCCACGCTGTCATTTTGTGAAAGGAGATATTTTGGTCGAACTGTATGATCCCATTGAGTGGCGTTTGTCTCAACAAACTGATCAGCGTCCTACACACCGGGAACAGCAACAGCGCAACATCAACATGCAGCACCAACGCACTCGCTCTCGCGATGGGGTAGGTGAAACCAAATACAGCTCGTGGCCCAGCCAAAGTGTCTTTGAGTTGGTAGTTTAGGATTCCGAAGACGAAGACCATGCCATGGAGGAGGGCGAAGATGAGGAGGGTGATGTGTTGGCTGCCTTCGTTTATCATCCAGCGATTGTATTTTTGTCTCCAAGTTAGAGGATTTTGCTTTTTCTCCAAGCCAGTGCCGGCTGTTGTCAGCATTCTGGCGAGTGGAGGCAGTCGTGAGCGCTCGAAGGGCCTCTCTTCATAAAGGTAGGGGTTGCGCGTTGTGTTGTTCATGGTGGCTACGTGATAGAGATCGCGCTAAATTGGTTCGCATCGATGGCGTAAATATTGAGTTCACACAAGATTCGATTTGGCGGAATTTCAAAGTTTGCAGTAAATTTAATGGAAGATGCTGGCCAAGTCCAGCTTGCCTTAATGTGTGATGGGAACGAAACGAAGACTGTGGCACTGTCAGTGTCTACCTTGAAGTTATTCCTGGAGGAGACTCACCTTTGTACAGAAAATTGGAGACGCCGTCTTAAGCACCGTGACAAACAGCTGAAATGCAAAGCAAGAGAGTGTGAAAGATAAGCCGAGCTGGAAACCAAGCAAGCTCCAGATATAAGACGAACAAGATGACAAAATGATAGCAAAGATTCAGAAAACAGGAGACGAGAAGAAAGCACTCTACCTGAATACCGGCCTTGACCTGTGACAACTAGTTGACGCATCTGAAGCTCGACCCTCTAGCTAAGGGACGACTCTCAGACAACAGGGTCGTCCGGCACAAGAGGCTTTGACATCGACGAGCCGTGCGCGCTCCAACTTCGAGACTGATGTCGGTGAGGTCAGACCCAGGATATTGTGGTCTGGCATCGTTGTTTGGCAAAACTAGACGAGGCCTGAGAGACAGAGGCCGCTCTGGCGGTTACTCCTGGTTTGATGGTGGTTTGAGCAAGGATCGTGTAACCGCCCTAGTGCTTTGGGCGCCTAAAGGCGGAACAGGCACGTGACATGGTAGTTCGGCAAGAGAACGAGAATGGGTATAATGTTTGTTACGTAAAGACACCTTGGTGGATAAAAGGTAGTTAGGATGATAGATAGTCTAAACAAAGGTGGGAGTCGGGCATTTGTGTAGTTTGCTGGCGGGCTCGCTCCGATGGAGCTCGAGACGAACACTTCCCACCACCGCTAATTGTCATAAGCGCAGGCTCCGGCAATAGTGCACTTTACAATCACAACTGATGTATCCTGCTCTATATCACAAAATGAAGCCCAGCGATGTATTTAATACTACGGAAGGCCCCGATCTCGGCACACAGCCAATTTCAAACCCCCCCACACGCTCACTTCCCCTCCAGTCCTTCCAAACCCCGCATAATGATATCGCTCTGTCATGGTCTCATCTCTACTATCCTCCCGTACGAACGAAGTAACCGTAAGCCATACAGCACCGGACCAATATTTGCTATGAGAAGAACAGTTGACGCCAGCTTAAATCCCATAACGCGTAATCGAAAACCGTGAAGCAGCCACAAAGATGATTCTCATCTAGATGGCGTACTTGCGGGTCCACTCGCGTGCGGTGGCCTCGTATCTGCTGCGGTCGGTCTTGTAGACATGGGCGATCTCTGGGACGAGTGGGTCGTCTGGGTTTGGGTCGGTAAGCATCGAGCAGATGGAGAGGAGAACTGGCGTGTTTGTTAGTATTCTGCTGGTTGCGTCGTGTTGGAGGAATCGGCCATACCCTTAGAGATGGTCAAGGCTGGGGACCACTGATCCCTTAAGATATCCAAGCAGATGGAGCCGTTGGAGTTAATGTTTGGGTGGTAGATCCGGGTGGTGAAGTTGACCTTCGGTGGCTTGAATGGGTAGTCGGTTGGGAAGTGGATGGCCAAGAAGAAGACACCCCCAGAGTATGGAGAGTCACCCTGGTGTATGTGTTAGTATCCTTTGTTCCTATTGTTCGAAAGGGCTGGTCGAGGCTGAACTGTGCATGCCAACCAACGGAGCTGTCGGGTGTCGCAAAGGTGAACTTACTGGACCCATGATGGTCGCCTGCCAGTGGAACTATAAAAGAAGATGTTAGCTTAGATTCTACAGCTTATATAGCCCTATCAGCGACGCCTTGATGCGCCGCTGGAAGAAGGGCGTTAAGAAGCAGAATTTGGATGCTGTAACGTACCAAATCATCGCCGATTGGACCTGCAGAGCAAGATGACGGTGGATCACTGTTGATTAAAGTCAGTAGTTGCTAGCGACTCATCAGAGCGTGTCTCTTGTTGGTCTGGTGAAGTTGTGCAATACACATCATGACCCCGCGTTTATCGCTCCCACCCCACCAGCGAAGACTTTCTGAGGTTTAATTTATTTGGGCGTTCAGCTGTACATACCGTCCGAGATCAGTGAGTTCCTTGTTAATTCTCTTGAGCGCCATCTTGACTGTTGTGTATAGCTAAGTGTGGTGGTTGGGTATCGAAGTGACGACGGAGGAGGATGATGAACAGAAAGGGTTCAGGCTACGGCGACGTTAGTGTCAAAAGAGGCGAGAGGGGCGCGGGCGCAAATACGGTGAAGTAAGGCTGAATCTGGGGTGTAATTACCAGTCTTATCACAGGATATACTTTGAAGCACGATAAGCCGAGGTTCAAAGAACGATAAATATCACTGAGGAATACGTTTTGTAGGGAGTTTTGTATTGTTGTTGGTCGTTATGTGGTCAAGATGAGGGAGCCGTTTTAGCGTTCTCGCCGGGCTGGAGTCAAAACATCACAAAAGAGCCGGCAAGCCCTCCCGTTCTACAGGTATCCACAAGTTGCTTTCAGCCATCGCAACTCAGCGTTTATTCAGCATCACGCATCATTTACACGGGACTGTGGCAGCGGTTAGACAGCACTTGGGATTCAGTCAAGATGCACAAGAGAGACCGTCAAGCGCAAAATTAGATTAATAGTGGCGTTGATATGTCACCATCGTGCAGCTAGGCGTCTCGGGCGGCATTCAAGCTTATGACGTTTGCTTCCGACTTTCAGGAGTAACCGAGAAGACAAGCTTTCACGAAGACATCAAGTCACCCAAATTTCCGAGTTACACAGGGAAGGCATGGTACTTGTATCCAAATATTCCAAAAATAGTAAATAATATGGTATCTTTATGCAAAAGCCTGGATGCCGGTCATGGCTCTTCCGAGGATGAGAGCTACCACGAGTCAGTGAAGTATGAAATTGAAGGTCGACGAGGGTTAGCTTACCATGAATATCGCTCTGTCCCTCATACGTCTGGGTCACAAACAGGTTGGCGACATGTCTTCCGATGTGGTACTCGTCAGACGCAGCATTTCCACCAAAGATCTCCTGGAGCGTTCTTGCGTTCCAGAGTGCACGATCACAGTTCTGTCTCTTGATCATAGAGATCATCTCTGGCACCATCTTACCCTCATCCTTCAGTCTTCCAACCTGGATGGCGGCAAGGACACCGAAAGCAGCATCAGTTGATGCATCAGCAAGCTTCTTCTGCACAAGCTGGTACTTGGCAAGCGGGTTGCTATTGAACTGCTTGCGCTCCAATGCGTAAGTGCGTGCCTTGTCGATACAGTCCTCAAGCGCACCCATAACACCCCAAGAGATACCATAGCGAGCGTTGTTCAAGCAGGAGAATGGTCCCTTGAGACCCTCAACCTCTGGGAACATGTTCTCGATTGGAACAGGGCAGTTGTCGAGCTGCACCATACCAGTAATGGATGCTCGAAGACCGCTCTTGTTCTTGATAGCAGGAGTCTCGAGCGCTCCTGGTGGGCACTGATCTCTCTCAATCAAGAATCCTCTGATCTTGCCAGTCTCCTGCAACTTAGCCCAGATAACAAAAACATCGGCAATTGGCGAGTTCGAGATCCAGGTTTTGGATCCAGACAAGGAGTAGTAACCCTTCTTGGTTGGGTGGGCCTTCGCAACAGTCTCCATAGATCCTGGATCAGAGCCGTGGTTTGGCTCAGTCAAGCCGAATGCGCCGATGAGCTTTCCCTTGCCTAACCTTGGCAAAAACTTATCCTTCATCTCTTGTGTGCCGTGCTCGTAGATTGGTCCCATAACCAGTGATGACTGGACAGACATGGCAGATCTGTAACCACTGTCTACTCTCTCAACTGCTCTGGTGATAAGTCCGGATGCGACAGTGGAGACGCCGGCGCAGTCGTAACCCTCGATGGTTGCGCCCAAGAAACCGAGCTCGCCCATCTCGGCAAGGACATTCTTGTCGAAGTTCTCAGTGCGGTATGCCTCTGGAATCCAACCGGTTAGCCAGACTCATAGTTTAAAGTGATGTGGGAACTTACCAAGAACTCGTGGAACAAGCTGCTCCTGACAGTATGACTCTGCCGACTCGGAGACAGCCGATTCCTCCTCTGTCAAGAGGTTATTCGAGAACAATGGATCATTCCATTGGTATGCTGCCTTGCTTGATGAGGCGTATGTTCTAACAGCAGCTTGACGGTAGACACCGGCCATCCTCCTTCCGGCAACGCGAATAGCTGGAGTAAACATTGTGACGTAGATGAGAAATATGACAAGGACGCTGTGGTATATAGCAGAATAAGAAGAAGAGGAAAGATGTTGTTTGTAGAAGGGTCGATGTGGAGAAGGACTTCTATTTACCTTTGATGCGAGCGCTGGCCGCATAGCGACTAAATGGCTATCAACACCTGAAGACAAGCCGACGGGCGGGCTCAGTGGCACCAGATCGGGTATGGCTCGAGCGTTAAGAGCGGACATGCAGTTTGAGCCTAGGGACAGCCCCCAAGTTGCCGATAGGAAACCGAGCGCCCAAGACGCTGACATAATGCGCATTTGTCGCCTGCTCCTGCTCTTACAACTTCACATCAAATACAACAATGTAGCTTCTCATAGCGTCAAGATATCAATGTTGCTTCATTTTCCCTCTTTGCTTCGTGAATTATGTGCCGATCTCAGTCTTCAGCCATAACTTTCTGGCATCGTCACTCCGGCCCAAGCTTTCACTGACTCCCCCATTCAGGGTGTCAGAATATGTGGCCTAACTTTCAAGGCAGAACCACTTTAACTTTTAGCTCCCGTCGCGACTCGCGTCTCTTTAGACGTCATGAGAAACCGCGTGTAGCATTGAGCTCCGACCTCTATACACAGCGCAGCATATTTCTTTTGGCGACACGACGAACTTGTCTGCTTAGACAACCAAACAACTATAAACGTGGACTGCATACAACAACCGCAAGTATGGGCATCAAGCAGTTGTTTTCCATCATCAAAGATGAAGCGCCAGATGCTGTTAAGGAGGGTGAGATTAAGAACCAATTTGGTCGCAAAGTCGCAATTGTAAGCTTTAAACACTCACTACGACCGCACATCAAGTGTGCGCATTGTCGAATTCCTCTAGTATAACCACTAACACATTACAGGACGCGTAAGCTCACCTCCATTACCTTTGCGACATCCCAATAAATGCGATCTAACAAAATGCAGCTCCATGTCCATCTACTCCTTCCTCATCGCCGTCCGCTCCAATGGCGAAATGCTCACCTCCGAATCAGGCGAGACGACCTCCCACCTCATGGGCATGTTCTACCGCACCCTCCGCATAGTCGACAACGGCATAAAACCCCTCTACGTGTTCGACGGCGCACCACCAAAACTCAAATCCGGCGAATTGGCCAAGCGTTTCCAGCGTAAGGCAGAAGCGACCGAGGGATTGGAGGAAGCGAAGGAGACGGGAACTGCTGAGGACATTGAAAAATTCTCTAGACGAACGGTTAGGGTGACGAGAGAGCATAATGCAGAGTGTCAGAGATTGCTGAAGTTGATGGGCGTCCCTTATATCATCGCACCAACGGAGGCTGAGGCACAATGTGCTGTTTTGGCGAGAGCTGGAAAGGTTTACGCCGCTGCATCGGAAGACATGGACACCCTCTGTTTCGAATCCCCAATCCTCCTCCGCCACTTGACTTTCTCCGAGCAGCGCAAAGAGCCAATCCAAGAGATCCATCTCGACAAAGTCCTCGATGGCTTGCAGATGGAAATGAAGCAGTTTGTTGACCTGTGTATCCTCCTCGGCTGCGATTATCTCGATCCAATCCCGAAGATCGGTCCAAATACGGCTCTGAAGATGATTCGCGAACATGGGAGCTTGGAGAAGGTGGTAGAGTACATTGAGAACGATGAGAAGAAACGCTATACCATTCCAGAGGACTGGCCATACAAGGACGCGCGCGAGCTGTTCTTCCACCCTGACGTGCGCGCGGCGGATGATAAGGAGTGCGAGTTCAAGTGGGAGCAGCCAGACGTCGACGGCCTTGTGCAGTTCCTTGTCACGGAGAAGGGATTCAGTGAAGATAGGGTGAGGAGCGCAGCAGACAGATTGAAGAAGAATTTGAAGACGTCCCAACAAGCGAGATTGGAGGGATTCTTTAAGCCGATTCCGAAGACGGAGGAGCAGAAGAAGGAGTTGAAGCGGAAGAACGATGCGAAGACGGATGAGAAGAAGAAGAAGGCGAAGCTGGAGAAGGCTTCCAAGACGGCGGAGAAGAAGAAGCCGAAGATGAACTCTTAGGTCTTTTCGTCTTCGTGAGATTACATTGCTTTCACGAAGGGCGTTTGCTGCATTGCTTGCGAGATGAGGTCAAAAGTGGGTATGGCGTTTTGGCGAAAGACCGAAGGATGAGGAGCAAAGCCCTCCGAATGGCGTTCAGAGCTTGGAAAGGCTAAGTAAGTCGTTGGTAGGCTAGATATAATCGCCATAGAGCTAGATAATAGGCTCATTGAATGAACAAGATTTCGAATCCGCCCCTTGTACTTTCTGTGCAGAGGGCCAGCTCGGAGCCCTTGCTATAAGGCCTCCACTACTCCACTAATC
Source organism: Antarctomyces pellizariae (assembly GCA_010623925.1). Lineage (NCBI taxonomy): Eukaryota > Fungi > Ascomycota > Leotiomycetes > Thelebolales > Thelebolaceae > Antarctomyces > Antarctomyces pellizariae. The sequence continues at coordinate 134,393 of WCAA01000038.1, forward strand.
TTAAGCGTGGTTGAGCTTTTTGGCTCAACCAGTTGGCCTTCGTCTCATCTTGAAGCCGGGATGGGATTATTCTAAGGTCATCGCTTCTCGGACTACCTCATCGAGGCCTTGAATGATTCACTGCAAACTATTCCTACATCTAATCGGCTTTTGCACGAGCACCAGGGAGGAAGATGCGCACAAGATGTTCACAATTGCTGCCAACGAGCAAGGTGTTGTATGGGAAATGCATGATAGTTGAGACGTTACCGCCTACGCCGCATTCACCTCCGCGACTAATCTCGCCAAATTTAAACCGGTCGGATCGAGGATTGATGTATTCTCTTCAGGTTAAACTATGCTCCCACACTATGCACAGCTCACTCTCCTTGAACACTCACTCGATTCCTTTTAATCTTTATTCTGGGCAGTGCTCTCGGCTTGACAAAGTCTCTTTAACAACCGATTAACTTTAACTTCACGTACCGTGGCGGACAATTACCTCCTCTTGGCCAGCTTTGAGGCGATCTGCCGAGCATCTTACTGCACATAAATCCCCCTTTATCCGACGCCCAGGGAGACCTTCGCGACTACAACGATTTGGAAAGCGCTGCCGAGGGCCGCAGAGCAGAAAACGAACATGTACATGGAGCTTTCGAAGGAGGCGGAGATGATGCGCGCGTTCTTGGGGGGTACAAACCGTGGTTCTTTTGGTTGCAACCGCTGGCAAAGTGAGGAAAAGTAGTAAGAAACAAGCGCGCTGGAGGCTGCCCAAGTGAGAACTGCTTCCGGGAGTCAACGCGGAAGGTGAGAGGGTCTGCGTAGAACTGCCAACAGGGAAGAGATGGTAGTGGCGGCTTGATAATGCGGCGACAAGAGTGGTGGGCAGTATACTGTGGTATTTAGTTAACCTGCGCCATCGCACTCACAGCTACACAATAATCGAAGTGGGAAAGAAGGATTGGTGAAAGTTGAGAAACAGCTGGCAGGGGCGAGCACGTTAGCAGTCGCTGGGATGAAACCGACATTTTGATAGCTTTACAGAGGGGCTAGGGGAAATGCTCTGAGTTACTGTAGTTGAATAGACCTAATATTAGGCTCCAGATTGGCATGGAAAAGAAGAGCGATGGCTGGAGTGGTGGTGAGGAGCTGTTTGTGTTAATACGACGCCAGGCGCGTCGCGGTTGTTGTGCGACCAGGGGAAGTGAAGCCCTAGGTAAATTGATCGCATAGTGCGCTCTACGCAATTAGTTATCCATAAAAAGACAGATAGATATGGTGGTGAGGCTCTGAGTCAAATTGCGCAATACATTTAATGAAGGAAAATGCTGTGAAGAGAGAGGGAATAGAAAACGAAGATGGGCGGCCTTGTGATGACCTTTCCCGTCGCGTCGGCACTTGACAATCGACCTCTTGAAGAAGCCCACCTCTGGTGCTCTCAACATGATGCGTTAAATTACTCTGCTTAGTTTAGGGATTGGTGATAGTAATAGAGACAGAAAAATGTAAGCCATTGTGATGGGAAAACGTTGGTTGATGATATATTCTAAGCCAGGTTGATCAGAATGACGAGTCAATTGCCGGTCCAGCGAGGGAAGCCAAGAACACGAGGCCCGAGAGATATTGGTGAATATCTCGACATGCCGCAGTAGGATGGCCTCAAATTATAGCTAGAACCACATATCAGATTCGTTAGTGTACTAGAGCGGCATATGGGGTGGACTGAGGGATGGCGGAGGTGGTGGCTTGGGAAAGGGGGATGGGAGGTCGATGTGCCTGGTGTCGCGTCCTGCCAGCGACGCCGGGGTTCTGAGGGCCATCTAGAAAAAGAGAGATATCGAGCGTCTACCCAATAACATACGTCTGTATAATGTGTAGAAGCCCTTTCAGGTCTGATGAAGATGCTTTTGATAAATTTTAAGCTTACTTCGACTAATTTGTGAGGTGTTATTCTAAACTACGCTGAAACTCTCATCGCGCCCGGTTCCGCCTGTGCTACCGGCGGGCGGCCCAACCTCATTCGAAGTTCTTTTATATTGGGGCTCGGGATTTAAATATATTTGAAAGTAAATAGTGTAATCGATAGATTGGATGAAGCGAGGTATACCTTAGCTATCTTTATCATGTCAACTGATTTTGTTCTGGCGTAATAAACGATAGAGTATTTGGTTGCACTTTCATCGGTCGCATCGCGACCCGAAGATATATTGGGATGGCAAGTATTCGTAGATAACAACACCACCAACTGATTAACTCATTTCAAACTTATAAATTCGCTAGATCATAGACTTTAAGAGCCCTCCGGAAAATTTGGAGAACATGACTTACGTTGGGGACGTGGAATTCTAAGTGCGCCTGGAGAGGTTGTTGATGCGACTTTGGCTTCAAAAAGATGTGGTTTAGACCCTTCGACTGTTGCTGCTCCTAACCCAACATGCGCACCAGCTAACAGTCTCAAATTAAGTGATGTTTGTCATTGAATAGCTGTAATTCGAATGAGATAAAAAGATCGATATGATCCCATTGGTATGGTTGGATAGGGGTCTTGCTTTGATGGAGGTCTCGAGGGCGAAAGGATGAAAGTGCTCGCGAATTCTCAACCAAGTCTCGTTTCAAGTCCAAGTTATCATATTTCGGCTTATAATGGATATGCAAATTGGGTTATACCTAGCAAGCACTGTTGCACTTCAATTTACATTCAAGATCACAGAATCTAACACTCCACACTGTCTACTGTTCCTCCAGAGCTTTTGCAAAATCTTCAAAAAGTGGGCGATGCCATTGACCTGGAGTGTTGAGTTGCTCTGCCCTTCATCTTTGACATCGGGGAGTTGCCAGCACGTCTCCTCATCCGCGTGATGAAGAGCTGCAAAAACTCTGATTGGCTATCCGGGTGCTGGTTCTCTCTGAAGATGGGTAAAATATGAAGCAAAGGCCCCAAAAGGGCTTAGCTCGGTTAACGGTGTGGTGATCTGGATTGGGAGCTCAGATTGTAGCTTGCATCCCGCCGCGTATAAATTAAGGCCATGCCTCCCACTTCCCTCTACTTCGCCCTCTCTTACGAACTCAACCACGACAAACTCGACCTTCCGGAATCAACGACTCGAAAGACTTAAATTCAAGTACTTTCACATCTTTTAAATACAACTACGCGTCCAATTTAAACAATACGACCCCCAAAAACCGACAAAATGCCACCAAAGAAGACCGAGTCCGGCGCTGGAAAGAAGTCCGCTGCCCCAAGCTACCAAGTACGTATCTTTCTCACACTCGACCACAATTGGCTATTCCACTCTAGTATTTTGTATAATAGCTTCTTCAAGTACTAAATACTAACATGCATTCTCTAGGACATGATCAAAGACGCCATCATCGCAGTAAGTTGACCGGCGCATTCCAGTCGCGTCATGTTGTTGTGACACCGATGTCGCGACTTCCTTTGCGATCAACAACAAATTTAAGCAACAATTTGCTAACATGCTTTCCTCAAACAGCTTAAGGATCGCAACGGTTCTTCGTGAGTATTTTCCCTTTATTTTCACCGATTTCCCTATTCGGTGCCGACGTTGCAACACCTCTTCATGCTTAGAAAGGATCCTTTTCGAGATTACATTTACTGACTGTCACTTCAGCCGCTCCGCGTTGAAGAAGTATGTCCAGGCCAACAACACGATCAACGCCAATGAGAATATGTTCAACTCCTTGTTCAACAAGGCTATTCACGCTGGTGTTGAGAAGGAAGACTTCATTCAGCCAAAGGGTAAGTTTTATTTTCTAGTTCAGTTGTTGAGACACATGGAGTTCTTTGGACCGAGATCTTCCCGGGGCTTCACCTATATCCAAGAACACATAGTCACCACAGCATCCCGCCAGCCATCCATTGCATATGTCACACCTTTCGCAACTTACTCCTAAACTTATGACACCAACTGACATACCACCAGGTCCATCTGGCACCGTAAAACTCGCCAAGAAGGAGGCCGTCCCACGCCCAGCTGCTAAGAAGAGTACCTCTGCTGCCAAGCCAGCCGCCACCAAGAATGCCACCTCCACCAAGAAGGCCGCCGCTAAGCCAGCTGTCAAGAAGACTGCCACCACAAAGAAAGCCGCCGCCAAGCCAGCTGCCGTTAAGAAGGCTTCCGCTGCCACTAAGAAGTCCGCCGCTAAGCCAGCCGCCACCAAGAAAGCTGCTGCTAAGCCAGCTACCAAGAAGGCGAAGGCAGCCAAGGCCGCTGCTGCTCCAGCTATTGTCGAGTCCAAGGCCGTTCTGGGCAAGACCAAGTCTGGCCGCGTTACCAAGAACAAGTCTGCCCCACCAGCTAAGCGTGCTGCCGCACCAAAGAAGGCCGCTCCTGCTAAGAAGTAAATCCATCGCGGAGTTTGCTTTGGCGGTCTGATTTGACAATCTCACGGCCCTGTTTCTTATGTCATATTTTGTCTTTATGATGGGCATGGCGTTTGGTTGGAGGCCAATGATTTCGGACGGATTTTCATGGGGCTATGGGGGAGTTATCACTTGTTTATACCACGGGGCAAAGGAGAAGTGTCTATTTTTTTTTTAAAGTTACTCAGTAGTTTCTTGCCGAGATTGAGTTCGCTGCCATTGATGATGGATTTGTGCGGCACTTGGCTGAGATCAAAGTGATGAGCTGAAGGATGATACTTGGGCGGACGATCATGCTGTTACTGGATGGCTTTGCTTGTATTATACCAGATATTGATGATCAAAATAATTCTCAAACACCCAGCTTCAACAATGGCTGGTCCATTGTGCCATAATTCAGGACGTTTCTCGCCTGCCGATCAACTCTAATTCCACGTACTCTTGCTAACGAGAGAAACAAGCATCCACTATCATCCCACTTATCCTACCTTCTCTCTCCCAAGCTCTCGACCAACTCCAATGTAACCTCGCGGACTCCGCGACCAGTTCGCGCCGACCATCGGATCGCGATGTCAATAGTTGCCACAACCCTATCGAGTTTAACAACCTCTCTCTAAACATGGCAATCTCATTGGACACATCAGGCACTGCAACGCCATCTCAAGCCAAACGGCAGACCTGCTACCACCAAAACTCCAACTCGCCGCGCAAATGGGGAGTGCATCGTCGCCCAACCTATCACGACGGTCGCCTAAACTTCAGCTTAGGTATGCCACCACAAAACGCTGCGAGCGGCGTCTCCAATTCTTTCTCCTCCTCTTGTCTTTTAATCCGAATGATTTCAACGATGAATGCTCGTCTCCCTTCGCGCCTCGTGTCCTTCTCCCCAAGCTATCTGGCGGGCCCTCCCCGCACAGTGGATATAGTGTCAAAGCCAAGATTGCGAGGAGGATAAAAGTCTCATAAATCAGAGTGCCCAACTCGATCTATAACTCAGAGTGAAACCAATCTTCGCCAATCAGATCTCGTAAACCTTGGTTTACACAATGCTTTTCTCCGACTGGCTTGCATCAGTTTATTCCTCGACTCCTGAGATGCACAAAGCGAACTCGCGTCCATTGCAGAACGAGTTCTCATCGCACGATATTGTTACTCATAGGAACTGGCCGTATACATGTTTTGTGAAGATTTCCAACACGATGGCGAAAGCAAGTTCAATCGGAGCAACTCCATGGTTCTCCCAAACCTCCGAGCCACCGACGTGTTGGGCACACGAAGCAATTATTGTTAGAAATCGAGTATTTAGAAAGTCACTCGCAATGTATGTAGTCAAGCAGCTATGGGTAAAAGCAATGCTTGAAGGCTCTGGCTTTGGCTTTGGCTCTGAATCGCGTATTGGCCTGGGTGATACGATAAAGACTATTAAGCTCCGCTTGGAAGAGTTTTGAGAAATTAGATTTGTGTAGGAAGGTACCCATCACACCAGCATACTTTTTAGAACTTCAGATTGATAAAGGGTATCCATGAAACGGGATACCGAACGCACATCAGAAGATTCACGGCAGCACTCGCTCTTCACCCTCTGCGCTCCGCGTGTCTTGCCACCCTCTCGTCTGTTGTAACCGGATGAATACTGGGAGACATCCTTCTGTTCAAGGTCGTTTGTGGGGAGCAGTTCACTTTCACACAGACAGATCCGCTCATAGCCTCAACAGGTGGCTAGCCGCTGTTCAGGTTAGGGATAGAGCTATATTTAAAGCACTAAAGCGAGTTTGGAAATATTTATGGGCTTCACAGCTGATTTGAGGGACCGTGTCCTTGCCACGTCCGAGGATTGTTATTGGTCTGGCCTACTGAAGAAGCGGGAGGGTGGGGCACACTTCATCGCCCTCTCAACTGCAATCATCCATCATCAATAGACAAGTTGACTCCAACTATTTTGAAATATCCGTTTGTGACGTTACCTCATTAATTTATTCGGCTCACATCTTAATAGTTTAAGGTGGCCAGCGATGCCATTGTATTAGTTCGTGTTGTAGTAGATAGTGGGCTTCATATGATGCTGCCTTGTCGAGGACGGATATTAGGGAGATATACGAGCTGAGGGCGTGATATCGAGTGCACCGCTCAGACTGCAAGTTTTTGTTTAGCTTTAATATTGGCCTTTAAGGCCGCGTAATTAACCGAGTAAAGTCTTTTATGTATGGTGTCGCGCAATTTGGTAGTGAAACAAACTGGACTTCGACGAATTTGTTTATAATTCAACATCACCAGTAAACAGTGCCTCAGTGCTTATAAAATACAAAATAAACACAAAAAAATTAATCCAAACCAAAATAATATTTTTGAGATTTTTTTACGTCCACTGTTGAATTTTATGTACATCGCAAGATTTTAATGACATTATTGATGATATCCTCGCAACAACTGCTTACAAACTTTTAAAAGGGTTGTAAATAAAATTCAAAATGTTATAGACGTAACCTCTTCTCAAACTTGAATCATACCAGGAAGTATGCTGTCTGTCTACGGAGAAGCAAACTTTCTTCCCAACCTCGTGGGTCTTGCTGTCCATCAAGGCTCATTCATGATAAGATTGCCATACGCACGACATGACGAGGCTTTGTGCTCTCGTGCGCCCGTCATGACTAAGCCATAAGTGGCAGGTGTGGAGCCGATGGTCGTTGAAAGGAGAGTAGAGGTTGGAATATGGGCATGTCAATTTGATCAAAGTTTTGAAGTAAAGAGTGAAAAGAGACTAAAGAGAATAAAGAATCTTAAGTCTTGGATAAAGTTCCATTTCAAGCCTCTCACTCTCACCCTTCTTGCCGCTCAGGAGTCCCACCTCTTCGGGTAATGGATCACCGCGCAACCCGCCTAGCTGGGTTTGTGGCTTGTGATTGAGGCTGAAGGCTCGCTCCGCCCATAAACTCTTATCAAACACCAAACAGTGCTCCCTTATGCCCATCAAACACCAGCCAATTCCCAGCAACACCCGCACGCAAAGCCCAGTGTACATAGGTTCTCAGCACCAGACTACCCACAACAGCATCTTTCAGCTGTCGCACAATCGAATGAATAACTACTAGCTGTTGACCCGCCTCAATTGAAGCATTGGCACACACTCCAAGTACCGCAGCCAGGCCCAGTTCGCGGCTCAATCGACGATAGGGCGCTGTCGACAGGCCGTTTTTCGGCGACAGTCTTTACTGGTAGCATGCGTAGAGGCTCCCTGAGCATAAATAGACGGAATACACAAAGCATACACTCTAATATGCCTTACGAGGGGGACTTGTCGCAAGATGAGGACGCCCTTCGGTGGGCCGAAGCAATACGACAGAAGCGGGCTAGCAAGCGGAAAAGAAAAGATGATGATGACGAGGATAGAGTGGTGGTCGGCACAAAGGTCGATCAGCACCATGTCAATTGGGTTACGGCGTATAACATGTTGACTGGCATCCGATTTACGGTCTCCAGAACGAATGCGAAGCTGGACAGACCTCTGACGGATGCGGATTTCACGGCGAAACACAAGTTCAGCTTCGATATTACCGGAAACGAGTTGACGCCGAGCGCGAAGTACGACTTTAAGTTCAAGGATTATGCGCCGTGGGTTTTTAGACATCTGAGAGCAAAGTTCAAGCTTGATCCGGCAGATTATTTGATGTCGTTGACAAGCAAGTATATCCTATCCGAGCTCGGTTCTCCTGGTAAAAGTGGCAGCTTCTTCTACTTCTCGAGGGATTACAAGTACATCATCAAGACTATTCATCATGGTGAGCATAGGTTGCTGCGCAAAATACTGAAGGATTATTATCACCATGTCGAGGCCAACCCGAATACGCTCCTTTCTCAGTTCTACGGCTTGCATAGAGTCAAAGTACCATATGGAAAGAAGATCCACTTCGTTGTCATGAACAATCTCTTCCCACCACACCGCGATATTCACCAGACATTCGACCTCAAGGGCTCTACCGTCGGCAGAGATTTTCAGGAAGAGGATCTCGAGAAGAACCCAAGAGCGACATTGAAGGACCTCAACTGGCTGAGGAGAGACTACCACCTCGAGTTCGGACCAGAGAAAAAGAACGTCTTCCTCGACCAAATGGAATGCGATGTCAAACTCCTTCAGAAGATGAAGATCATGGATTACTCCATGCTAGTGGGAATCCACGACTTGAAGAAGGGCAACGAAGGCAATATCCGTGGCAGGAATCTGCAAGTCTTTCAACCTTACGGAGAGGAATCCAATGACCTCGGCCCTGCTAACCCTGTCCTATTGCGCACGCCAAGTAAGCTTGAAACAGCACGCAAGGCGCAGGAGTTAAGGAAGATCATTAAGCAGGAGAAGCCGGTTCCAATGGGGCAGACAACGTCGAGAATGCCAGACCAGATTGACGAGGGTGGAAAGGGGGAGTTCTACTTTTATCAGGATGATGGAGGGCTCAGGGCGACGCATGAGGACAATAGTCCAGGGGACGAGATATATTATTTGGGGATTATTGATTTGTTGACACATGTAAGTATTCTTCATCAACTCACTTCTGCAAAATGCTAACATCTTGTAGTACGGTAAAGCCAAGCGCGTAGAACACTTGTGGAAAGGTTTCAAACACGACATGCTCCAGATCTCGCCTATACCTCCTGTGGCATACGGCGAGCGCTTTATCAAGTTCATCCATGCTATCACGAAGTCGCCCGAGGAAGCTGTACGCGAGAAAGAGAATGCCCAGAACGAGGAGAACAATTTAATTACGACTGAATCAGCGAGATATCCGCACAAGGGCATGGCGTCACCAAATGGACATCATGGAAGTCTCGGAGGCCAAGGCCACGGACTCATGGGTGGCATGCTCCACAGGAGTAGCTCGAAGAGCGAGACGAGCGATGAGGTGCTGAGTGAGAACGAGAGGGAGGCACACAAGACGGAGAGGAGAGGCGTCAATGATAACCTTGTACCAGACCGCACTGTCAAGCCTGTTACTGTCCGCAGCTCGAGTCAAGAAGCTGGACAGAGGGCTGGCATGACACTTCCTATTGTCGAAGAGGCAGGCGAGGGCTCGTCAAGTAGGAGTGCGCTCTCGAACTTCGACCGCCGGGACATTGGAGGTAGACCACCGCCGACGCCACCAAAGGATACACATAATGGCCATCTGAGCCTGATGGGGAAAATGTTGCAGCCACCTGCTGTGCCGCCGAAGGAGCCGAGCTTGTATAGCAGGCCTAGTTATCAGGGGAGCACGAGAAGTATGAATACGGTGACCGGCAGGAATAGCTATGATAGTAATAAGGCGCTGCCGATGTTGCCGAGAGGGACTGATAGGGAGGCGCAGAGAGCCAGGGAGAGACAAGGCGAAGGTCTCCGGGGTATCCAGTCGAGAGGTGGAGAGGAGGGGGATGAGGAGATTGGGCGTGCGAGATAAGTAAATTGTGGAAAGAGGGGGGAACACGAGCACCAACAGGAAAAGTATATGGGCGCCAAGTAATAGCCACAACGCATAAGCAACACGGCATAAAGAGACCACCACGAGAAAGAAGAAGAGGCTGAAGGAGGAGAGACGACCGACATAGACACCAAACAACACTACCCCTATGATACCAGCGCATCTTGCGATTTTACAGCGTCCTTTTAAATTTTCTTTTGTTTTTCGACAAGCCAGCAGCAAACACAACTATGGGAATGGGAGATGGAGTTTTTTGTTCTGCATTGCCACCTTGCATTACTGCACCAGACAGGGGTTTTTCTTTGAGGTTTGATTGAGTCTATAGACGATGGGTGATGCTAGCCTTCAATGGCGTGGTGGGTGGAGGTGAAGAAGAGAGGCATAGAGAGGTATAGAGAGGTATTGGGAGGGAGATGAAGATTGTATTAGTTAGTAACCTACCCAACAGGGGAAAGATTGTGGATAGAGCGAGTCGAATGGAAAGGATTCTTGGATCTGGCTTCTTGTTTCTGTAAATGTGGTGTCTTCAGTGATTGCGTAATATAAAAAATTGCCTTCAACCACTCAAAGGCTGCCGGGCGCCGGCTAACAAAGTCCGTTGTTTCTCTAAGGAGCGTATTAATTCAATAGTGGTGGCTGCGAGCCTTATAAAGAGGGCTTAGATTCGAGCATATTCAGCGATATTGAACGTTACTCCAGACCAAACCCTGATATCCTCTCCTCTCTCGATTAATTATACTCACTTCGACGACTTAGCGCCGGGTACCAACTCCTGCAGTCTGTGACGCGTTAGTCACGCGACGAGCGTTGAATATTGGTCTTAACTTTGTTACCATCCTCTTTATCTGCATTCTTGTCGTGATAAACTCCAACTCCAGTGAATTGAATGATATCGATCCTTAAGTATGGTATTCCTGTTCCTAATCTGTTTGGACACCAAAGCACCACCAACTTCGAGGCCCTCCACCCCTCCATCAAGCACAATTCGTGGCTCTCCGATCCTCCATTTATCCCACTTCCTGGGGACAATCTACCTCGCCCTCACAGCGCCAGATTGCCATATACGACCCAATTTCAGTCGAGGGATACCTTCCGCTTTTTTATTCAACCATGAGCGCTATGCCATCATCTGTGCCACACCAGCAATCACGCTGTTTTGCAAGACGCAAAAACGGACTTGATCAAGCGCTATTGGTCACCACTCACCATCGCCGAGCTAAAGACGTGGATGGCATGAATCAGTCACATAGGATTCCACCCAAGAATAGAGGTCAGCGAGTTTTGACATTCCCGCGGTCCGATGCACTACATGAGTGCCAGCCTGGTGGTCGGCTAACTCGCTTGTACTCGACCAGGATCATGTTTCTGAATCAGCCGACATCGACGTTACCACATCACTTCATATCCGAACCCGTAGCACTGCCGTAATCAAACCATCACCTCTTGAAACACTAAAATCGGATTGACGGCCGGACGGACACACTACTATGTTTTCTGTTCTGTGATGCCGGCAGGTTAATAGGACATAAACACATCCGCGATCCATTGTGATTCCCATACCTTTTACTCGCACCAGTTTGCCGCTTCGCAGCCATTACATACCACTACCACTGCTACGATCGACGCCGGCATGGATAAGAAGTATTACAACAGCCCGTGGGCGCGAGCCCAGATAATAACCGGCGCCAACTACGCCGCCTTCTCCAAGTCGTGTCACTTTGCACTCGCTCCCGCTGGCGCCTTGGGGATAGTGATGGGTGCGGAACGGCAACCAGTTGGCGATACGGAAGCGGGTGAGTTTGAAATAGTATTGGAATGAGAGATGCAGATGCTGTGCCCATATCATCTTGTCGAGTGTTGGCTGGCGCTTTCTGTCACGACTTGTGAGGTATCTTGATGGGGTGGATGTCAGGGGTATGTGGGAGGAGCTGGAAAGAGGTCATAACGCGAACTATGACGGATAACGAGAAAAGTTCCTCCGCCGAGCATGTGAGGAGGCAAGGATGGGCTGCGGAGGGCATATGGAGACTGGTATGTACCCTCTGATACGAAGTGCGGCAACGCCTCTGATGGAAATGCAGGTCAGTCAGAGACGGCGCGCTTCTCGAGGAAGCGAAGCAGGACACGCTTTTCGCGGCAGCAGTGATCGCTCAGGGTAGGAAGGCAAATCATTATGGCGTCGTCGGCCGCGTTGAGGCGATAGGATACGACATGTGGGAATACGGAGAAGGTTTAAAAGCACGGATCAGGTTGCTTAAACGCATTATCGGTCAATTTATTGGTAGTTACCTAGATTAAATCAACCCCACAACAGTGGCCTACAGTAAGGATTACAATGGGCAGAGGGTCGAAATGCGCCACGGGAGGCGAACAGCTCACCGGCGAAGACACCACTAACTAGGAGCTTGAGGGCTGGAATATACGGCAGGCGTTCGATAAGGAGCTTGCGGGCGCCATGGGGCGCCACGAGAGAGTTTTACGAGAATGATGGATCGTGGTTGTTGAGAAGCTTTAGTTGTAGTGGTCATCAAGCTTTACCGCACCAAGCAGCTTAAATACTGCAGGCCTGCTTTTCTGAAGTTGTTGGCATCAATAGAGATTTTGCATCATAAGAACATTCGAGATAACCCGCCGAGGGCCGTCGTATCATCAAGTGATGTGGCTGCGAGATGAAGGAGCTTACGATTACAGTGCACATTGCCTCGAGGAGGAGCGGCACCACCACAACACCAAAGTTTACGTCGCGAAATAAGTAGTCGCATGTCACTGTAAAAAGAATAGGCTTGAAGAAAGCTGTGTCCATTCTCCTTCAGCATCAAATATAGCAAATAGCAAGCCGGATTGATAATCGTAAAGCAAGGCCCGCTCCCAGAGGGTCACTGAAAAAAAAACGCCGCATGGCAAACACTGCTTATGCCCATAAACGCTATCATGAAAGACAGAGAAACCTCATAGTACGTGACCGAAACACCTCTGCTCAGTGAACCATGATGCAAACCGTCCACCTTCTCCGTTCCATGATAGTTGTCGAGCCCCATAACAGCAAGTACATTTATTACTCCCCCATGGTTGATTGTGCCGATAGTTCAATGTCCGTGTGTCAAAATGCCGATAGTCGAATGCGCCGCAAATAGTCGTCGTAGTTGTATGTGTAGTCGTAGTACAAGTAAAGCTCAGCCTCAGAAGTCGGAGGCGTTTTTGTGATAAAGAAAAGAAAGACCGCTGAAGTTTGTGGCCGCCGTCCAAGTATTGGGATATCAAGAGCGGGAAGACCGACCGACTGGAGTAGTCATAGAGATGTGGCATGGAGACAAATTAGCCCTTGAAAGCGAACTTTCCAAAACAGATACGGCGAGTACCGGCTGGTGGGCTGCTCAAGATGTCATCATCCTCGTCGTTTTCCTCCACCTTGACGTCGTAGTCATTCTGCAACAACATCCTCTCCCTGCTGCTTTGGGTTGGCAGTGGGACGTCCTCTGGGAAAACCTTCATCTTGAGAATGCTGGTCTGGCGAACCACTCTTCTCGAGCGCTGAGTAGCAACTTCCGGGAATGGCACACCACCAAGGCCGGCTGGCTTTGGCTTGGTCTGCCGGCCAGCAGCTGTGTTAGTAGAGCGCACATAAGATGGAGACATGTCTCTAGTAGTTGGACTGCGAGTGCTGAAGGCTGGGGTGTATGGCGGAGTCAACAGGGACTGGCCAGCACCGAAGCTGTTGCGGGTGGAGGGGTTGAGAGGTGTCAAGACACTGGAGGTGGCACGCTTGATGGTGTTGTGTCTCATGAAGACGGATTCGGAGGTTTGGGTAGCGGCTGGAGAGCGGGTATTAAGTGGAGAAGGTGCCTTGCGGACAGAGGAAGAGTTGACAGACCCATTGAAGGTGAACTGTCTCATGAATGGAGTAAGCGTACGGCGTGTGGCTGGAGCATCCATCGCGGTGAAGTCAAACTTGTCGGCGGTGTCAGTAATGGTGTTGACAGAGGCAGTGCTTTCCTGAGACTCGCCGTCGGTGAGGCCTGGCGCGATGTCGTAAGTAAAGCTGTTTTGAGATCCCATGACGGAGCGACCTGAATCCTCGCGAACGATGAGCTCGATATTGCTGGAGTACATGGCGCCGGAGCTGGCATCGGAAAGTGGGGAGTCGAGCATCTCATCCTCAGAGTCCGAGGCCTCCCCCTTGTGCTTCTTGCTCTGAGAGAAGATGCTGGAGGATGGGCTGTCCTCGGAGTCATCGAAGAAGCGGCTACGGGTATAAACAGGGCTACCGGCGTAGATGTTGTCGACAACGCTGGCATCAGATAGTCTGGAACGCTTTGGTGGGCGTGGCTCGGAGCGTGGCTCGATTCTCAAAGGCTGGATACCAAAGGTGACGAGACCGGTCTGGGTTCTGTGGACTGGACGAAATGAAGCGGACCGTGGTGGTGAGATATTCTCGGTATTAGCACGGTGTGGTGCAGAAACAGTGCGACGGTTTGCTGCGATGGCGATTGGGCCGGGACTATCGAGAGGATCGGCGAGCCATTGGCTATGGTTGCGAGCAAGAGCCTGAAGCTGGAAAGGGGATGGAGCAAAGAGGTTAGGATCGAGCTCTCCGAGAACGACTCTACCTCTTGGTCTGACAGTGGTAGAACGAGGATGTCTTGGATCACCACCGCCTCCTCCAGCTACAAAAGTCGACACCACATCTGGAGTGCGTATCGGGGTGTTCTCTCCTCCATAGGTAGTGTAGGTATCTCTCATATCCAGGTTGAAGGCCATCTTGGTAATTGGATCAAGATCTCCTGTCGCTACTTTGGTTGAAATTTTGTCGTCTACTGGAATGCCGATGAATGTTGTAGCGTTGTTATCGAGAGGTTCCTGAGGTTGTAGGTGATGTACTAGCTTAGACGCGTCGGGGCAGAACACGCGTTGGTGGAGAAACGTCAATTCGGCTCGGTAAAATGATTCTAGATAATCCTTTGGGACTTGATACTTTCCGTCAAATTTTAGGCGATGAATAACTCTTTCCGCTGTATGATGTTTGCGCATAAATCTGTACGCAGTCTTTATACCCATGCCTTTCACGCTAGCAAGGTAATCGCAACCACTTAGAATCGCCATATGACGGAATTGCTTCTCCGACCACCCGGTGAGATCCATTTCCTTACACTTGCTGAAATCGGCCTGGTTTATCTCAACACAATTGCCATACTTATCCAACTTGGTGAGAAGACATTTCGAACCAAAAACAAGAAGGTCCGAGTCCTCTGACAATATTGCAGACACATAGCCTTTGCGCTCAAGGTACACCATCTGAGGATCTGCTTCGTAAGGAGCAACAATGTACTGCACATTGGCTTTCTTCAGTTCTTCGATGAACATTTTTGCCATCCCAGGAGTAACATCGACCGCTTTCGACAATTCCTTCCACGCGAGGGTAGCCTTGCCAGCGTTCAAAAGCTCGAGACCGGCAACTTTGCTTCTCTCGCGAGACCTCTTGCGCTCCTCCTCAGTGGAGGCTTTACTAGGTAGATAGTCACCGTCGAAGACTAGGAATGGAATAACGCCATTGTGCTGAAGCATACGCACGAGACGCATGCAATAATCGATATGCCTGAATATATCAGCTTGGAAACTTCCGTCGCGTACATCCCAACATACCTCGTCGTTGGCTTCCCGAGCGCCAAATCTACAGTACATGTGGTGGTCCCCTTATGCAGCCATCCATAGCCATCAATAGCAATAGTCTGGCCAGAGTAATCTTTGATAGTTTTGGGCTTTTGAATGGACTTCAATGCCGGCAGCAATCCTATGCGGCATCAGATCACAGTTACAAAGCTCTGGGACGTTCGTCAAAACGCACCCGTGATACCCATCTTCTCCTAAAGAGCCACGAGAACGCGAAGAACACTTCTGAATTGTTGTCTACAGCATGAGGAAAGCTAGGCGAGCAGGGTTTGAGCAATAGCCAGCAGTGGGAGCAGTGTTTATGTCTAAACTAAGTGTAAGCTGCTGTGTATCGCCAGTTGACGGAACGTTGGAGGAGAAACGACGTCGAGAGACGCGCCTCTTTCCTAACCTTTTGTGGAACGCGTCTATCTATGCACGCGTTGATGGCATGGGCGACCAAGTCGGGCCGGTTTCCAAGTCGATGGTTGTTGTTGTTTACGGTTGGGGGTCTCGGCAGGGCGTAACATAAGGGATGGCCTCTTGGCGTTACTCCGTAAAACTGGCCATGGATAAGCGATAAGAAAATGCAAAAGACAATTAACACCATAACCACCTTGAGGTCTTATTCCCACATATACTCGTCAGGAACGCCAAGATGGTTTTAGCAGTTCACAAGACCCGCAAGAAGATTAACAGGAAGGGCGGTGATATCAAGGCCCTCCATGAGAACTCCAGAGGTACAGAAGCGCCGCATCTTATCGTGGTTGGGCATCATGCTGATTGAACAAAGATTCTATGCGACTGCGCCGCGCTGTCATGAGAGATGAGAAGGTTCTGCGCATCGGAGCTGCTAAGCGCAAGGACAATCAACCTCTGAGTTAGTGGTACATCACCAAAGCTTCACAGAGTGAGCTGACAGCATTACCAGTTGTTCGCGCCGCTTTCTTCCAAGCCGCCATCCGCAACAACGAGGGAAAGGAGCTTACCATGGAGACGATCGTACCACTCATTGAAGAGTACGCTGGAGCAAGATCCCGACTTTCGGCAGACATACTGACACGCAACAGGTTTGTCCACCAGCACGATGAGGAGTATGACGAGATCAAGAAGAATCGCAGAGCAGGACGCCCAGCTAGCACCAGAGAGGATGTCTTGAGAATCAAGATGGCCAAAGATCTCAAGGAGTACGAGAACGGTTTCTGTAGGGACCCATTTCAAACCAAGGGCCGAAGTCAGAGGCTAACAAACCACAGATATGCCAGACCTCGCTCTTCCTGAGAATGCTGTCTTCCTCGACAGATGGGACGGATCTTGGGCCTACCTTCCAACTCTTAAGTGGGTTACTATCTCGAAAGACGGAACTGTCAAGCCATCGAGTTTCCCACCGAAGGGAAAGAACTAAGTGGGGGACGGACTATTGGCGTTACTGGGAGCATTGCCGGCGTTGGAAAATTGATACCATAGGCTCGATCGAAATTGACATGATTATGACGCTAAATACGCCGGCAACCAAAAGTTGTAGTGATGTTGTGGTTAATTAAGCTAAATTAGCGTCTTTTCGTGAAATCCATTTGGACCCTCCATGACGATCGGACGAGGCTGATGTGCTCGGGCGCTAAACCCCAATAAGCCAAGCTCTCAGTGCTTAGCTCCAGCAGCTCAGAACTTTTTGGCTGTCAACCACATCTGGCCCGCCAACGATACATCATACATCATACAAACACAAACCTCAGCCTATTATACCCATTCCTTAAAAATGCTTTCCCTCCGCAACATCGCACGTTCCGCACCACGCGCCGTCTCCCGCCTCGCCGCTTCTTCCGCCCGCCGCCCAACACAGTCCGCCTTCCTCAAGGCCTCGAGCGCCGCATCACTCCGCGTCCAGTCTGCCGCCGCTTTCTCCACTTCCAGAATCGTCCGCGCTACTGCCGGAGAGGTTGACGATGAGCTTGTCGCCAAGTTGGATAGCGAGCTCGCTATGGAGCAGGAGATGAAGGAGAACAGCGAGGTCCCAACCAGCGTCAAGGAGTACCTTGAGAACGGACCATTCGAGATTCAGGATACTCCAGGCCACGAGGAGGTTGTTTTAACCAGGAAATTCGGCGACGAGACGTATGTTCTGCGAAATCTTGGAACGAATTGACGCATTGCTAACAATAGCACAGCATCAAGGTTACTTTCTCCATCGCTGATTTGAACGCCATCGACCCAGAGGCCGACTACGAGGACCGCGCCATGGCCGACGAGGAGGACATCAAGGGACAGACTGAGGAGGGTATGGAGGAGGATGAAGGCCCAGAGTCCTTCCCAGCACGCGTCAACGTTATCATCGAGAAGGCTGGCAAGAAGGGTGCCATGGCCGTTGAGACCATCGCCCAGGACGGACAGATCATCATCGACAACGTTTACTACTACAAGGAGGCAGCTTTGGCCCACGCCAAGACCGCCGATGTGGCGCACAACAGACAGGAGCTCTACGTTGGCCCACCATTCGGCAACTTGGACGAGGATTTGCAGGTTGTTCTCGAGAGATACTTGGATGAGAGAGGCATCAACACTGCCTTGGCTCTCTTCGTTCCAGATTACATCGACACGAAGGAGCAGAAGGAGTACCTTGCCTGGTTGGCTAACGTCAAGAGCTTCGTTGAGGCATAAGCGATTTGCTTGGCTCAGAATCTTCTTGTTATGTCGTTTTTTATTAAAATATCCACTCTAATGGCGAAACGTGTATGATCAGGTGTGAGCCGGTTCGGCCACAATAGGTGTGTATAGTAGTGCTATTGAATACCAAGCTGTACAGATTATCCGGTTGCAGCATATAACGCAAGCAGCAGCGGCGATAGATTTGTGAGGTCGTGGTGCGGTCAAGACATTGTTTTGAGTTCACCGCTGGATATCTAGAAGATTCGCTTATTGTGATGTTTTTATAAACGTACGGTAGGTGGTGGTTGGACCATATTGGCATTGACAGGCCATGCACAGATAATACACAGATATTTATGACATTGATCGTATGTCAACGATCATAAGAGGCATTCTCGGTCCTAGCGGCCAACCTTTTACTCTCAACTTCCTCCTTTCCCAAAGTCGATCGGTTCGACACAAGCAGATCGAGGTAAAAAGGCCTACCTCGTCTTCTTTGAGCAACCTGAACCTTCCACCAACCTACGGGACCCAAACCTATTTCAAGCACTCAATCTCACCTATACGCCAGGCAACAAAGCAACACTTACTATCAACCAACACTCTACCCGAGCACTCTTACCATAATCTACTACACAACGCAACTTCAGTCTCGAATTTGCGGCAGCATAACCTTAGCTTGAAACATATCCGACTCACTAGTAAACCATTTTTCTTGTCAAGCCACAACTTGAAATCAATCTCAACGTTGTTCAACACAACCAAAACCTCATCGAACCCCAACCGCCTTCCACCATGTCCGTACGTCCAGCGGCGGCTTCAAGGAAGGCCAGGAGGCATCTTGCGTTTGCCGGACGAGAAGCCGGCCTGTTTCGCCTTGTTGGTGGCTTACGTGATGAAGTGACGATATATTAACCGAACAATACCGAGCAATGTCTGGACTTTATCCGCTTTACTGGTAAGTACGATGTTTGCGAGCTAGCATCTGCCATCACCGACCAGTTGTTGAGGGAATTCTATGAAGAAAACGAACTAAAAAGGGGACGGTGTTGATTCATTTGCTAGGCTTTGCACAAGAATAATCCAACCCTTGTGCCCCTCGCTCGTTGGGTCGCCAAAATATCTGCGGCGAAAGACACTATCTCCGCCCGGCGGTAACTGGATGGGTTCAACGTAATGATGGACTCGCTGCGGAGGTCATGACGACATTCCTAAATATCACAGTCCGGACACGCAATGGCCGCGAGCTGAAGGATATCATTGATTGGGATGCAGAAAGCAACGACGAAACTGTGGACGACTTTGATTAGGAGTACCTTTGAAATATGAACGCTTCGGACCGAGCTGGCAAAAGGCCAAATGGAAACATACATGACGAATTTCAATGGAAAAGGCAAAATAAACAACGAAGTCACGATCTTCATTACTGCATTCACACCAACCAATGGCTAGAGAAAGGAAGATGATAGTTTTAGCACCCAGTTTTGAGCACCCAACTTGCTCAGTCCAACAACCCACACTACAACCTCGACAAGTGCTCATCAACTGAGGAGGACCTACGAATCTAGGTATCATGATGTGAGCTCATAGCTGATTAGGCGAATACAAACACAGCTGTTCCACCAAATTTCTTGTTGTTACTCCCTGTTGGACGGTAAAGATAACAAATGTGCAGACTTTTTCCAATATATCGTACAGCTAGTGGAGCTCTTGGAAATATAGTGGGTTCTCGATCGAGGTTCAGACCCGCAACAGCAGGTGGTTATAGCTACCGTATAACCCAACCATGTTTCTAAATAGTGGTAGTGTTGGCCTTGAGATTGCTGAGGTCCCAAAAGAGCGAGAAGAGCTCCGCTCCTACATTTGGCCGATCCCATCATTGGCGAGAGGCAGGTGCCGCATCGCTACTTCCACTTTTGGCAGACGAGGAGTCGTAACGGAAGAACCAGAAGCGAGGCCACCAAGCACTGCTGGATTCGTTGAAAGGCAACCATCGTCTTCTTCTTCAAATTCACCTCACCACAGCAACAAACAGAGAATACGACTTCATCGCGCTGGTATGAACAGAGTCAGCTCAACCTCACCTCTTATCTAAGTTTACCTCAACCTCACCCAGACCGCAACACTCTACGCCATAGCCGCCTCAACGTCGGGTCACCCTGCAAAGCCAAAGCTTTCACCTAATAAGTTCTTCGAGTTCGTACCCCGAGAACCACGATCAGGTGTGCAAGGCTCCAAGGGATCTGCTGGGATGTTGTTCGCCATACTTCGCTGCGTGTTTCCGCCCCGAAGGCTTCAAGGAATCTGTGGAAGGCATCCTGCGGCTCCCTGAAGATACGCCAAAACACTTCGACGTGTTACTCGGTTACATACAGACGTTGGGGGCTGCCGTATTTGAGCCGGCAGGTCCATGGGAATCAGCAGAGTCAGACACAAAGAACTGGCATGATTCCGCTTACTTCAAACAAAGCTTCAATTTCATTCGCTTTGCCAACAAGTGCGGTATATCAGAGATCACATCGTCATGTAGCAAGACAATGGAAGTCGGCCTGAACTACATTGCTTGGAACTCGAATGTTGGATATGACTATATCTCTTCGTTGGGAAGTAGCCAGATATTGGTATTCCGTTCATTAGTCATCCCGAAGTATTCGAACGCCTATTAAACCAATGATATATGCAAGCATCCCCCCTCTCTCTCTTCAAGCATTCGCCTGCACGACTCTAAAGCCCTGAGCCACGGTCTTCGTAATCTCCTCATTCTTATGCTGCAACAAACTGAGTGCATACGCAACATCATTCCACTGTCTCTCGCTCTCACATCTCGCCAATCTAGCCGCAAGTTTATCAGCAAGCTGCTTAGCATGTTTATCCTATCTCTTGTTAGCTTTCCATCCTCGATTACTCCAGTTAATGCGTAACAATTCGACATACCTTCTCAATAAACCCTGCCAAGAATTTAATAATCCGCCTCAACGCATCCTCCTCCAAATCCTTTTCCGCACTCAATAAACTAAACATATCCACAAAATGGTTATAAACTGCATTATCCTTCGTACTCAACTCCGTAAAGAACATCCTACTCAGGTCCGCAATCCGCTTATCCTCATCTTCAAGGCACTTAGCCATCTCGCCCAGCTGTCCCTTGACCTTAACCTGACCAGCAAGGATCAAGAAGGTCAGGGTCATGAGACAAGTACGCTTAACGGAGGCGTCCTTATCGTTCAAACGGCGGTACAAGAAATCGGTGTTCTCGTCGATGAGATGGTTGAAGCAGACTGCCATGTCGCCCAGCGCGATGACGACGTTGGAGCGGGTGATGGGGTCTTTGCTGCGCTCGAGGATGGTGATGAGGAGGGGGAGGTTCTGCTCGCAGTATTGCGAGGAGACACACATCAGCTTCGCCAAGCAGAGCGTTGCGGCGGCTTGTAGGTTCTTGTCCTTGTAGGTAGTGTTGTTTGAGCACAACTCTGCGACCAGAGGACCGAAGTTGGCGAGCAGCGAGTTTGGTCCGTAAAGAAGCTCGCGCTCACGGATGTCGTTCATGGCGTCCGTGAAATCATCTTCTGTTGTGCCGCCGATCATGTCGAGATCGTCTGCGTCCACCTTTGCTTTCTTCTCTGCCTCTGTAGTCGGCTTGCTTGCTTTATCTTTTTCGTTCTTCCGCCTCTTGAAGTCTAGTTCGATCAACTCGAGATGAACAATCTGCTTGATAGCCACATGGCCGACAATGAAGAGCAGCTGTGACAGAGCAATAGAGCCCTTTTGTTTCGGCTCTTCCTCGACCTCCTCTTCTTCTGGTGCTGGAGTTGGGAGAGCTCCTTCATCCACGTCCATCATGTCGACGTCCATGGCATCAGCTTCCTCCTCGATGGCGGGATCCGGCTTTGGTGCTTTGCATACGAAGACATGCTTAGTCTTGCGCCTAAGGATCTCAGAGCAGAGAGTATCTGGGTGTTTTGACAAGACATATATAGCGCTGATAGCTTGCTCAGCAACACCATACCACTCCTTACTGTCAGACACAACCTCAATGATAGCAGCAAGCTTAATCAAAACAGCGTGATCATTCGACAACTTCGCGAACTTCGAAGCAGTCTCTGCAGCTTGGCGACCGGAAGGAGAGATGCGGCGAAGAGCAATGCAAGTATACTTGGCGAGCGACAAGTCCCTTCTGCCAAGGCTACCCAGACCAATCCTGAGCATGGTCTCGAGCTCGCCAACAACGATATGTGGACTGGCAGTGGCCAGCATGCCAAGCACGATGATAGCACCACGACGCTGGCTCTTAGAAATCTCCTTCTTCTGCACTCCATAAACCTGCCACAGCTTAGAAATGACAAGCTCGGACACATGCCCGGCCTTCATCATCGTGCTGAGGAGCTGCTCCAACGACGTCAACTCAGCAGGTGTAGCACCAAAAGTAAGAGAAATCATGTTTCTGGCGACGTAGTTTGCCGCGTCGTTGGCGCTGAAAGAGTCTGGTGCCTCAAAGAAGAGTGTCTTGTAACACTCGATCAGATGGTTTTGGACACCCTTTCCTTCATCGCTGTTGCCCTTGGTCCAGATAAGACGAAGCATGCGTCTAATGCCAAGCTTGTTCTGCTCAATCTTGTATGCATCACCAATCTTGAAGTAATCCATAGCCTCAATAACCTCCGACTTGTTCTTTGATCCGAGAAGCTGGCAGATGGTGGTGGTGGCGCCATGCAGAACCTCAATGAACTTTAATGCCTCGACGTAGTAACGGCGAGTCAAAGTCAGCTTGCCAATTGCTTCCGAAGTCGCTGCTTCCTCCTGTGCCTTCTGCACCTTCGTCATCATCTGCGACTGCGTCGGTCCACCCTTTTCAACCTCCATATCGACGTCCATGCGAGTGGCCTCGTCAAGCAGATCCGAGTCCACTGCAGTCGTTTTGTCGACCAGTCCAGGAGTCTCAGGTGGTGGCTTAAGGGCATTAAGCTGAGCATCAACCGCATCAAGGCGAGCATTCCAATCCGAGTAATTGAGCTCGCCTCCGTGCATGACGCTGAAAGGGTGAGTCTTGATGAGAGTGCCGAGAAGTTTGATGGCGTTTCGTCTGACATTGCTGCTCTTGTCCTCCAGACTGCGAGCTGCAAGCTCAGCTGCACGTTGTCTGCGCTTTGGGAATTTCTGGTCGAGCTCGCAGAGCTTGGTGTAGACCTGGATCGTCCTGCATCTGCAGTATGGGTTGATGTCGAGGAATCTCTCCTCAAGTACGTCGAAGAATGCATTGAGCTGCGACTTGTGGTTCTCTCCACGCTCTTCCTGCTTGCTCAGATCTGCCACCATGTTTCCGCAAACCTCAATGACCGCACAACGCAAAGTATAAGATTCGCTGTCTAACTGCTTGGCGATCATACTCATCTGCTTGATGACAACTCTTGGTGCTAACTCGGAGAACTTGATCATGAATGTCGAAATGGACTTTGGCCCTCTGGTATCATTGCTGTTGAACTCCTTGTTGCTTATCTCCTTCAAAACTTCGTCGGCAAGCTGTGGGTAATCGTACTGCTCTGCAAGAATATGCAAGAACTCGGCCATCGGCTCTGATAGGTGCTCGAAGTAAGTAAGGTTCTGGACGATAGCGATTTGTGATGCGTAGGCGTGGCCGTGGTGCTTGACAGCAATACACAGAACTTTGAAGGCGTGCATGCGGATTGCTGTGATCTTCACTCTTGTCTCGCTCTCCAACACCATGTACACTGGCCTGGTGAGAAGGCCCACGAAAGTGTCTCTCTCTGAGGTCGTGAGAAAGATCTTTCCAAGCTTCAGCTTAAGCACTTTGCACATGATATCAAGAGCCGTCTGCAACTGTGTGGACGAGTCCCATGCTGCATCTTTGGCACTAGCCTTTGGTTTTATCGCCTTTCCCCTTCCTCTGGCGACTGGCACTGCGACTGGCTTCTCGGCTGCCTTCGTCTCAATTGCGGCCAAAGTCCATTGTAATAAGAAGCCATATATCTCGAGTAGCTGCTTATGGTGTGCGATGAGCTCCTGCTCGTCCGACTCTAAGTCATTGTTGATAACATCCGCCTCCGCCGAAAGTCCGGAGACAACAAGGTCGAGTATTTTGCTGAGCGCATGGGTAGGGAGTGCCGATACAGATCTAGATTGGAGGAAGAGTTTAGGAATGGTCTCTCTATCTTTAGAAGTGTCAGGGGGACGGGAGGAAACGGGAGACGTGGGGGCGCACTTGAGGAGGAGCTGCAGCGAGTCAAAAGAGGAGCTCTTGGTGATCGCGTCTGGGTTTTCGGCGACGGAGTCGACGATCGGATTGAGGACAGTGTTTATCAATTGGTTGGTGAGGGATTCTGGGTCGTTCTCGCAGTCGACAAGATTCGAGTCGGCTTCTGGGGTAGAGATGGATGAGGGGTCGCTCATGTAATGCTTGAGCGCATCGTTTATGTCGAAGTTGATGGTATCCATGATTGCATAAATATAATGCGGGCGGCGGGTTGCCCTTAGAATCGACTGCGCCGTGAGCAGAAGTAACCCTCAAGGTTGCCGTTGATTTGGATGTTGTTGTTTATGTTGTCCCAAAGTGACGATTTTGGCGAATAATCACCATTGTGTACCCTGGCAGTTGTGTTTGTTGATTTTTGACCCAAATCGGGTAAGGCGTGGTGTCCGATAAGGCGCGTTTCCCCAGTCGCGACCAACGTCAATGTAAATTCTGGAAGACCACGAAGGAGCGGATAACAACACTAATTGGCGACATTTGATAACAATTAGAGGAAGGGACACGTTGGGTGACACTATCAAACACACCACGGGCTGCCTGCTGGGGAATCCACCATGAACGACTACAATTCGCAACACCGCTTCGACATCCACCGAGATAGAGACCGTGAGATAGCAGATTCGGCAGAAGAAGATAATAACGATGTCATGATGAACCACGAAGAACAACTACGAATGTCTGAGGATGAGCATATCGACGAGGAGGCATACGAATCAGAATGGTCGGAAGAGAGCGAAGAGGATGTCGATCCAGCTGTGCAAGAGGACATGGACAAGTTTCAAGCAACATTCAAGGGAATCAAGGACCGTTTTCGACTGATCAACCGTATCGGAGAGGGTACTTTCTCGACAGTGTACAAGGCCGAAGATCTGAACTACGATATATTCTACAACGACTGGGACCTCGAAGAAAAGGAGAAGAACGAGCAATTTCGCTGGGCAGCACCAGGTCAGAAGCATGGCCGTGAAGCACTTCCGTTAAACCGCCGTCGCCCAAAGATCGTAGCAATTAAGCAGATCTACGTCACATCATCACCAAATCGTATTCTCAACGAGCTCGACCTCCTCAACGACCTCCGCGGCTGTGCAGCAGTCTGCCCTCTCATCACAGCATACAGACACACCGATCAAGTCGTCGCTGTCCTGCCATACTTCAAGCACACCGACTTCCGCGAGTACTTCCGCAAAATGACAATCGACGACTGCAAGATATATTTTCGCTCCCTCTTCACAGCACTTGCAGCAGTACACGAACGCGGTATTCTGCATAGAGACATCAAACCAACGAACTTCCTCTACGAGCCATCAAAACGTCGCGGCGTACTCGTCGATTTCGGATTAGCAGAAAGAGAAGGCACAGACTGCAAGCCATGCGCCTGCACACAATCAGAGCGTGAGCGAGCACGACACTTCCGCAATAGCGCGGCGCACCTCAACGGCCCATCACAAGGATATCCAAAGAACGATTCTCGTCCATCACGCCGTGCAAACAGAGCAGGAACAAGAGGTTTCAGAGCTCCAGAGGTGCTGTTTAAATGCACCGAGCAGACTACCAAGATCGATATATGGAGTGTGGGTGTTATCCTCTTAACGATCATGAGCAAGCGTTTCCCGTTCTTCAACTCGGCGGACGATGTGGAGGCTATGATTGAGATTGCGACTGTGAAGGGGACGAAGGCTATGAAGCAATGTGCGCTGTTGCATGGAACGGTGTTTGAGACCAATATTCCTACGATTGGCCAGCAGGGATTCTCACTTGAAAAAATTATCTTGTGGTCGACGTGTAGAGATGAAAAGGATGATAAGGAGGGAGAGGGGGAGGGCGCTTTGACGGAGGATGAGCAGTGTGCTGTCAGGTTCTTGAATAGATGTTTGGAGTGGGATCCGGCGAAGAGGATTAGTGCGAGAGAGGCGCTGAGACATGAGTTCTTGCGGGTGGATGAGGCGAGTGATCATGCGATGATAGAGGAGGATGAGCTGGACATGATTTGAGCATCCTGCGAGCTTGGGCAGTGCATTCTATTGGAGTTGGCATGAGATATGAGGCATGATGGTGTTTTTTTGGCACGGTTTGCATGGGGCTGAATATGGGCATTTAGGCGTTATGAGCGTTGCCAGGCTGGTATACGAAAGATGATAGATACCACAATTGTCAACATAGAACAAGAACTAAATAAGACCATTTCATCCAATATCGTATCTCCTTCATGGCCTCTCCACTTTCATGATCTCAAACGTAAGAACGTGGAATTCAATTATGATATCAGACGCTGAAACTTCCCCAATAAAAACAGCGTGACAAGTTGGGGTCATTTTTTCCAGGTATTATCCGGCTTTAGAAAATAAAGAATGAACTTCGAGGCGAAGGCTTCGACGACTATTTATCAATGGTGAAGCAATCAGAAGTATAGATCATGGAATGCGATGCAACTTTAAACGTCGTTAAGATGCCTTACAGTTTAGGAGTCAGCCAAAAACAAATACAACCAAGTACCGAGCTGCGTATTTGTATGCAACTTTTTTCAGCTAGTACACCATGTGAATAGTGAAAAGAGCATATTACAGACTTGAGTCTTCCCTTTAATTACTGCGGCTGGAAGCTATCTGATATTTTAGGCCACCGCCTGACCGTGCTTGGCACGTTAATACCGTAAATACAGTACGTTGAAGATTAAAAAGAAGGGAACCTCAATTCGGCCTAACAGGGTGTAGCTAGGCACCTCGCGTTCATTCTGGTTTGAGGTAGCTCCTTGAAAGTGGAGGTGCCGGACTAGAGTTGTGAAGAAGACGGCGGGAGTGAACGGCGTAGGCGTTGGCTAGGAAACGTACTCGTAGCTGGTCTACACCTTGACTAGCTCCTGTAGTTAGAATGGGAGTCGGCTAGGGAGTTGGGAGTACATTTTGAGCAGAAACCTAAGACAAAGATCTAGCTTTGCAGCACTCTTGTGGCGGTTGCCTGCTTGACGAGATATTTATGACCTTTGGCGTCGAGCTTCTTTCTTTCATGTAAAAGTAATTCAGCACAGGTTTTTTGTCTTCATGATGGGTATGAACCTGAAGTCAGGGCCTCCGATCTCAAGCATCACCTCAATTTGTTTTACTTCTAGTCACATTTATCACTATCATCGGAATCAAATATTGGTTGTTAAGGGTTTGACATTGTGGTCGAACTTCCTAACTGTCGTAGCCATGATCATGTCATAATCTTCCGACGATTGGACAACAACCTTCCATCTTTGTCTGTGGAATAGCCACTTATGCGACCAACTCGACGACACCACCGGCAGCAACGATCTTCTGCTCAGCGAGCTTGGAGAACCAGCGGGCACGGACGACGATTGGGATCTCTGGGAGACGTCCCTTTCCGAGGACCTTGGAGTATCCGAGTGGGAGGAGGTCAACAACTGGGAGGGTATCCTTGTTCTCGTTCTTGAGGTACTCCTCGCGCTTCTCAGCTGGGACGAGGGACCAAAGCTGTAACATGATTAGCCTGTGTCCCGGCGCATTTACCTATTTTTTTTCTGTGATAATGCATACCTTATCGAGGTTGATGATTGGCTTCCAGAAGTGGTTCTGCTGCTTGTGGAAGTATCTCATACCAACCTTTCCGAAGTAACCTGGATGGTACTTGTCCAAGTTGGTACGGTGGTGGTGCTGACCTCCAGCAAGACCACGTCCACCGGGATGCTTGCGGTGCTTGCCGACACGTCCCTTACCGGCGGAAACATGTCCGCGGCTATGAAAAATGTCAGTACAGTGTACGACAAAATTCTAACGAGGCTGAAGCTTCGCCCCGGCGCTCATCCCCTGCCACAGCAATTGCACGCAGTCCAATTTCAGGTACTGACGCAGTTGCTGTAACAGAGCATACTCTAGGAGTACCCGCGCAGCAAGTTTTACCAGGCTGGCGAGGAACGCAACCAATGCTCAACGTGCTGAGTCCATTTGGTGGTATATGTGTGTGTGATCGTTGTGATCTTTGGAGTCGAGTTCAAACATACTGCTTGCGGGTCTTGGAAAGATGGGTAGGCATTGTCGTGGATTGGTCGAAATGCCGTTGTCGATGTCGTCGCAATGAGGAGGTTTGCGAAATTTCGAGTATGGGTTCACCTGCGACGCGCTACCTCGCTTAAGGGGTCTGGGGTGGTGGAGGGCACGAAAACCCTAAGGCACAACTTTCGGTCTGACAACGCCCAGCAAGAACATCGACAAAGCGCCAGAAGAAAAGACGCTAATAATTAGTGCAACTATACCTGATATTCTCTTTGACACTATGTTCGCCAACCAACGAGTTTTCAGAGACGTACTTTGGCCTATTGTCTAGAAATGGTGTAGCTGTTCAACACCCTGAATCACGTGCTCCAGTCAACCACTACGAATTTGCTGCGCATCTGAGACTCTAGGACGTCGACCTCTAAACCAGTGTGACAGATTTAGGACATGTAGGTCATCATCTACTCGTATGACTTCCAGGGTCGATTTTCATCATGAAAGAAGGTTCAATTATTGAGTACAAAGCTCTCCCTAAGAGGTAGCAGAAATAGCTCGCATGCATCGAAGACTTTACTTTGCTCACGTCGGCAAAGCTTTTTCATCGTGAAAGATCAATCAACTTTAGATGAGCTGTCAATTCACCTCAGAACTATCGTTCCTAATGACATCAAATCAATCAGGGCATAATTAAAAGTGCATTCTTACTCAGCCGCCAGCAGTTTGCATTGCTGGCTTTAAAGATTGGTAAGCCTTTGCAGAGTTTTCAATGATGAAGAAGTCAGATGAATTGTGGTTGGATTTGGACAAGTTATCACCTGTTGTATTTGCAAATCGCTTAAATTGAAGCTTTATTTATACGTATAGCAAGACCTCATTTACTTCTGAGATTGCCCTATTGTTTATGCATGCATCTGGTGGAATTTAGCTAAGTTGTGCCGCTGTTTCTCCATGCTAGCTATCTATAGTCCACATTTTCGAAGATGTTTAAAATAGACTCGAGCTTTGTTGAATGCAGAGAACGACGTGACGGCTAAGCCGGAGCGGAAGGAGGAAAATTCATGTCGAAGCACATAGGTCGGATAAGAACAACTCTCGTCTTGGTTCGCCGAAGGCGAGACATCGATATCACTTGAAGAATAAGCGCTATCACACGTGGAGCGATAATAGGCGCTGTTCAGACACTACTGGGTGCCTCGTAACTTTCATGCCTTCGGATCCGGTCTTGGTAAATGGCCAAGTAGTCGCGCCTTCCCTTCTTGGCCACAGTCAACCTTCGGAGGCGGTTTTACGCAACAAAGATTTTCCCATATTTAGACTGGCGAACAGGGGAGCTCTGTACCTCGACTACGCGCCTTGAGTGGTAAGCACAGGACCAGCCAGCAAAATCCCCAACGCCTTCTTCTCTCAATATCGACGAAGCCCTGCATCCGGGGTCTCGTTCTGAGACATCACTGCCATCATGGACTCTTTATTCGAGGAAGAGAACCTCGCTGGCCGGATCGAGTTCATCAAGCAGTCGCCATTGGGCCAGAAGCTTCCCCAAAAATTCTACGACAATCTCGCTTTCATTCAGGATAAGAAAATTACGCCAGACGGAGCTTCATTCTCAGCTTGGAGGGAGACGCCGCGTGTTAGTCTGCTGCAGTTCTGCGAAGATGATTATCTCCATTTCAGACTCTTGATGAACTTTCTCCTTTATGCCTACGACTTAGGGGTTGTCTACGAGTCTGGCAAGGTTTCCAACGTAATATCGAGGCTGGAGACTAAGTGCAGCACTGAACAACTTCTTCGGTTTCAGCACGAGGTCAGTGTTACTAAACCCCGCGCAAACATACGCATAAATCATACGTGTACTTTAAACTTGTTTGAAGCCGCCGAACTAAGTGAAATTTATAGTTTTGGAGAAAGAAGGTGTACGATCGTGTCGAACTGGAGCTAAGAGTCAACCACATCCTTCTAGTTGAAGCCAGAAGAAAGATCGCTCGAACTCTGGCGGAACTCGAGGCGCAGCAGGAGGATATGGAGGAGGATTTTTCGTGGAGTGGTAAGGCGGCACTCCTTAGAATTTGTGAATCTGTTAGGCTAATTGGTTATCAGACAAGCAACGCCAAGAGTTGCATAGCAGGAGGTAGACCACAAGGACAAGCGAAGAGAGGAACTATTGGCATCACCAATGTTGGCTTACGATCGGTTAGTATTTGTGAAGAACCAATTGTTCGCAGGACCATAATAAATCTGTTAAGTGTGATCCAACAGCTTTTCCATGCACTGTTCTGCTTGCTCTTCCATCAATCAGTGTCAAGGCGGTCATGATGTGTGGAACATAACATACATAGCTTTGCCTTTGAACTTCAGTCAACAACCACAACCTCTTTTTTGCCATCTGTCTACTTAATCATCGTCACAAGCCTACCACACGCCTGTATCATTCAGTATTAAGCTCAGCGTAGATATTATCTCAACAAACACACCTACGTCGTTGAGCAGTCGCCATAACGGAGACACTTTTGCTAACTGTCCACACCATACCACAACACCGCTTCGGCACCGTGATTCCTCGTCGGTGGAATGCTCTTGCCAAGCGCATCAAGATCATCAAGTATACATCACTAGGCCTAAGCTCTCAAAAGTGTTCTTTGACAACCTTGTTCGACAGGAGGACGATCACTGTACCCCTGATGGCTTGCCAAAATCTGACTGGATCCACAATTTGCGCCAAAGACTTCTGAATTCCGATGAAAGGGAGATCTTTCTCATGTTTGCTACCTGGACACTCATAATGTGGCTGCACCAGCGCATCTAGGTTCTGAGAGCACACTTGCCGAATTCGAAAAAGCACACCAAGCTATCCAGGGCGAATGTAGCACGGAGCAACTCCTTCGCTTTCAGCAAGAAGTCAGTATCGTCCTAGTATAGACATACAGCTGACTATCCCATGCTAATTTGGTATTATAGTATTGAAAGTAGGTAGTGTATGGCAATATCGAGTGTGAGCTGGAGAATGAACAAAGAAACCTGTAACGTTTGAAGGAAGAGATGAGACCAGTTCTCGCTATGCTTGAGGCACAGCATGAAGACTTGGAAGAAGACTTCGTGTGGAGTAGTAAGACAGCGCCCGCGCCTTATTTGCAAGTTACATACCACTAACTAGCTTCCACAGACGAACAAAACAAAGAGTTCTTGCAAAGAAGATAAGTGAGGAATGACTTAGCGAGAGATGACGGTAATTATCATTTTGGTGTAATCAAGTTTAGCTTGCTGGAAAGAAGTAGTGCCCATAATGCGAATAAAAAGTGCCGGATGCTCCAATACAGTAGCTCCGACTTCAACTGGTTTGCGAGTGAGTGGATGTTCCTCAAGTTTTGTGCTGCCAAGACGCTATCGCAATCACTGAAAGTGGCGAGGTGAAGTTACCCATTCGGCGCCACTGTGAAGGCACGTAACCCGCTTAGAATCGCCCGACGGACACAATTTAGCTGCGCCAAATGGTCTGTCGTTATGCTGCAAAAACGCCTTACCACCCTATGTTTCCAGCCTATCTGTCTGAATCAACCGCGACAATCTAAGTATCAGCGCAACATGAATGACATCTGAGCGCGCATGAAGCGTCACAAGAAGGCTATGAACGCTGTCAGAACGCTTGCAGAACACATAACGTTCGTCAGAAATTCTCTTGGACACAAGCTTCCGAAAGCGGTCTTTAGTCCAGGATTATTATTGGCGGGCGAAGAAGAGAGCTTTAAAGAATTTCAAAGACGGATTACTAGCATCATTAACGATGGCTGTGTCACACATTTTGGGACTGGAACGGTTTCGGACGGATCTGGAGGTAAAGAATCAGAAGATATAGGAGGAATATAGTGTTGAGCAGTTTATGCGCTTTCAACCAGAGTTAAGCGAATTTCCGACCAAAGGTACGGGTACAACACATCGTGGCTGCCACTGTCATTCTTCTTTAGCATTGGGGACAGAATATTTACGAGAGGATCAACAGAGATCTGAAGAGCAACCTCGTAGCCATTTCTGCACTTAATAACGACCTTGGCTCGACACTGGGTATGCCAGCGGCGCAGCACGAGGACCTCGATGAGGACTTTGTTTGGAGCGGTAAGACTTCAAATACCTCTTCCTCTC
Organism: Antarctomyces pellizariae; assembly: GCA_010623925.1. Classification (NCBI taxonomy): domain Eukaryota; kingdom Fungi; phylum Ascomycota; class Leotiomycetes; order Thelebolales; family Thelebolaceae; genus Antarctomyces; species Antarctomyces pellizariae. Next base: position 166,883 of record WCAA01000038.1, read on the forward strand.
TCTTGACTTAAGAAGTAGACTCAAGCGCCGAGGACTTAGTGGGCTGGTAAGTCTTCGAACACCCCTCTCTTGGTGCGAAACTAACGACTGGCAAAGGATAAGAACCGTCTTGAGTTGCTAAGACCACAGAAGAAGAAACCGAGGCAAGGGTGGAGAGGGCGTTGGGGTTGCTGGAAAAAGAAGATTACCAATGGTAGCATAGAGGCACAGCCATGGCCTGGCTGACGTGGCAATATCTGGGTGACGGAATACAGTCATCAATAACTCCCGCACTTGTCGCAGCCGGATTGGTAATGACGAAGCTTAATACTTTCGAGACGCGAATCGCCTTCATCAAAGAGCAGCCGCTTTTCACCAAGCTCCCAGAGCAACTTTTCGTCCACTTAACCTTAGTGAGAGATCGTAGCTCAACTCCTGACAGATTGCCGTTATCAGACTAGCAGCCAAGATTTCGTACGCCTACTTCGCTGATACAGCATGAGCCTCATGAAATGTACATTTTCGTATCATTTTGCTTGTGGATGCCTAAGTTATTAGATGAAATGTTCCATCCTATGAACCGCACAATCTTCAAGAAATACGTAGAGGAGCTCGAAAGAAGACCGCAATCGAGATGATGCGCTTTCAGAAAGAAGCCAGTCATGAGCAGAAACCTTGGAAGCCTAGTAGAAGCGGCATCCAACGATATTAGTACTGGAGACGTCGGGTATAGAATGATATCGAACGTGACTTGAGGAAGGACCACAACGACTGGGCCGCTATCAAATCCACATTGGGACCAGTTACTGCCTATCTAGAGGCTCGTCAAGAAGACGAGGAAGAAAATTTCGTCTGGAGCGGTGAGTCATCCGAAGAGCTTGAAGCATCCAGGCACTAATCCTCTGCACCAGACAAAGAACGTTTAGAACTTCTGAGCCCCAATGAGAGGAAGTGAGAGGCATGTAGGACAGGAGCTGAAGACTGACACAGTTGGAAAGTTTTGATACGGCCACATGGCTCTGAGCAAGAAGAAGTTATCAGCAGGGATCGCTTGTTTTGACGGAGGGTTTGAGTTTAAGATGCGGTCGTCTTTAAGCCTATGCTTTCTTCTTTTAGGCTTATAGCTACCGTTACTACCACACTCCAGGCAGCTTGAGTCATGACCGATTGGCAATAAAAAGGTTAAGTTTCGGTTCTGTGTCTACATTGAGTGACACAGAAGTGGACGTAAGACAGGGGTACTGTTTCCACTAGACCTTAACCTGTTGGCAGTCCGGGAATCCTATTAATAAATTTGATCTAAAAGGGTTTTCTCAGAAGCCAAGGACAAAGAAGGCCCGGACTAAACGGCATGAGATTATCAAAGGTTGCCAATTGGTGGGTTTCCATGGAAACCCGATCTTGTAGACTTCTTTTGGGCCCTCGTATGTACTGCCGCGGACGTAAAAGTCAACTTCATTGATGCTGCCTGATGCCGCCTGTTCTGGAGACAGACAATCTACGACCGAATCAAGAGAGGACTCAGACGCAATCTCCAACATTGTCGGCTTACAAAGACATAATGGGACCAAGTACGGCCATGCTCGAAGCACAGCATGGGCACTCCGAAGAGGACCTTGTTTGGAGCGGTGAACTATTCACTCCATTGCAGCCGACATTGATTCAGGGGCTGGCAACCCCTGACAGAGAAAGTCTGCCTTGAGATGCTGAGACCACATAAGGAGTGAGTGACGAAATGGAAGGATGCGGTGTACTCCTGGCTACTTTCTTACAGCGCTTGCCTCGAGAATCAGCAACTAACAGAGGTGACTAGGAAGAGTGAAAGGACGGAATGTTAATCTGCTGGCGGAAGGAATGGTTGACTGGCCATGACTCGGGAGTGGACAGTAAACGTGAACTGTAGAGATAATCCTACGCAACGAATGATGGCATGCTTTTTGTCTCTTACTTGTGGCGTTTCCACTGGCTTGTGTCGATGTTTTGAGGATGATCCGGAAAATCAAACTTTGCGTACTTACTGTCATCAAGAAAGAGTCATGAATGCCCGTCTGAACCAAGTGGACTATAAATCCATGTTCCCTGCCCTTTCCATTTCATCCTGATCATACCTATTTATCACTTCCCACGCGCATCCGCACATGCTGCCAGATATGCAATTCAAGGTCAGGCAACAATTACCGCCACTACTATTCTATACCACCCTCCTTCAGGTGTACGGTCGCTTCCAGGCACACCAATACCTGGTATACGTCTTTTGCAGCAGCGCTATTAGTGTGCTAGATGTGGCCTTCTATGTGTCACCTGAGGAAGGCGCCTTTTTTTATTACAAATGAGGTAGCCGGTATGAATGTTTATGAACATGCGACGTAGCTGATGCTCTAAGGCTGAGAATGACCATGATGATGAGATAACCTTTAAAGGGCAATTTCAGAAATGGTCGGCTAGCAATGGTAGGCTATAAGGAAAGCCGAATATAGAAACTTAGTATAGAGTCGTGATGATCAGTCAAGTGTTCAAAGAGTGGGTCAAATTAAGGTTTGCGCCAATGTCAGGGTTTGTGCTGTTACTGGCTTATCAGAAACAACCCTTGCTACGATGCAGTGGCAGCCTGTCAAACTTGGCGTGCCCATATCAAACTTTGATGGCTTGCTTCAAAAGGGCACCATCACACGAATTCAGCTGTTTCGCCGCTTTCACGGGGTGATTGCCCTGGAAAACAATTTTCCGTTCTCGTTGCGTGTACCAAAATTAGTTAACAAATCTCGAAATTGAGGCATCTTCCTTTTTGTCAGATCGCGACGCGCTATCGCGGCCCGGTCGCGACAAGCTTACAGTGGCCACCCCACCTCTAAATTGGCTAAACCTTGACTCAACACAACATCCATTCTACGACAAAATTCGATAAAAGTTGTTGTGGTTCAACCGAATGTTTAGTGGCTTTAGAGCTCGGAATCAAGTCATCAAAGCACACTTCCCCGCATCAAGACATTTGTCAAGCGCCACCATGGCGCCAGCAGACCATCTCAACGATGGCGCGCACGCAGAGGAGAAGGAGATTAACTTCCACCACCCCTACACGCCATACAGTATCCAAGAAGAATTCATGCAAACCGTCTACAGCATCCTCGATGCCGGCAACCAACCAGATGACGGCTCAACCGACGCAAATGCTAGCATCGGCATCCTCGAATCACCCACCGGCACCGGAAAATCCTTGAGTTTGATCTGCGCATCACTCACGTGGCTCAGGGACTTTAAGAGGAAGCAGCTTGAGGAAGAACTCGATGGAGGCAGGAAGAAGGAAGACGAGGTGGGAGAGCCGGATTGGATCATCGAGGCTGCTAAGGCGCGGAGGAGGAGAGAGATGTTGCGTGGACGGGAGGAGATGGAGGAGAGATTGAAGAGAGCGAGGGAGAAGGAGGCGAGGATGAAGAAGGCGATGCTTAAGGGTGAGCAGGCAGGATTTTTGGGGAAGAAGAGGAGAGTTGGTGTCGCCGTTGAGAGTGATGGTGGGAAGGGTGGCGATGAGCAGTGGGTGCTGGATGAATATAATTCCGACAGTGAGGGAGCGAGAGATGACTCGAATCCTTATGCTGGGTTCTCAAAAGAGACGATTGCGTTAATGGAAAAGAATGGTCTTGCTAGGAAAGCCATGACTGAAGAGAATGAGGACGTGGAGGACGAGACAAAGATCTTTTACTGCTCACGTACGCACTCCCAACTGACGCAGTTCATCAACGAGATGCGCCGCGTACACATTCCTCCATCACTACAGCCTGAACCCGCACCGGCAGGACCGATTCTGAAAGAAGAGTTTAAGCACCTCACTCTCGGATCGAGAAAGAATCTATGCATCAATTCCGCTGTCTCGAAGCTGAGAAGTATCACGGCCATAAATGAGCGCTGCGCCGAACTTCAGCAGTCTAGCACCCCGAAGGAGAAGCGCTGCAAGTTCCTGCCTAACACTGAGAATAAGCCTCTCGTCCACGACTTCCGTGATCGCACGCTCGCTACTGTACGAGACATTGAGGAGTTGGGCGAGCTAGGGAAAGAGGTTGGAATCTGTCCATATTATTCTTCCCGAAGTGCTATCAAACCAGCAGAGATAGTGACGCTGCCATACCCCTTGCTCTTGCAGAAGAGCGCAAGAGAAGCGTTAGGAGTGTCAGTGAAAGGGCATGTGGTGATAGTGGACGAAGCGCATAATCTGATGGATGCCATTGCCGGTATATATGGCGTTAGCACCTCTCTCACCCAGCTTCGGAAGTCGAGGAGTCAGTTACAGGCATATCTGACGAAGTTCAGAACTAGACTTACAGGCCAGAACCGGATCTATGTTGCGCAAGTAGTTCGATTAGTAGACAGCCTAACAAAGTATCTCGAAACCAAAGAAGGAAAGCCCGAAGACATCGTACAACCAGCAGAGATGATGGCAGGCAAAGGCGTAGACCAGATAAACATCTACAAACTCCTCAAATATCTCCAAGAATCAAAGCTAGCACGAAAAGTAGAAGGGTATATCCTCTCCACCGAGAATGCAGAAGAAGCCATCCGCATCAAGAAATCATCCCAACATCCCGCCGATGTCTCAGAAGCAGCAACACCCACCCTCCACCACGTAGCATCCTTTCTCAACGCCCTTACAAATCCCGATGCGGAAGGCAGACTATTCCATGTCTACGACCCAGCTACCAAGGAGACGAGTCTTAAATACATGCTCCTCGACCCCACGCACCACTTCCGCGAACTCGTCTCAGAAGCACGAGCTGTTATTCTTGCGGGTGGAACTATGAGTCCGATGAGTGATTATACCTCTCATCTCCTCTCTTACCTGCCTCCGAGTAAGATCACTACGCTGAGTTGTGGGCATGTGATACCCAAGGAGAATCTCCTTGCGTGGACACTGAGTAAAGGTCCAACGGGGAGGGAGTTCGAGTTTACATTTGCCAAGAGGAAAGGGAGGGAGGGGGAGGAAATGATTGATGAGCTGGGGCGGGCGATGTGCAACCTCGTCAACATCATACCAGATGGCGTCGTTGTTTTCTTCCCGTCTTATGCATACCTCGAAACCGTTGTCACCAGGTGGCAAGTTGTGCTGGAACCAGGGAAGCCGAGTGTATCGGAGAGACTTAGGAAGAGGAAGCAGGTGCTTAGGGAGAATAAGGACGCGAAGGCTGGCGAGGATGTGCTGAGTGAGTATGCGGCGGCAATTGATGCTGATAAGGGAGCACTACTGCTGAGTGTGGTGGGTGGGAAGATGAGTGAGGGTATTAATTTCTCGGATAGGCTGGGACGGTGTGTGGTTATTGTGGGCTTGCCGTTCCCTAACATCATGTCTGGTGAGTGGAAGGCGAAGCTTGCTTACATTGAATCGTCTACCATATTGCGCTTGCAAGATAAAGGCGAAGGCGATGAGAGGAGCAGGAGGGAAGAGGGAAAGAAAGAAGCGAGAGAGTTCTATGAGAATTCTTGTATGAGAGCGGTGAATCAGAGTGTGGGTAGAGCGATAAGACACCGAGAAGATTATGCCAGTATAATCATGGTTGATGCCAGATTTGGGCGAGAGAACATCAGAGGGAAGCTGCCGGCTTGGATTAGAAGCGGTTTAGTCGATGGATGTGAGAAGAAGGGCTTTGGCGAGCTGATGGGAGGTTTGAGTAAGTTCTTCAGAGGCAAAAAGATGCCGCAGTAGATACAGAGATGATACCCGAATTGCATAACGACTGAGAGTTTAGAAGCAAGTAGTATTGCCTTTCGAATCGTGCGAGCTTAAAATTCGTGAGCAATCTTCCAATCTTAGCTCGTTAAAGTCTTGGTTGAGCAACTTATAATATCCCTGATTCTTGGTCAGACTACCAAGAGAGCAGACCTTGGTTTAGACAAGCTCTTCTAGGTTCGTAAACCGGGAGGCGTGAGTGTTGATTGCTGTCTCGGCGACATGCGTAGGCATGCTAGTGCCAAGAACAATGTGACTGCCAACTTCGGTTCCTAGTTAGCACTTTGTGCCTCTGATTGCAGGGCTTCCAACGCCCAAACATTATCTGAGCAAGTTTGAGTATCACATAGAGTGACGAGGCAAGTAAGCAACTCAAAGGGTGAGTAAATTTACTAAATTCCCGTTATCAAGCTACTTTCGCCCAATACCGGAATCCAGGTGACTGAAGCAAACAGCTGGAGGATGTCGCAGGCAAAACTTTCTGCCGTTGACGAAAGGTTTCCTCAGCTCCAACATTCCGTGATTGACCTTTTAACTGGAAGGCTCCCTGGAATATAGTGGCTGAGCACGATGATTGGCACAAAAAAAGACGAAGTCACGACTCAGGCCTTGCCACGTTACTTCGGGCCTATTGCGGTCGCAGACCGACTACCTCTAGCCATCACCTCACCGCCACCTTCGCTTCCTAATCTTAGTTCCGCCAACTGGTCGCTCTACCACCAAACAGCCAACACCGCCATAGTATCATCACCAAGTGCTACATTCGCGTCCTTCCGCCGTCACCAAGCGCTTCATCACTTTCCTGCCCGTAATTAAGGACACCGAGGAGAAGGAGTACTGACAAATCTCCCGACTCCCAATTATACAAAGCACAAACAGCTTATCATCGACTGACTTGCTATATAGGCGTATTTTCGTGTCTAACTATATGTAATGTATATCCATCCAGCCTACCACCTATCAACCTTAACCATCCATTATCCATGCTATCTATCCACCATTGTTGCCTCATCATTCGTTCTTTGGGTATCGCCTCCTCTCTTCACCTTTCTACCTCTGCCATCTCTGTCTCCGTTCTTCTCTCCCCGCTCCTTCCCCTTTCTCATCTTCCCCTTTTCGAGTGTAGCAATCTACATCACAGTCTGTATCCTCATTAGCTTTTATCCTTTCCCATACCTCACACAATGGATGTTACTTACACACTCCTTCTCCCCCGGGGCGGGCGGCACCCCCATCTCATCAAAAGTCTGCGGGCCCTTCTTCGGCGGCGGCACATTCGGTTTTGGACTTGGCGCAGGACTTATCATAACAGGCGGAGACTGTACACCTGACATACCGTGCTGAGCTTGCGAAGCCGCTGGTGGAAGCGCACTGCTACCTCTCTCCGGGAATTGATTTGCGCCCAATCCGCCTTGATAATCATTCTGGTGCTGCCCACCTCTGCCATCCGCACTCGCCGGTCTCTGTGGATCTGGGTATGAGTTCGAATGCCCCGAAGAACCAGGTCTCTGCTGCTGATGCTGTGGATGCAGAGAGTTCTGTGTGTTTGGCGGCATCGTAGACGCAGCCCTCGGCTGCCCCGGATGCGCACCATGTGGCTGTCCATACCCAACCCCACCACTCATTCTCTGCTCCAACACCGGTCTATTGCTGCCATCCGGGAAGCGTTGAGGCTGCTGATTCATCCTTGGAGCGTCGGCTCTGATCTCCGCAAGTTGCCCAACACCCTTGGATGGCTGTTGTGGTCCACCGGGTCCTTGTTTTTGAAGGAGGTTAGGACCGCCTGCCTTGGTTGGTTCGCCTTGGAATGGGACGCGATATTGATGTTCCCAGTCCTTAGTAGTAGGCTTCTCATCCCTCTTCTGCACATCCGGCACGGTCGGCGCCTGGCTTCTATACGGTGGCTGTCCACCTGCTTGTCTCCCTTGTGTAGACACAGATTGCGATGAGGCTTGTGGGTTGAGGCGTGGTGCGCCTTCCCTGCCACCTCTCAGGTCATGGTTATCATGTAGAGGCCTGACACCGAAGGCACTGTTAGAGCGATCGGAAGGTGGGCCGGAAATAGCCATATCGTTCATCCTTCTTCTCATGTCTTCTTCCGGGTAGGGTGCAGCTGCGCTTGGAGCAGCGGAGCGTGGACGAAGTTCCTGTTCTTGGCCTGAAGAAGTGGTAAGTAAGTTTCCAGAAGAGCTGCGCTGTTGGCTGCGTGCGCGTGGCCGGCCTCGCTCATTATTGAGATTTGAACCTCTGTCATTTCGACCTCTAGCATCCAGTCCGTAAGGAACAGCACCAGGATGGTAAGAGGAACGCCTTCGGTCATCAACTGGCGTCGGCAGCACGACGCGAAACGGAGGGGTCTCCTGGGAGCGGGTATGGGCATGGGAGGATGTTTGGAATAGGGGTTTTTGTTGTGCATAGGGGGTATAGTTCTGCTGACCTTGAAGAAATCCGCCTGGCATTCTATCCGTATCTGGCACTGGGGTGACAACTCTGAACGGGGGATTGACTGGCCCTTGACCTTGGCCTGTGGCAGAGCTGGAACGTGGTGGGAAGTTAGCGGAGATTGGAGAGTTGACTTCCGTCATGGCTGGCAAAGCGGCGGTGGTTATCTTCTTTTGGAGGCGGTCTGGGCGCTGGCCGCGACGGGAGCCGTATTGGGATTTGATCTTATTGATGGCTACGTTCTCGTGGTCTTTTCTGGAGAGTGTGCGCTGCATAGAAAGTGCGCTCAAACGTGCTGGCGCATCGGCATTGCCGTGGTCGGCGGCCTTTTGATACCATTCTCTGGCTTTACCAAGATCCATTGGGCAGTGAAGACCAAGCTCGTAGAAGTAGCCAAGCGCAAACTCTGCAGTTGGGAATTCTTGTTGCGCTGCGCGCCTCGCGTACTGGAATGCGAGATCCTCGTTCTTAGAGAAAACACCTTCGTATCCGCACAAGAACCACTTAGAAATTGCCATTTCGGCTTCTGGCTCTCCTTGCCCAGCAGCCAGGCGGTTGTAATGCATAGAAAGTGTTGGATTGAAGTCACAGCCCAGCAGGCAGAGCTCGTACGCGGACCCCATTTTGAGTTGTGCCTTTGCAAAGCCGAGGAAAGCTGCGCGCTCAACGTAATGTCTCGCCTGCTCAACATCGTACGGCAGAACAAAATCCGGTAGTACGATGTTTGGCAACTCTCTTGACAAGAGCATACCATAAATGTAAGCACCTTGCGGCGCATTCTCATCCGCAGTCTCGGCAGCATATCTGATCTGTCCGACGGCGGTCTCATAGTTTTGTGGTTGTCCGTGCTGGCCGAGAAGGGCCATCATACCCATTCTGTAGCAAGACGCTGAGTCGCCCATTGCGACTCCTTGCTGGTAGTGCTTGATCGCATGTGGCATATCCTTCATAGCCTCGTACTTCGTTCCCATCCTGTACTCTGCTCTACTGTATCTTTTGTCCGCCGCACGTCTGTATCCTGCGAAGGCCTCCTTGGTGTCTTCTGAATACCCAAACTTGCCAAACTCGTACCAGGTTGATCTCAGGAAGTCGGCCTTTGGGTGGCCTTGATCGGCAAGGAAGCTGACAACTTGAAGCGCATCTTCGCGAATCTTGCGCTCGATGTTTGGCGTGGCTGGCCGCACATTGCCCACGCCAACTGCTGCACGAATCCGAGATTGGATAGCATTGTCGGACCAGTGAAGAGCGGCTTGAGCCCAGTTCAGCTGGCGCTCAGGGTCGTTGGAGTTGAGAACTGCTTCGCGGGAGTGCTCGAGATCTTCCTCTTTCTGCTCGTCGGTTGGTGGGACATTTTGACCTGGGTTGAAGAGTGGTGGGAATGGCGACGGAAACGGCATTTGGCTGGAGGCTCTCTCAGGGTGTCCATTGTGGTTCTGATGGTTGTATCCTCCATCTGCTTGGCCATAAGCCGCGCTGCCATACCCCTGGTTGTCGATGCCACGATCGGCAAACTGTCCATGGACTGGCGAAACCATGCTCGCGGCACTGTTCTGTCTGTACATGGTATTGTTGGCCTCTAATTCGAGACTCGCGACGCCATGCTGCATGTTGGAAGGCACTTCTGGCATGACCCTATTTAAAAATCGGGATGTTAGACTCGTGCCACCCGGGTCTCTTTAACCAGAAAAATCTATCCACGGTCCTTGCGACGAGTGTCGGAATGTCTCAGCTGCCAGACTTGACAGCTCGGGAATCTCGTCCTCGACCACGGCTTAGAAAAAGAGACAGCGAACGCACCTTTGAGGAGCTGGAGAGATCAGTTCGGGCATCATGAAGGCGTCTTGACCTCCTGGATAGAAAGTCGCGGCGAATATTGGCGTCTGGTTTTCTCGTGGGGACGTCATCTTGCTTGCGTGGGTTGCCAAAGTGGTGACCCGCTTGGAATCAATGGTGGGCGGCGCGGGACTTGCGAGATTGGCTCTCCATAAACCAGCAGGCCAGGGATGCGCTATTGTAGCAGGGTCACAGTCGTCGTCGTCGTGTCGTAATGATAGAAGAAAGGAGCAGTTTAAGCTTTAGTATATTCTTATTTGCACTGTGTTTGGTGTTGTAGAGAAGAGTAAAGAAGAAGAGAAGCTCAACTTTGGGGCATTCAGGCAGGGCTGTGCTGAGCAAGCGGTGTTTATTCAGTCTCAGTTCGGGTGATCTGTGGCTGCCCGGCTCTTAGGTTCCTTGTGTCTCAAGCGTACCCGCCGTCGGGAACAGTTTAGTGCGTGTTCTGGCTCCGAGGAACCCCTGAACGAGCCTATAAATAGTCGCCAATTTACCCCGCCACAGCAGACACCGCGGACAAACATGGGCACAGTGTCTTACACTTTTTCGAATCACCTTGCATAACTCCCAGTTGCCGCCTGAGCCAAATTCGCCAAATTCGCTAGTGGTGGCACCTCCAATACCACCATGGCCAATGCAAAAAGTGTAAAGAGATTGTAAACACAGGAGAGATTGTAAAGGACTGTAAACACAGGAGAGGCTTTAATCACGGGAGAGACTGTAAACACAGGAGAGACTGTAAACACAGGAGATTACAAAACTCTCGAACTTCAGCTCAAAGTTTCACACTCAATTACCTTTTTCTTCTCATTGGTGCCACGATCATGTGAATAAGCCGCCTTTGCGGAGAGACCTCACAGACTCACAGAGGTAGCTCATCTTATGTAATCAAGCATCTGAGTGCGTTAAACCAGCGAAAGAAAGCTGAAGACCTTCAGCTCTTCTTCGTCCGGTGCTTACTCGCCTCATAAGATCATGTCTCATCTTGCAGACCACTTAGTCTGCTCTTCGCTCGCTTAACACAATACTACCATAGCACGGAGTGGGCGACCACTAGAATCTAGTACGCATGTCCGACATTCTGCTGTGTAGAGTAGCATCCTTGGACTCATTAAAGCTGGGAACGGGACACAGAACTATTGAAAACCCCCTTTCTCAGGAGCTCTAGTGAAGAAGTTTCTCGTGCCGAGGGTGAGACCCGAATTCAAGTTCCACGGTTAAAAAGAATACTGGCGTACAGTTTAAAAAATCTAACCACAGCTACTCATAACGTGTTGGTTGTGGCTTAGAACAGCTCTCCTTGTCGCAGTCCTTTGTTTCTAAAAGCAATCAAAACATGACGGAGCACCAAAAACACAGCTCTTGGAATACTGTATCGGCTTTCTGCATCGCCAAGTTAATATTCTTGCGTTAGTTAGTGCGAATCAAATTTAGATCTCGTGGAGGCGATGAATGTACAGTGACTAAGGAAAGGTGTCTGACACGAAGCTCTCTATTCTTGGTCCAGCTCGTCCCAAAGAAGGTTAATGCCACCCCGGAACTTGAAATTTGGAACTCCAAGGTCAACTCCACGGCTCAATAGTACATGAAAACCACTTATGAATCAAGTTCTTACAGTTGACAGTATAGTTTTCATAGACCTGTTTCCGCTCTTTAATTCTGGCTAGCAACCAGGAAAACTATTGCTGTGGGTCATTCCTAATCCTCAATTGCCTACAGCACCCTAAAAAAAAATTCCGAAGGCTGTGTTTTAATACGGATGCCAGGGATGCTTGGGATGCCTGGGATGGCTCCCGAAACATTACTCGGCAGCGGATGATGTTGTTGCTGACTACCCCTCGACCCCATTGACTTTTTGTCCTCAGCCTCGCCAAAAATGCCAGAATCGCGGGGTGATAACCATTCAACGTCTCAAAAGTAAACACAACTCACAGAGCTGGGTTAACTCACTATTACAACTTTCACATTTCGGATATAGAATTAGAAGTACGAGGGGGTGGAAAATCAGTCAAGATGGTCAACTACGACAGCAACTCCTCCGACGGCGACTCCGCCATGTCCTACACCGAGACGAACGTCCTGCTAGGCTACGCCTCAAAAGAGCTTTCTGAGGCAGATGACGCGAATTCTTTTATTGGTGGTCGTCCAGTACGTTTACCTATCTTCCCTTGGCCCTCCTCCATTTCCCTCTTAAGACACTCCTTTAAGCAAACTCATAAGCTCTGAAGCAAAAGCTAATCATCCCCTCAGACATGGATCGACTCCTCTACACCTCCCTCCGCAGCAATAGCAAGGTGCAAAGTCTGCAACTCTCACCTCAACCTCCTCCTCCAACTAAACGGCGACCTTCCGAAAGAATTCCCTGGCCACGAGCGCCGTCTCTACGTCCTCGCATGTCCAAAGAAACAATGCCGCAGAAATGAGGGCAGCATCCGCGCTATTCGCGGGGTGAGGATATCAAAGGAAGCTGCAGAATTAGCAAGGAAGAAAGAGGAAGCTGCTGCTGAGAAGAAGAAACCGAAGCCAGCACCAGTAGGCCAGGGCAAGGTCGTCTCAAACACCATGTTCGGCGAATCATTATTTGGCGCAAAGCCAGGAGGTGGGATGTTTGGCGGCAACCCATTCAGCAGCGGCACCGCATCGCGCAGTCCGTTCGCCACAAACGCATCAGAACTCGCCTCCAAGGTACCGCAGAAAACCGAGGAGGTAACCAAAACCTTCGCATCCGCCCTCAACATCTCAGAAAAGCCCGTCTCCGGCCCGCCAGCACACTCTGAGCCATGGCCACAAGACGCCGACCTCTCAAAGCCGCACCCGAAATTCTATCTCGCAGACGCAGATTACGAAATTTTGGACAAGGAGGATGAACTGCCGAGTCAGAAAGTCGAGATGCTGGAGATGGATACTGAGGATAATAATTTGGGAGCGAGTGGGACGGGAGGAAAGGAAGAAAAGGTTTTCGAATCAGAGATCGATAATACGTTTCAGAAGTTCGCGGATCGGTTGAATCAGAATCCGGAACAGGTTATAAGGTATGAGTGGAAGGGCAGCCCGTTGTTATACACTAAGAATGATGCGGTGGGAAAGGCGTTGGATGATAAGAAGAGTGAGGGGAAGGCTCATACGAAGAAGAGTGGTAGTGGTATACCTAGATGCCAGAACTGCGGTAGCACGAGGTGTTTCGAGGTCCAGATGACGCCACATGCTATCACGGAGTTGGAGTCGGAAGAGATGACGATGGAGGGTATGGAATGGGGAACCATCATCGTCGGTGTGTGTGAAAACAACTGCCAAGCTAGAGGCGTTGAGATGGGAAGTGTTGGATACCTTGAGGAGTGGGTGGGTGTGCAGTGGGAGGAGGTCGTTGCGCCTGGCAAGAGATAAACAATTAGGAAGGGGGTGGAAGGATAGGATAAAACGAGAATGATACCATGCTGAAGCACACCCCACCCGTTTTGATGGTTGTGTGATCGAGAAATTTTGGCGGGCGAGTTTTGCGACACAAGACATAGAATAGCCATTAAACGCCTAAACCAACCACCTCTTCCCATGGACCAAGACTCAGTGAACAGAGATGTCTGGTTACGAGCTCGCTCATCGTCACAGGATTTGGCATGTAAATAGGCCGGCGGCCCATTTATTCTGGTAGCGGTAAGATAATAATATAGTTGAATGATACCATTTTCCCAGGCATAGATGGCTCGAAAAATGGTCAGTACTAGTCGTCTAGTTGACCAACTAACCGGCACTTCTTTTCCATCCTGTGTAAGTGTACACTGGTAAGGGCTTCTGTTGCATTTAAGATGAGGTGGTTAGTTCCTAGCCTCTACTGCTGATATGAAGCTACTTTCCTCTTGTGCCTCAGCAATGGAGGACTGGAGGACTGGAGGAAAGAGCAGAGGTGCAGGAAGCGAGTACGGGGTGGCCTGCTTCCACGGCCCTTGAAAATCTTTTAAACTCCGACCAACTCTTCTTTCCCTTCCAACGTCGTTAAACTCATATGAATGGACGAGTTGGCCAGAATGCCCGTTAGGCGTCCGATCAACTTTGGGCTCATCCAATACGACAAAGCCGTGATTGTGTGGTAATTCTCCTCCACTTTCTTACAACCAGGGCGAACCCAACACTAGCGCTCCCGTCACTCTTCAATATCAATATAAGCGACTCTGAAGCACCACCAGTTATGACGGTACAGGCACTACTCCAGATCTCCCTCACAGTAATCTTCGTATGTCTTGGAGTAAGAGGGCGTAAAAACGCCTTGAAGCACATCCCTATTCGAGGAGTATGATGGGCACCCCGTATCCTCCTCATCGGCGAAATAGTGCTCAGTGTACACCACATGGACGCCATTAGCAGCTCGACCGTTACCCTGAAGAAAATTGCCCCGAAAGTCGTTGTAATACACCCACGCACCATCATATCTCCTCTGCTCGCTGGTATTTGGATTCGGGAAATTTACCGCATGAACAGTCCCATGGCTAAGCGCGCTTACCATCACTCTACTCCTCAGGTTTAGCTTCTGTTTGTACTTCCACAAGGCGGCCACCGTATACGCCGGCGTGCTGGAGAAGGAGTACGCAAAATATCCCGACTACGACGGCTGGCAATCCCTCTATACTCCGACCACGGAGCTTCTGCTCAAGGCTGCCGTGTTTGGACCGGCATTCTGGCTTATCCGGTTGTGATATGGTTGTGGTGTTGAAGAAGGAGCGAGAGCGCGACTTCTGTTTTGAGACCACAACGCAGCCGAGGCCGGACTCGGCCTCAACTCAAGCGAAAAACCACCACCCACCACCAGAAAACACACCGAATACTTCTCGCGATCCCAGAATATCTTCCAACACAACCAAACTCGTCCATACATCGCCTATGCAAGATTAAGTACGCGCACCCGGTATCGCCGTCAATGCTTCTCGAGGTACTTATTCTCCTTCAGGTGGCTCTGTAGTCGTTCAACTACTACGACTTCTGCGTCATACCACCCGCATTCTTCGCTCTAGCCATCCTGTGGGTTGTCGGCTTTCTGATCAAAATTCACCTGTTCATTTTCTACGATTTTCTACGCGGCAGCCTTCATCACACCAACTTGATATTTCATCACACGCTTCTGTTGCCTCGGCACCATGCCTCCCAAGAAGCTGGCAACCGCGTCTTCGGCCACAAAGCCAACCTCAGACGATAACAAAGCGACAGGCATGATCCTAGAGTATTTGGTGCAGCAAAACAGACCATACTCGGCAACGGAGATCAGCGCGAATCTGCACAATGCAGTGACGAAGACGAGAACGGATAAGTTGTTGAAGGAGATATTTGAGAGAAAGGAGATTGGTGGAAGAGCAAGTGGAAAGCAGTGGGTTTATTGGCCATTACAGGTACGTTACGAATAGCGAAGACAAGAGCTGAGCTGACAATAGAGAAGGACCCAAACGCCAGCTGTTCTCCAGAAGAACTTGCAGCATACGACGAGGAGATAACGCACATTCGCGATAACCTGCCTAACAAGAAGGCCGCGCTCAAGATGAAGACAGCAGCCTTGGCTACAATCCGCTCAGCACCATCAACTGATGCACTCCGTGTCTCTTTGACCTCTATTCAGGCTGCAAAGGCTCAGCTTGAGGCACGACTTGCCCCCCTCAGATCCGGTAGCGTTAAGCCAGTCAGCGCCAATGAGAAAGAGGACGTTGAGAGGAAGAACAAGCTCTGGACTGCTGTCCGCAACAAGAGAAGGAACATCTTCAACGACCTCGAGGCAACATTGCTTGAGAGTGGTGCTGTTACGAAGGACGACTTATGGGTATGTCTTCGTACTACCGCCCAAGAACGAGTACTTGCGTGGACCAGAAGTCTGGAGAAAGTGGCCCGCGAGAGGAGAATGCAGACAGTGTCTGGGGCCTGCAAGAAGCGCCGTGTGTTCTGGCTGAATCTTGAGCGTTTCGAGGTATGCTATACATCTCGTGGTCCGGTAGTCGGTCTGTGGGATTTGCTTTAGGTGGTGTAGTGTAGCTAGTGGCCGAGAAAGTGTTCATGTGCTAACGTAGTGGTGTTTGCAGGAGAAACTCGGTCTGGATGAGGACCCATGATCGGTGTCACAGGATGTTTCAGGCGACTTGCGAAGAATATCGAGAGGCTGTCGAATGGCACAACGAGAGCGGAGATCTTAGAAGATATCGACATGGGGCTGATCCGAACTGGAGAGTTTGCGGATCGCGTTGCGGATATTGCTGACGATGTACAAAACAATTGATGAAGAAAAGCGAACGAATACTCTTTTAAACGGTTGGCATCAGGGTCAAACGATATGAAGGCGTTAACTTTGCCCATGGCGCGAGGCATTGATGGATTGTTTGAAATCTTTCGAGAGTGGTCTTCCGCTAACCGGCTACCAGCCATCGTTAACATTGCTGTCATCCTTCTTGAGAATATTGTTAGTGATATAGCTGCATACTGTCTCAAGCCCTTCGGGCGAAGAGAGGAAATGTTTCCGCCGTGCTGAGACATGATTTGCTCAAGTTGCCATTTAAATACAGATATTGAAGACCTCCTCTCAACTCGGAGCCTGTATGGACGAATGTCGTTGAGGTCGCATGGATGAGGGTCCGTCAAAGCGGTATGCTAGCATGGGTTAACGCTGCCCTCCCCACACACGAGCTCGCTCGATGCTTGCGTGACCCTGCATCTGGCTCGAAGAGGTGTGCTACAACCACAGTAGGGTGGTGGGAGAGTGGCGGTGCTGGACGATGACGTCTATTGATTCGTTCTTCGGACCATACGCTACCGTACACTTCTATACCAGAATGCGATAGTGAAGATAGACCCTAGATCATGATTTAATTCTGTCGCCAGTAGGCAAACATGCCTCTTGACGGTTTAGAAACGGCAGCCGCGGTGTAAAGATATGTAGAAAGAGGAGGGAAGTCTCGGTGTAACTTCTTCGAGGCGGGGTTCTGTGCGTAACCTTGGCGCGTCGCCTACTCACCTAACGTCTCCTCATAAATCCTGGCCATACACCCCCTCCATACATCTCCCCATCATATACTCATTCGTGATAGTGTGAAGCCTCAGCCGTCGCTGTCAGCCAGTGATTACATAAGAACCGCATTCCTCGACCCCATATCGTGCCCGCCGGCTCACTCGCGGGGCGGTGAATGTATCTTGGCGAAAAACAGCCAATTATAACAAGCTACTTTTACCCCATCACTCAGCTTTCTACTCCGCAGTCTACTCCACTAACCTGCCAGACAACGACTCATTGCGACATTTTCCGTGGTCGCGAATTAGATTACACTTACAACCTTCTCGTACCTCATCAGACCTGTGAGAATCAATTAGACAGGCAGCTATTTACACGACACGAGCGAAACATACCACACAAGGCTGTAATAGTGGGTAGAGATAGGATAGGAATAGGATAGGGGTAGGATAGGGTTAGGATAGGGTTAGGATAAGGATAAGGGATAGGAAGCCCATACCGTAAGGTGCCACCGAGCCCGACGCCGCGATCGATCGCGCAACGACACACGACGATCAAACCTTACTTCCACCTCTTAACACAAAATCCTCGTTAACGACATGGCGACGAATGGGAATGGCATAGGCCATGCGTCCTCGAGTAGTTTGAGCATGCCTCCAGCCAGTAATTCTATGACCGGACTCGCGATGCCAGCACCCGTAGGAGAGATGCAGACGGGAGCGGGAAGAGTTGTGGGAGCTACGAATGGTGGAGCGGCGGGAGGGTTTGAGGGGGCGAGGAGTCCGCCGGGGAAACAGAGTATGTTCAACTCCTCTATTACCTTAGTTCGAAAGAGGAGGTGGAGGAGGAGGATCCGTTCAACCGGTTGGAGCAGAAGAAGTGCAGTCGAGGACCAAGTGGAGGGAGGAATGGGATCGGGCAGGAGATCGGAATAGAAGGAGAGGATAGAGGACGAGATGCTAACCACTTAACAGACACATCCCACGTCCCCTGCAAATTCTTCCGTCAAGGCGCCTGTCAAGCCGGCAAAGCCTGTCCCTTTAGCCACGACTTGAGTGCTGGGTTGGAGAGTGTTTGTAAATACTTTGCCAAGGTAAGTCTTCACATCCTCATCACGCCCATCTCCACAGCTAACCGATTGCAGGGAAATTGCAAATTCGGCCCTAAGTGCGCGAATATCCATGTACTGCCAAACGGTCAGCGCATCCAGTACCATAAAGGAGCGCCGGTAATGCAGCCACCAGCTGTCGGCGGATCCTTGATGGGTGGCCCTGCACCACCCCTACAACTGGGCGGTCGGGTCAATCCAGACGCTTATACCAACGCCCCCAGCGCCCTCAGCAACGGTCTATACCGCGCAAACATGGGCGCTGGTGGAGGTTATGGAGCAGGCGATTCAGCATTTCCACAATACGGTGGCGGGCCAGAGGACTTCAGCAAGCGGGGATATGGGGGGCTGGATATCAATAATGCTCGTCTTCCCGAAACCCTGCTCGAGCGATCTTCGGCATACGGTTCTCCATCAACGAGGCAACTGGAAGAAGATGGCATGGGGAGGTTTGGCGTGGGCTCCATTCCGGCGAAGGGACTGAGTGTGCTTGACGTCCCTCTGCCGGCGAGCTTTGACTCAAATGGCGTGTCTTGGATCGCGAGGCATGGACCGGTGGCGAGTAGTGTGCCAGGGAGATTTGGAATGATGCAGGAGTCGCCAGCCGCAGGCTCATATCTCGGAACCACGGAGAAGGGGTCAAGTGCGCTTAAAAACCTCTACTCGAGTGCGTTTGGGGAGGAGAACGGAGGGAGTTTCGTCGAGCATGATGACTTCGCTGACAACTACTCTGCGAGGACGGGAAGTGGCAGAGTTATGCACAGCCAGAGATATGCGAGAACGAAGATTATGAGTGCAAGTCTGCCGAAGGGTGCAGGTGTGGGTGCGATAGGTGGTGGGAAGGGGGATGGGGATTGGGATAATGATTTTACGTTTGAGGAGGACTATCTGCCAGACAACTTGCGCGATCTCTTGACACCGGCCGAACGTGCAAGGCGAGGCTCTCATGCAAGAGAAGAGGAGGCAGAGCTTAATGGATCCGGTAGGCCAATATTCGGCAGCAATGGAGCAGGCAGCTACAGAGACGGCGCATTTGGCTCGCCGTCCCAAGCTTCGCCTTCGCGCTGGGGTCCACTATTCCAAAGGCAACACAGGGAGGAGGAGGAGCGCCAAGCCTCCTCACTTTCGAGAGCATCAGCATTCGGCCACGTCGGCTCACCGCTCCGTAACTCCCTACTAGACGGCAGCAAAACAATTCCACGCTCAAACGCACAGCTCAGCGGCTCACCATATGCCAACTCGCCAAGTAGAAGTGGGCTGGGCATGTCCATGATCAGCCAGCAACTCGCCAGAACACGCCTCGACCGTGCTGCGTCCGATAACAGCGGTGGTTTGTCCGCGTTGAG
The DNA here is from genome assembly GCA_010623925.1 of Antarctomyces pellizariae. Taxonomy (NCBI): domain Eukaryota; kingdom Fungi; phylum Ascomycota; class Leotiomycetes; order Thelebolales; family Thelebolaceae; genus Antarctomyces; species Antarctomyces pellizariae. The sequence goes on from WCAA01000038.1 coordinate 186,280, forward strand.
GAACTCGAGCGCGCCTGCTCCCATCGGCACTCCTCCTTCCAGCGGCTTCGGTGGCATAATTTCCAATGGTCTCTCCGCTCCTCAGCAACCTGAGAGAGTGGTCAGCACTGGCTCAGGCATTGGGACAGGAAGGAAGTTTAGCCAGATCGAGGAGGAGAATGAGGCTGAGTTGTCTGGTGACGCAGCGGAAGACCTCTTTACGATGGAGGATGATGGAGAGGATAAGCTGAAGAGATCTGGTGGAATAACTGCGGTTAACGCGGAGGCCGGGGTGCTTGAGGAGGGTGGCTGGCAGTTTCCAGGCGTGAGGACGGGAGTCAAGCCACGGAACGGCGGCACCAGCGGGGGCGGCCTAGGTGAAATGTTTGGTGGGAGATCACGATCGCCATAAGCCGATGAGATGAAAAGGAACTGGGGCCGAAGTGATGGACAAAGGCCGTTTTTCTTGGCGGTAGTTTCAACAAGCATGGGAGACAACATAAGGAAGCGGGAAGCGAGAAGCGAAAATGGGGAGGCAAGCTGTCAAGCAGAACAAGGAGTTATGGTTTTGGTGAGTCTATTAATGACCGTAATGTATCACAACATGGCTTGCTTTTGCTCACTTGGCGATTAGCGATTAGCGAAATTGCGATACGGCAAATAGATATCGTTTCTGAATACGCTTGTTCGGCGACAAGCATTCTTCGTGTTTGGTTGTTTGTTTATTCTGCATCAGCAGACATCCTGAAGGGGTTTTTCTTCGTTTGGTGATGAGTGCTTGTGCTGCTTTGATAGCTGTGCTGCTTCTTAATTTTACGCTCTTACGTCTGTTAGGCAGCATGGTTAAAGTAGCGCCAGTCTAGCCATGGTCCACAATTTGAGCAAGAGGCGACACCTCGGTTGAAAAAAGTCAAGGCTGAAATATAAGCTGGCGTTGCTCAACTTTGCTTTGTACTGTTGGATTTCATTCTGCTAGCCTTATCCGCTTTATGTAGTCACGTTTCAGTGCGAATCATTCGTGAAGCAAGGATATTGCAGTATTGCACAGGATAGCTTATGTAAGACCTAATATCCGTTGTCAAGTGTGGACTGTATTGAGCTGCTAAATAACAATCTCTGAAGAACGCACAACCGCGATCCGTCAAAACAAAACCACACTTCGCACCTCATCCCTTCAATATGCCAACCCGCAGATATCTCTGAGAGCACGACTACCCGTAATGGAAAGGCGAGTGTTGACAATGACGATACCCGGACGAAATGTCACTGTTTCAACTGTATGCACGGTCGATGAGCTTTCGAAGACTGAAAGAAGCTGCTCCAAAGAGAACTTAGTTCTGGAACTTGAAGTCGGCGTAGAACTTCTTGCCAAGACCGGCGTAGTACTCCTTGTCGAGTCGGCTCTTGTGCGCAAGAGTCTCGGAAGCATCAAGCTTCTCAACCACCATGCCTTCGACCACAACAAAAGTGCAGTCAGCCTCGTAATAACCTTCAAAACCAATGTCAACGTCAGGAATACGGACAGCACATGATGGGTCGTCAGAATGGAGGTTGCATCCGCTCGCGTCGATAAGAGCAAACTTGGTTTCCGCAGCGAAGTAGGAAACGACAGCGGCCTTGGAGGTGTTTGTGGCCGGCCAAGCTCAAGATCTGGACGATCACCTTCTCATCATCCAGGGTCATGGCTCTGGCCTGGCTGTGGCGGAAGATTCCCACGGCGTCGGCCATGTCCTGCAGGAGTGGAGAGGCTCAATCTTATCAATGATAATGTTACTCTACGTTGTTCAGTAAATCTTGTGTGGCGCAGTTTTAAGGGGCTTGGAGCTCACCAGCAGTATCTCGTTGAGCCACAAAAGTAGGTGTTAGAGTGCTATAATGTACAGAAGAAGTAAGAATAATGAATAGAGGGGCAGCAGTTTACGAGACGGGGAAGGATGGTGGAGACGAGCACAAACACGTGGGTGAGGGTCAGGTCGATGTGCGTCTGTGTGAGGGTGAGGTCGACGCGGGAGGCTAAAACGTCCTCAGCGGTGCCAATGTAGATTGGGGCCAGGGTTGCAGTTAATGGCTCTTCTTTCAAGGTCTGTACTTGTGGTTAGTATCAATATTATGGTGCCATGAAGGTCTTCGTACTTTTTTGGGGGGAAGGGAGTGTCATTGTTGTGGTGGAGTTGGGGGTGTTTGAGTATTGAGGTTGGGACGAGAAAATAAACGCGACGCGACATGAAGATATTTTGTAAGCTTCCCGCAGGCGGCCTGTGACCTCTCCGACCACACCCACACTTAGGCATTCAACTGTGCGCGCGCTTCATAATCAACACTATTCCTTTTCGGCAAAACAAAGGTGACAGGCCGATACATTGCAAAAATCTTTCCCGCGAGCTTCGCAACATACTCCATTAATTTCCACAACCTCCGTTTGCAACAAGATAACTTCACAAGCAGCCTAACCACAACATGCTACCAAACCGTAGCCCGCCTGCCAAGATGCAGCTGCAATCTAGCACCGAGTACACATCTCCTACACATACGAACAGTCCTGGCTCAGTCAAGAGACTCTCCATCTGGCGCCAGATCAAGTCAAAAGCCTCCGTATTTAGCATCTTCGAACGTCCACCAACACCTCAGCCACTCAGAACACCAAACAAGACACAAGGCATACTTCTCCACGTGTCTCCGTTGTTTAGTTTAGACGACGACAAGTTCAAGAGTCACGGTGGACACACCTTCAAGTTGTCCCCTAAAGCAAGGCAGAATCTGAGTTGGAACAGAGATGGTGAGAAGAGGAGGTCGAGCGCAAAGTTCACGGTTATAACACCGAGAGGGGAGTTCGATCTATCTCTGCGCCCTCGTGGACCGTCTGTGGGGACTTTCAGCTCTGTGCATCTGGAGTCTCAGGTCTCACTGGTCGTAAGCGCAGATACTGCAAAGCCATCTGGCTCACCCATATCCATTCTCAAGGACTCACCGATACCGATGATCAAGCGCGATCGCAGAGTGACAGCAGACACGATAACCCTCTGCGGCGCCGACGATGCCCTTGCCGAATTTCCAGAGCTAGAAAGAGATCTGGCGGCTTATGTGCGCGAAGGGACTCCAACACCTTCTAACTCACTAGGTCAAGCACGCACTCCTGAGCCGCCGGTTTATGGATTCATACCGTTTGATGACAAGGTTGAGTCTTACGATGAGGATTTCGACATGAGTTTTGTTTCTGTGTGCAGCGGTACGCCCACGAGACCTGTTGACCAGCGCATCCCAAGCACAGAGATAGGGACTAGTCCGAGGAAAAATGTGCATTTTGCTGCTGAGCTCTTACCGACCCCGACTCACCTGAGGAAAGCCTTTCTGGCTCAAGGAGGAGGAGACACTCAAAGAGCTGCTACACCAACCGAGTCGCCTGAGAAAGAGTCAACTCCTACAACTGCGATAAGAAGCTCGTCACCTATCAACCGGGCTGTGCCTGGCACGCCGACGCCTCAACCAAGACCACTTCGTGCTGTCAAGAGCAGCCGACAGCTGGTCAAGAAGACATCAGCCTCAGAGCTCAAGGGCGACATACTAAGTTCCACGGTGGATCCATTCAGAGTTGAATCGCCGTCACGCCAACAAAGACTACTCCGTACTGCCAAGAGCACAAGACAGCTGGTCAAGAAGATATCAGTCCCAGAGCTTAGGGTGGAGGGTCGCACAGTCAGCTCAAGGACGACGCCATTTTTTGAGATCGACGGCCATATAGTCAGCCCAAGCACCAGGCAGCTGGTCAAGAAGAAATCAGCTTCAGAGCTCAAGATTGATGGTCGCATAGCCGCGCCTAAGAAGATGGTTACTGAAGGTGTGATCAGAGGCAAGGAAGCGCATGAACAAGCAACAGAAAGGAAACGCGCTGAGACTGCGGCTTTCAAGCGACAACAAGCCGAAGCACTTCAACAAAAGAAAGGAGAAGATGCTGCTGCTATGATCGTTAAGAGGGCACTGATGGCGAGACCGCTCAGGGCTAAGAGTAGCCATCTTGATCTAGGAGCGAGCAATGCCCAGCAAGCGCTTAGGAAGAGGCCAAGTCAGCCTGCAATAAGAAAGCAGCCCAGTAGGCCCGAGCTGTTGATTCCAACGCCGGCTGTTGAACCAGGCGAGCCGAAGGCAAGGCAAGGCGTGAGGAAGAAAGCCAGTCAGCCAGCGCTGAGGAAACGGCCTAGCAGGCCAGACCTCATGAAGATACCTGCCGCTGCCAGAGTACTAGATTCCAGAAGAAATCCCACCGACGCAGTCCCAGTAGACCATAACAAGCCCTTACCATTCCTGAGGAAGAATCATACGCCCTCTCTTGGGGCGGAGCAGGAGCGACCATGTTCGGCCGCTTCGATGCAACGGTCAAGATTACCGGTGCTGTCACCGCAAAAGAGAAGTCCATCCAAGCTTAGCTCACAGCCGCAGGGAAGAGCGGGTATATCGGTGTTCCCGATGAAGATGGCGAGGCACAATTAGGGTGGCCAAGTGGCTGGGTTGCTGGGTGTATAAATGTATGGTTCTCTATCAGTGTATGGATAATGAAAAATTGTTTGGAACATGCAAGGAGATCGTCAATATATTCGTTCCTGCCTGGTGTTATTGCGCGTCTCATGTAAAGGAGGATATGCGGGTCTACATCGCTAAAGAAAGCAAGGCCAAGTGTCCCCATCCACTTCGATTGTCTCTGAGGCGCTATTTTCAACTGACCACAAAATAGTGAACATGGCGCAATCATTCCTTCGAGAAATATTGGCATGATATTCGAGCCTTGCCAATTTTGTTGCCGCCACTGTCCTCTATGCAAACCTCTTATCATCGCTAAGTGCGGGGATGGTGCTGCCAGTACTCGCCATTAGGTGATGTCAGCACTCCGAATACTGCTTCCAATTAAATGCCAACCAGTTGCGGTATTTCACTCTTCATGTGGCAAGCTGAACGTACACTCGCTCAAGATTAGTTAGAGACTCATGTTTAAGCAGCATGAAAGAATTTCGTACTTACAACCTAAATAGATATCTGTGGAACAAAAGGTGCCCTTATACATTCTACAGATTGGTGTTGAGAATAAAACCCCGTTATCAGCTAGCCTTATAACCTGCTATGTAGGAGTAAAAGAGTAGCACCTCACGTCGCCATCTTGTCAGTAATACCGATGGTACCCACCACGTCATTTAAGCGCAACAGAAGTCGCTGCAGATATACACAAACTTTCGGTGCAGCGTGATCAACAGCCAGCCATGGCTGTCTCAAAGCTGCTGGTTGTGGGAGATAGCCAGTCTGTTTTCGACCTTCAGTTTTAGCCACCAGTCAGTTTCAGATTTTGAAAATAGCTGTCTCATAGCTGAGTAACTATATCGGGTTGTCTCAGTGCGGAAATTCGAGAAAACAGAGATTGCTCCGAAGCTTCGGAAGAACCCCGCCACATTGGTATCAGCACAGAGTGCAAGTAGCTCGCAATATATTCATGTTAATAGCCGTCTATAATATTCAAAATAGATCCTGCGCTTGCCAACAGCTTTGTGGTTAGCTTATCCTCATTATGCCATCATTCATATTAAGACCACTAAACGATCCGCTCACTGTAAGCGTGGCTGCCTCTAGACGGCCAACAAGCTCAGAATTTACTTTGATAAAGTCAGTCAGCTTCCGACCTCGATGCTGTTTCAGACTGGCTGCTGACCACGTTGTCTGCTTGGCAATGCTTAATTGGTTAGCAGGCAGGGAGTTAGTCGAACGATGTACGCATAGATATTGCTACGTTCTGCATGCTACTGCAAACAATACGCTAAGTGGTTCCCAAGAGCATGGTAAACTGGCACGAGTATTCATATCTTTTCTTCTAGGTTATTTTTTCCTCCATACTATGGCTGTCTTATGAAGATATCGCAGCAAATTAACTCCCTGAACCTAAGCACTCCTCAAGGCGCCTGCTAAATCGTATAATCAAACACACATCCACCTGTCTCCTTCTCAGGTCCCCCTCACTTCCCTACACTCCCCTCCTGTTACAAACTAGGCAGCACCATACTCTCAGGAAAATATTTCCACTGCCACGTCTTATGATCAAGCAACAGCTCCGCCTCGTCCCACTCTTTTCCCATTGCCCTCGTTCTCTCCTCACTTACAGGCTTCGTATCCACCAAAAACTCCTTTGGCATACAGACGAATCCCTGCGTAAAGTTATCCGGATCCGGCAACATATCCTTACCCTGGGCGCCCTTCTTGGCTTTGATATTGAAGCCCCATAATATCTGTGACGGTCTTGGGGAGAAGATCTCCCCAGGATAACGACCGTTATGTTTTTTTAGATACATCTCCTCTATTCCTTCTCTTTGCTACGTACTGAGTGATCTACGTATATTCGTGTTGAACACATCGGACGAGCGGAATGATTGTCATAACGTTTGCTTATAGGCGTGAAAGCAAACACCTCGCCCTTGGCATCGTACGATCAAACCTTTCAGCTCTAATCCTCGACAAGATACACGCAAGCATCCTAAGCAACCTTCCCTTTCACAATATCCTTGAAATAGCGAAAGACAATGAGCGCTCAGCGACATGGATACTAGGGCAGATACGGCGTCCAGCACCGAGGTGAATTGATCGCATTCCGATGCCTCTAGGTTTGCAGCCGACTCCCCCAGGGACTGGCAAACATTGGCGTAGCGCTCTGGGTAGAATTCGCGCGGGTTGATGAAACGCTTCTGATCCATGTTGATAGTGGACACATTGCTGAGTACTCCAGCGCCTCCAGTGATAGTGTGGCCCATATATATGTCGTCCTTTGTTACTGCGTGAGGCACGGCGCCGAGAATAGTAGTGGGCATCCATCTCAGGCCCTTCTTCATGATACCTCGGATGTATTGTAAATTCTTCTCGTCTTCATTGTTGGGAGGCGATCACCGCATTCGCGTTATCCTAAATGCCTGGTCGCTGCTCAAGACAATCATGGTTTTGGCGCCAAGGATGAGGGAGTAGATTGACCCGTATTCTTGTGCCCAATTTTTGAATTTGGAGGTGGGCATCTTTTTTTTGGCATCTGGTGGAGATTGCCTATGAGTTAGAGGTTGGTGGGCCGGGTGGACATCCAGTTGGACGTCTTCCACTTCGCAGTACTTTGATATAGAAAGCAAGCCGCAGGTCTCTCACAATATTCCCACAGAATGGGGAAAGTTAGGTCACTGGTGTGTTTTATTGTAACTTATGTTTTCGTTACTCCTTTATTTATCTGCTTTTTACTATCTACGGAAAACCCCGCCTTCTTATGGAGGTCGCATAAACAGTAGAAGCGTTTAGCTAGTCTAGACGCTTTGCTAGGCAACCAACCGCAGCCCCTTTGTTCTTCTATTCCTAGAAGGGCCGAGGACGTCTATCATCCTCAACATGTTTCTGGGGTCTGGATATGCAGGGCTAGTGGGTGTTGGAAGCGGAGAGGCGAGATCTGGCATGATTCGCAGGATAGGCCCACGAGTGCAAGGCATTTAAGCTATAAGTCTAAAGAAGCCAGTTTATCTTTGGGACCATCTGAACTTGGTTGTTGGACTTGTTGCCGATGCTTCAATTGGTCTTTCTGAACCAGTTGGTAGTTGTAACTATTTGCCGTCGTCCAGTACCGAAGGACTAGACCTGTCAACCACTCTTCGTTGACAGTAACCAATCCTCCTTTGATTGGTGGAAGCTCCGCAACCTGTCCAGTGGAGGAACTGACATTGACCGCATCAACTGTTCAGGCCCGCACTATTGTCAGCCGTCCAGCGCTGCTCCGCCGTTCTCCAGAAGAGTAGTCTGGTCTGACAGCAGGCAGTTTTGGCGGATTGTAGCGATATTGCTTCATACACCTTCATCAAAGTTGCGGCTTGCCGGATGATAAGAAATCAATTCGAGGAGGTTGAAGGAGCGGAGTAATCTCATGGTCCGCTGCACTAAACTCGATTTGTCGCCAGCTTTAGCAATTACTGTGTCGCATCTGAGCGCTCAGTAATTAAGGTATCCAACTATGCAACTCTCAATTTGTTAGCACCACTAGGCTGCGGGATAATGACAGGCGCAGGCGCCCTTCTAAATGTCTTGAAACCTACTGCTAGCAGCACGATCTGTATCGTCGGCGCCGGAGCCGTTGGGCTGGCTGCAATCATGGCCGTCAAACTTCTTTCTGAGCAGCCGAGACGGGTTATCGCTGTCGATGTTGTTGCTAGTAGGCTGGAGATGGCTAGGAAGTATGGTGCTACGGATGTTATCGATTCGAGCAAACTGGGAGAGGGAGGGCTGAAGACTGAGTTGTTGCGTTTTACGGAGGGTGAGGGCGTAGCTGGTTCAATAGACTGCACCGGTCGCGCCGAGGTAGTCAATACACTTATCGAGGCGAGTGCTAAGCGCGGGATGGTAGTGTCAGTTGGTGTGGGTGGGTTGGACGCGAATGCAGAGGCGAATATTTTTAATACTGTCAATAAAGGTGTGGTTTACACGGGTTGTTGTATGGGGAGCTGTTATCCTCAGGAGTTCATACCCATGCTAATTCAGGCCGAGAAGGAGGGGAAGTTTCCATTTACGGATCTTATCAAGACTTTCAAAGTTGAGGACGTGGAGGAGGTAATTAAGGGCGTGCATCATGGGAGTGTAGTTAAGGCCGTGTTAACTTGGGAGTAGGGGGCTATTAAAATGACGGGTTTACCCATTTGAATACAATTATGATACAAGGCGCTTGATATTTTCTTTGTTTGAGTACTATCATACAACTACGACACAATAACTCCCTCTAATTATACGGTCCCCCTCGAAGCTCCCGCTATTCCCTCGTTCAACTCCTACGCCCAAAACAAATAGAGAGCAACCAGGGATCCAGTATCCTCAAACCGGCTTCGAAAACAAAGCAAACTCCAAACTCCTCGCTATATCCATTATTATAACTGATAGCACCGGCAACTTTCGATTTCGAAGTGTACTCACATATCCATCGTTTCTAGCCTCAGGCGATTGGGAAGGGAGAGACTCAGAAATATCGCTCTTGTCTACGATCCCAGCTAGGTCTGGATGCAGAGTTGTAAACTTGTTGTACAGTGTCGTGCCTGGAGGTCCGTTTGATACCCATAGTGGGAGAACTTTGTGCCACCTTTCTCTGTGCTTTCTATCGTAAGCATAAGAAGGGGACTGCGTGTTATGGTCAGTACATGGGTTCGGAGCGTCGTTGGAGCAGTAGCCTTGCTATTGCAAGGCGGAGAGAGAATCGTGATCATACTGATTGGTTGCAGTATCAGTGTTGAATGTACACTAACCGACCTGGAAGATTCTCGTCCTTGGAGGGAACTTAAAGAATGTTCGGGTCGATGCATGAGTCCTTCCATGCATCGACCAGCGGCTCTTTGAGCCCTTGTCTCGAGTTCCCTATATTAGGAGAACAGTATTCCACTTAGATAGAAATATGATTTTATCTTTCCACAATACCAGATACCTTCTGCGCCACACTTCAGCAGTCAGAGAGTTTTGAAAAGAGGTGAACGGGAGCGAAGACGCGTGAGTTGTTTGCTCACGCCCTGTCGAAGCTCAACAAGTAGAAGTCTGGTGGTACGATGCCAAGGGCGATGAGTTTGCTTTAAGTGAACATCAAGGGAACCTTTCCGCTCGCCCTTGTTAGTCGACGTATATATATCACGCAGGACGTAGAAGAGTTGAGACAATAAACACTTTTTAAGCAATACGACTGACCCTGGCAAACCTCTATCCTAGGGGTTGTAAGAGTGTGTAGTTAGTTGGAAGCACTAGATACAGGTGCTGATCTCGGACGTACCACTGGGGGAACCACATTATTCCCACCGTGCAAGGCGGTTCGGTCGGCATCAACAATTGTGTGGTTGTCTCGTGCAAAAGCTGGTGGGTAGCCGACTGGAGCCAGGCGAGGGGAGCGATACGCTGTCCAGAATCCATAGAAGGCGCTGTTGGGCTCCGGAGGCCTTAGTATTTGGTCTAATTGTAATATTCAAAAGCTGCGGCTGTGTCGATGGGTAGCTGGAGGAAGCTGGATGATTGTGAGGTCAAGAGAGCTTAATAACAAGCATGTCAATTGGCGCAATGGTGCTTTCACAAGCTCTTGACACCTATTTGAGCGATAAACTTGAGCAAGCTGTGAAACACTGTCTAGCTCAATCTTTTTCCGATAGCTGGGTAAGACAGATCGGGACTAGACTCGACAAAGAAGCACAGCCCGCCTTCGCTATCGTTACGGAGTTTCCAGTAGCTTCTCATACTCGTTCCACTTTAGGGCGCCGGCCAGCATCTAACGACACATTATGTGCTGCGGAGAAAAAATTGTCTTTCAAACTTGTCAAGTGATATTATACATGGTCATCATAGACACGACATGTCCCCCGTTCGTATCCTTCACATCAGTGCATAAGACTTGCATTGTTCTTCATCCCCCAATATAGCAAAACTTGTATCACTTGACTCAACCGGTTGATTATTTAGTGACAGTCAACGGTCAAGAACAGGCGGAATACCAAACGATTGGAACGAAGCTCTGTGACGAGCCAGCCAGTTTAGACCATTGTGAGAAGAGTCATTTTGCTTTAAGACACAATCATCCACTAACCCCAGAAAACCGTTAACCTCAAGTGCATCTTTACTCCACAGCACAATTCGGGGCAACCGGTGTCAGGACGACAGTGACTCAAAATGCATATGTTCCGATCTACTTAAAAGAGCCTAGTGGTATGCTATCTAACGCCTCCAAACTCCCCATGCCTCAACCCATCTATCCGTCACTCACATCTCGCTAATCACTCCGTCCGCCACCTCCCCAAGCATAACCAAACCATACCATTTCGCGACCCTTTGGTAAACCTTCAATCTCCTCCTTATCTCCTCCCTACTAATCTCCGGCGCCCACTCCCCACTGCAAGGGCAATGCTCAAGGAAGTCGTTGATCCTAGCCTGCTTACACTTCCCACACTTCAAATCCTGTCCCTGCCACTGCGTCACCATAGCATTTACATCGCGAATCATTTTCTGCTCCAGCTCCAGCTTATCGAAGTCCGCACTGCAATACTGGCACTTCCACGGCACGCTTGACGCCGTCGCATTTGAACCCTCTTCAGGCATAAGATCGGGGTCGCGGCAAAGATCCAAACTCCTCGGCATCGTGCAATTCTCGCAAACCAGAGTGCCAAGCTTGAGTGACTCGGAGGGGTTCTCGAAAGCTGCTTCTTTAGAGAATTCGCGGATGTCGAAAAGCTGGAGTAGCTCCTTGCGCAAGAGGCGAGCTTCGAGGTTGATATTCTTATCCAAGCTCAGCACCTGCATCAAGCTCTTCACAAACTGCAAGGCCGGATTCTTAAACTTCAGATGGCTGCCTGGCAACTCTGGGAAGTGATAGTCGGTAGCCAACTCAGGATGCAGCATCTCATCCTTTTGCCGCCTTATCAACTTCCTCACCTCATTCTTCAACGGCTTCTCGAGTGCTTGCAACACATTCCGCTCCTCCTCTTGAGTTGAACCAAGAAGATGAGCAGGTATCAAAGTGGCGCGTGGCGTATTATTAGGGTCGTCCAGCACCCTTGGGCGCTTGCGGGCGTGCATAAGCGTGATGAACTCCACGACCCACTTCTGAAATTGCTTCTCCATATGTGTTGGTAAGAACTTCGCAAGCTGCCAATGCATGATCGTATCCAGCGTCTGCTCTTCTTCCGATGTGACTTTAGCGGTACCCAACCCCCCATAATTGTACTCATCATACCACACCAAGTAATCCCAGAACTCCCTGATCTCCATGTCTAAGAAATGGAAAAGTGGCTTCTGTTTTATAGACTTGATGATATACTCGCTGTACGCCGACGCATTTCCAACCTCTCCCTTCGTAGTTTGCAACAAGAGACGAGTTGAAGAAGCAAAGACAACGTGGGACCCCACGCGACGGAAGTCAGCTATGAGTTGTTGGAATGCTTTCTTGGACATCATTTGAACGTAATAGTGCAGGCTGCGATCGTACATGAAACTGTTTGGTGATTCAACCCAGCGAACGAGATGGGTGACCATCACATCCGCCATTGGACTACCGCGACACGCTGCAGCCCACCAGAATTTCACCATCTCGCGAAGAACGGTAATACCGGCCGTGGCGAATGCGTTGTCGGATGTTAGGACCTCTGCACTGCCTTCGGAGTCTGAGGGTGCCGGGTTAAAGCCGATACTGTCTGCGCCTTCCAGCTCGTTGATGATGGAGGATGTAAGGATGGTGTTGATAGCCAGATTACGGATGTCGATTTCGATGCAGACACTTGCATATGTCGCTGGGTTGTTAACAGAGGGCATCTGTACCGTCTCTAGCGGGCCAAGAACATCGTCTTTTTCGTGCCCGGCGTGGTCTGGCCGAGCTCCAGCCGACCACCATAAGACGACGTTAAAAGCTTCCAAGCGTCGGGCATAAGCAATGTCGATTAGGAAGCGCATGTCGTCGGACTGAAGATTACAGAGCGGAACGTCGCCGTAACGAGATAGGGCCGTGAGGTGGATGATCCAGGCGCCGAGGTTGAGGTATTGCTGTGCTATGCGCTTCGCGACGAATTTTTGCCATTGCAGGGTTGGAAATGCCATGTCCATCTTATCGTAGGTAATGCCTAAAACTGGAAAATCGTTCAGGATTGGGATATCCTGTATGAGTCTGCGTCGTTGTGGAGACTGGATCGCGAGCATAAATGGCTTGGCGGACTCGTCGTTCTTGATCTTCTTTATCAGGTCGCCGACTTCAAGGTGTGCCTTCCTTGCTGTTGTGACATGTTTGGTGGTAAACCTGATCGTCTCTTGGTATTCGAAAGCATTCTGCCACGGCTCGCCATTCGTTTCTTGTAACCTTTTTATCAAGTTCTCAGTGTAGGACTTGGTCAGATTCGGCAGCTCCTGGCTCTCTCTCGCTGGCTGAAGGATAACTACATGTGCGGTATCCTTCGTGGTTGAGAACAATGCAAAGATCTGTCTATCTCCAGACACAATGTGGAAGAGGTAGATGTAGGCCAACGCCGAGTTCTCAAGGTACTCTTTCTTCATCTCCGCCTTCTTCAAGGCGTCCAGATCAAAGCCTTGCTCAAGTCCCTTACCAAGAACACCAGGCTGCGACTCGTCGAATGTGCACAAAGTACCAAGTTTCATTACAGCTCTAACATCCAGAGGCACCTGACGCTCATATACACCTTCCACAGAAGCATGGTTGAAGAGCGTAGCAAGCTTCTTGCCCTCATTCACGTAAACATCCTCTGGCATCGTAAGCTTGAAGAGATGCACAGACGGGTGGCCATTCGGCAATGTATGCGACACCTTCTGTGCTGAACAACCGTCAATCTCGACATCGGGCATGTCCTTGCCTTTCATATTCAGAAAGACTGTCCTTGGAATATTGAACTTGAGCTTGTGGATCTTCTGGTCAATCAGCACATACGCCGCCACGACACCAGGCATCTCAGTCATCCTAAGCTGCAAAACTTGCCATGTCGAGCGATAGACAAGCTCTGCCTGATTCCTGAAGGTAGCGCCGAGATCACTGTGCGTAGCCGATCTGGCCTCGCCGAAGAGGTGCTTACGACGAATCCTTGCCTGCTTTTGTATATTCCACTTCTGCTTCTGGTACTGTAGGAAGCCAATATAATCCTTTTCCGGATCAGGCATGGTCTTAGGCAACGCAGCGAAAGGGTCAGCATTAACGGGCACATCGGGCTCCGTTTCCTTCCTCTTAAGCGAAGCCTTCGGCCTCGAAGTCATCTCTTTCGTAGCATCATGTACTTTGCCGCCTCTTAGCAGTTGAGTGCCGATAGCAGAAGGGATGTCCTCAAGATCATTCAAACGATGCGTGATATCATCCAAAGGCGCCTTTTGAAAAAGGTCCGTCATCTTCTTCTGCTTCATCTTATCCTCCTTAACATTGATCCTTCTCTGCAACCAGTCCGGATGCGGAACTCTCGGAACCGGATTCCTGACTTTCTGTAAGGCGGCAGGAATAGTGATGAGCTTCTGGATAACGGAAGCCAAACGCTCACGATAGTAATCCCAGTCCAGCAGCGCTCTCGGGTCCATAACCTCCGGGTCCTCCTTCAACCACTTCCTCAAGAAGTGCCTCTTAGTCGTTGGCTCAGCAGAGAAGATAGCGACAGGCACAGCACGTTCAGTGACTGGTGCACCGCGCGGCTTGGAGCAAATAATGTATTTACAATTCAGACCCTTGTCCTTGGTCATCTGCTCACCCAAGAACTCTCCCAGACGCTTAGCAGTGGTAATAGATGTCGACTTCTGCGTTCCGTATTCGGAGAGTGCTTTACTCATAGATCTGTTCTCGCAAATGAGATCAATGAGCTCTTCGTCTGCGAGTGTCTCTCCTTTCCTGTCAAGAACATCCAGCCAGCGGTTGGCGACGGTGGCAACGGCTCCATACGTCTCTGCCAGCGTAGTGCCTTCCAAAAAGAACTTGAAGATCTGCGACTGGAAGATCTTGATCAACTTAAGCTCACCACGGCGCTTCAGCTCGAAACCCTTTAGCTCCGCTAAGCTACCGTCATCGTTGAAGACTGCATAACGCTTTTTCAAGTTCTTGTCCTCCTCCTTCGAGGTCGGCAAGACCATGCATTTGTACGGCCCATCGACTTCGAAGAAAATGGTATTATCGCTATGCGTCGCGTACTTGAACGTCTTCTTATCCACCAGGGTCTGATACTGATTATTCGTAAACTTGGCATGAACCAAATGATTCAACATGACGCAGGGATACGATATGTTAAACTTCTTCCCGTTCTTCGTGGTGAAACCATAGTTTTCTGGAAACGTGGCGGGCAACATACACCAGATACCATCTGTATCCAGCTCTAGCGGTCTTCCGATCCTCTCAACCAGCTGTCGAGCCATCTGTATAATATGGGCCCCGGTAAGGCAGGTAACGCCAGCCATTTCCATAGAGTACCAGCGCGAGCCTTTTCTCATGACATAACCGTAGAACGAGTTCAGAATGACTTTGTGAGCCAGCTGGAGAGAGTCAAAGAGGACGATCATCTTCTTTCCGTTTGCGACCTCGGCCGCCGACGCACCGGAAGCTTTTAGGGCATCGGTCTTGCCCTTCCACACCTTCTGCTCGCCTTTATAATGGTAACGACGATCTCTAAAGTCCTTGACAGTATCAATATAGAAAGGATTCTCGCGCTGACAAATAATAGCTTCGCGCTCAATCGTTGTCGAGTCGTGAATCTTATGATAAATTTTTTGTGAATAAGTCTGCAAGCGCTTTCTTACCAACGCCGACTGCTCGTCAGAAGAAAGCTCTTGGAAAGTTTTCATAGCCCCCCACTTTCCTGGGAACTTCTCGTTCTCGAGGGAGTGTCGAATCATGTTGTACTCGTCGCGCTTCGCTGGGAGATATTCTCCACGCCATGCCCAGGGCATTCGACGATCGCATGTCTTGCCAGGTCGGTTGAAATCGCACGCCGCGCAATCTGATTCTGAGATCATTGAGTCGGGTTGGAGACGGTTGGTGGTCATAATGTTGGGATACATAGATGCCACATCCAAATGGTATATCAGTGGCTTTTCACTGCGATTAGCTGTTGTTTTTAAGTTGAGCAGTCGATCTGTGATCTTCTGCTTGACTTCGTCGAAATTTGTGATGTCGGCGAGGCTCTTCTTCTCTTCCACTTCGATCGTGAACTTGAGAGCTGCATCAAGCTGCTCAAGAAGCTCGTCAATAGCCGTAGTGTCAACAGCGAAGTTGACAGGAATATCAGCTCTGAAGACACCAGCTTCGATGGACTCGACGTGGCCTCCCACGTATGTTTCTGATTCCAGAAGATGTCCATCCCAGAATGCCTCTTTTGGTGCTTGATGCTTATTCGGCAACACAATCTCCTTCTTGTACGCCTCAACCATCAACAACATCTCGCACAGCGTTCCCGTTCCTTTTCTCAGCACCGCATCTGGACCCAGCGGAATAATAGTACACAGCGAGAAAATGAAGGGATGCACATATTTCATGTAGAGGTAGTACGTCGCAACTGCATCAGAAACAGAGTACTCAGACAGCTGTTGAGGTCGCTCGCTGGCGTACCGTAACATCAGTTCCGGATCCAATTCATCTGGGTCGTAACCGAGCTTTGCTACTGTAACAGCTTTCAGACCTCTACTTCCTTGGGGAAGATAAGAGTCACGGTTGACCCAGTGGAAGCAGTCCATACCAACACTGTAGTTGCATTGGTAGTGATCTTCACTGTTTTTTCTCCATCCAATCTCTTGATACATGTCGATACCATTGACACTCGCTCGTGCGTCCACAAAGGGCCAATCGAAGAAGTCTCCGTTGTATGTCGCTATTACTGTCGGCCGTGCTTCTTTGATATGCAAGAAGAACCGCTCTATTAATGCCTTCTCATCCGGCTCGTTGAAGATCATAAACTCTCCTGGGTATTCCGGTTTGGGCGTGTATTCGAAGTCCTCAATATCTTCCGAAACGATTTCTCGATTCGTAATCAAGAATCCTTGTCCATCTATCATATACGACACCATCATAATCTGGTCTATTGAGGCGTCTGGAAATTTCAAAGGAAGTTTTGTCGTCTCGATATCGTACGCCATCACCACTGGATCTGCACGGGACAGTCTGTCTGCAAGTAGTTTTATCGTTGTGTGCCCATGCTTTGCTTCCGCTTCATACCATTTTCCAACACGGATATCCAGATCTATGAGAACTCTGACGTGATATGGCACGTCGAACTCGCGGATATCCAATATAAAGTCGCTCACATCTACTACACTCGTATTAAGTCGTTTACTGTCGTCATTATCATCAAAAAGGTCAAAACCAGCTTCCGCGCTGCAACCTATTAGCTTCATCTTTTCACTTTGAATTCAGGCCATCCGACAGCACTTACCTAGCAACCTCAGCATAAGCATCCATAGCATTCAAACCCTTCTTATTCCTCTCCGCAATCGGGATAACATCCCTCCTCGCCCTCAGCAAATCATCCTGGTTCGCGAACCTCAGCTCGAGAAACGTCCTTCGATATCCCAGTAGATGATTCGGCATCTTCAGATCCTCCTTCTCAACCTTTTTCACACTCCTCACGCATCCATCTCCGGGCACACGCTTCAACCACTCCTCAGCCTCTGGCTCATATCCCCTCTTGACTGCGACGAGGAAGTACGGCTGGAACTCCACTGTGGCTTTAAAGGTCCCGCCATCATCCTCAATGAAGTACAGATCCAGCGCTGAGCGTCCGCCGCGAATATTCTCGTCCTCAATTTCCGTGGGTTCAAGGTTCACAAGCCAACCAGTCTTTTTGCGGCCGGAATCGTAGCGAGCAAAGCCCATCGCCTCATCAATGTTGTTGGCGAGCTTATTCGCCTCGAGCTTCTCGTCTGCGTTCGTGGCTTCATTGCGGCTGGAGGGTGCGTAGGTTTTCGTCCTTGATCCTCCATGATATGCCTGTTTCCCTCCTCTACGGTAACCATTCGCTGGTTTTCTGTCTCCTGCCATCGTGTCGTGCGGCCTCTATTTCGTCTCGAGGGTGCTGTAAAAATGGAGGGCGTTCAATCGAGGGGCGACGTCGAAAAACAATAAATACTTCGCTTAAGGAGTAAAGGGCCTCGCAGTGTTGAGCATTAATATTTGTCGCTCAACGGGGTATCTCTTGGTATAATCGCGAGTTTGCTGCTGAACGCAGTATTATGTTCACACAATGCGTTGGTTATCCCACCAAGACGCTCACATATTCAACGCGCCGAGACGCGTCGACAGCCACTTTACGCGCTTTCCCAGTTTTCGTCCGTGCGCCCCTGTTCCTGGTTCAGCATCGGCACCAGCCTTACACCACGAGGCTCTGAAGCATGGCGGGCTAAGCTCAATCCAGCAATGCCACCGCCTCACGTCATGATGGACGTCAAGCTTCAATCGCATTAAGCTTCAGTTCCACAACCGAACCTGTAGGGCAACATCCAAAATGGCAATCGACGCATCTTCCGGCAATCATCAGTCCCACCCTGCCGGCCCACCACCCGGCGCAACCGAGCCACCATCGCACGTCCAAAACTCAAAGGTCTACGAGGTCTTCGAGCCGGCCGCACGACCAGATATTGTGCCACCTCAAAGCGCAAATGCGCTGCCGGCGGGATATGGTCAGAATACGGCCGGCGGACGCCCGCCAAAGCTGGATATTACGGAGGCGGTGAAGACGGTTAGGTTGGAGGACTTCAAGAACATCCATACGTATCCGTGTGTGAGGGAGTCATTGTTGACGGCTATTGGGACGGCGTTTGCGGTTGGTGGTGGGAGGGTATTGTTTGGTGGTGAGTAGTTCTGAACTGGCTGCGAGCACGGGAACGGCAGATATGAATGGATGCTGACACACTCATAGCGACAATAAAGAAAGCTTGCAACTGGGCTGTTGGCGCCTTCTGTTTCTCTGGTGTCGGTTCATACGAGTTCTTCCTTCAAAAGCGCAGGTTAGAAAGGAGGTCGATGCAGCGCGCCGTCGAGATCATGGATAGGAAGAAGCTGGAGAAAGAGAAGGAGAGGGAAGCACGAAGAAAAGAGCGCAGGTTGAGAAAGGAGGAGCATGATAGAGAGGTTGAGGCGAGGAGTCGGCAGAGCACATGGGCCGGTTTGTGGGGATCTGGAGGTAAGAAGGAGTAAGAAAGGCAAAAGACGAGGAGGTTTGTACATAATTGTAAGAGTACTTGGGTATAGAAGCATATTCATCCTCGCCTCGGCGTAGTTATGCCAGTATCCGAGTATTGCATGAGATGCGGTGGCCGTTGTTCTGTATTCGATTCCTCGATTTCGTTGACGCCGAACTTGTAATCTCTTTGAGGACTGCCCTTAGATGCTGAAGCCTGCAGTCTTTTGGTCAGTCGTCTTTCGATTAACTAGTTTCTTTGGCGAAGGGTAGAAGTGTGGGTGGATATGAGGGTAGATATGGGGGATAGGCCTCAGGTCACACATTCGGCGACAGATTAGGGTTCAAGTGGTGCTGATGGCAGTTTAGATTTGGAATGGGAGTTGTTGGGCCAATCAGGTTGCATGGGACGGTTTGATCGGAGCCGGAGTCTAAACTATACTTCTAGTATTCGGTATTCGTAATGAAAGTCGAGAGAATCCGAGTGGGATGTGTGTACAAGTGACCAAAGGTGATGATGTGGCTAACTAGTTTTCTTCGATTAAGCGGTAGAGTTTACGTTTGTGGTTATTTAGGCTGAGTTTTGTTTTCGAAATCGAGGATGGGGATGGAGAAACATAATATGGAGTTGGCTGGTTTCCATTGAAACCAGAAGATCTCTTTGAGGATAGCGTGTTACTGGCATTTTCAGAGAATGAGTATTGAGTTACTTGAGGTAGTAGATCACAAGCCTGTATGTAGTCCACAATATGAAGGAAGCTCTTGTATCATAATTTCCACCGATCTCCCCCTTAGAGTATGCAATGTACCTACATGGCGTTCAATCCAAAAAAAAAAAAAAAAAAAAGGCTCAGTAAATATCAGTTTCTCAACATTATAGTTATGAAGTCTAACATCTTTTTGAATTAAGATCGTCATCGCCAGATAAAAGTCTGGTCCCGAGGGACTTTGAGGCTCTTGCATCGACCGTGAATCGAACACGGGGCCCATCGAATCTGAGTTATCTCCCTTAGGGGAGGGCTTGGCAACGATGGATTTTACCACTAAACCACCGATGCTTTGTTTATTAATTGCAAGTTTATTTTAATAAATAATCATAATATTTGCATTACATATGGTCAGACGCTTGTGAAAATCTCTATTCAGGAGCCGCAATGTCCTCTTTGGTCGATCCGGGTGGTGCTGGGTTGAAAAGCGACTTCCATGCGTCGGACGGAGATAGATGAGGGTGCTTGCAGAGGCTGATGCAGGATTGACATTATTTAAACGTTCGATAGCAAGGTAATCGTCTGATGCAGAGGCCGATACTCCGACTAACAACACGGCAGAATCGTTCACTGGCTCCGACACGGTCGCCTGCCAAGATATGCTGCGCGAGAATGACTGGGGGGATAGCCCCGGGAGTCTCCATCAAGGATCCATCGGACGAGAAATTCCTCCTGCAATGGAGTTAGTCGCTGTTGCTGTTGGTGAGCAATATGTTGATTCTGTCGTCCTTTCAATCTCGCGTTGAGTGTTGTGCGGGGTATATTGTATGCGAGTGCAGCAGCAGCAATTGTAGGGTAAACACCTGTATTATAATCGGCAATGGCGCATGCGATAGCATTCTCACGGGAATCCATTTATTAATCTATTTCTAAAATATTTGGTGGAGTTGTTACGCGTTGTTCAATTATATCTATTGTTGTTGGTGTGCGGATTTGCGCGACCGCTTCCATGGGGTGACCGCTTCCCTATGCGCTAGCTTACAGCACTTAATGGTGGTACTTTGCAATCGTCCAAAGAGCATTTGAACTTCCTACATACCAGTAGTTAGTTTCTGGGATTGAGAAATGGCTTTTGTATTCCGTATTGCCCATATGGGCCAGCATGCCTCAGCAACCACGCGAAACCTTGACCAATCCGGCATAGCCCCCAGACAGGGGGCCGGAACCATGAATGACAGAATCCATCAATCAATCAATCAATCAATCGAACTACGGAAGCAAGAAACCAAAGGATTCAATTAATAAAAATAAAGCATGGCAATGCATCATACCGCCCCTAAGACAATCGGCCATTCCTCCTGCAAAAACCCCTTCATTTTCAACGTAGAGAATCCCGATGTCGACAAGCGCAATGGAACTCCACGAGCAGCGGTCAGTCAAGGCGTGAGGCGCGAATTTGCCACAAGTTGAGGCTGCAGATCCACACCCGAAGTGATCTGCCATTCTTGGTAAGGAACGGTTTGGCGGGAGCGATGCGGTGGTTCGCGGTTAAGAATGGTGATTTGAGCACCTGGACGTTATATATGCTCTCATGTCCATCGCTCCCTTACTCAAAAAAGCGCCATTTCGGATCAATAACCAGCATAACCCCAGCCTCTCTACAGTGTCTCCTGAAGTTGTGAACACCGGCCACAATATTCAGGCTTGGAGACGGCTCAACCCATTTTCCATCCTTGGGGACTACCTGTACAAATCCAATCGTTTTCAGAGCTGGCAAGCCTGTCCCCGCTTCCGTTTGCTGCAGGCTGAGGATGTTGTGCAACTCGTCCAGAATGCGCGAAACAGTGCTGCAGTCCACGAAACTGAAAGTTAGGTTTTCAAGGCTGGCGGGAAGCTTGCTAGCTAGGCTTGGTTTTGGATTATCGAGCCTCGCGCCGAGGATGTGCTCGATGCGGAGGGAGAGAGTCCTTAAATGCAGGATTGGCCGTAGGTCGCCTATGACAAGGTCGGGAGTGTGGAGTTCTGACTGGCAAAAAGACCATGGCCCTGTGATGGAGAGATGTTGGAGTGTGAGGGATGTGTTGAGAATCCCTGTCTGCATGTCTGAGGGAAGTGGTGCTCTAAAGTCGGCTTGAATGTGAAGTCTTGTGAGGCGATGACAAATGCTTGTGAGTGAACTTAAACCAATACCATTTACCTGAATAGTAGGAACTATGGTGAGAGATTTGAGGCCAATTCCTTCGACAATCTGCGCTTGGTGAAAATATGCTTTGGAACAGTTATTCATCTCGGCCGATTCCAATAAGGGTAAGTATAAGAAGGGCATAAGAAGCCACAAATCTAAGCGGCCACCACCCGAGCCGTATTTGTAGCGATCGCGTTCCATCTCTTCAATGGTCTTTTCAGGTTGCTGCAATGCAATGCTTCGGAGACGGGGTAGGATGGGGCTGCTAGCATTCGGCTGTTGTATAGCGTCGGCTTGTCCATTCTTCGCTCCGCGCATGAGGATGCGAATGAGATGGCCAGTCGGCTTGTTCATGATCTTGTCATATTTAACCCAATTCTCGCAGTTGCCCAGCCCGCTCAGAGTCAGCTTTTCCGTGCCAGGTACCAGTGCCAAAAGGAGTGCAAATACTGCATCTCTTCGTCCAGCTCGAAGCTGGGAGCTCCATTCCTCTCCAAGCCACTTGGCGTCAATATCCACATTTTCATCCATGATATTCCATCTTCGATGCTGTATTAACCACAGGCTTTCTGTTGAGCCCAGCATAGGCCCGTTTCTGGGCCAATACCAGCAGTCAACTTGCGTTGCTTTCCACAAGTCATACCCGCACAGCTTCTGGATGGCAGCCACGGCAATATTCCAATCAGCAGAGGTAAAACATGCTATATTTGTTGAATGAAAGATCGCTACCGCAGACAAACGACAGTCCCGTGTCCTCGG
>WCAA01000039.1:0-204235 GCA_010623925.1 Antarctomyces pellizariae
CTCCCAGCACAACTCCCATATCTAACCTCAGTGGCTCATTAAACACCGGGGACCGACAGACCTGTCAAATGCAGCCAAAGTCGGAATAGTACTGCAAGCAGCAGCGCTCGTCATCCTCGCACTTATCGCCCTCTTCTTCTACTTTCTACTGCAGAAAGCGTCGGCGTTCAGCCCCAGCCGGTGCACATCTTGCGCAAACGGAGGCGAGGGATATGAGAAATCAGAGTTGCCGGGCGGCGGTGTTGAAGGGGGTCAATATGCTTATGGACAGAGGGCTGAGCTTGAGGCGGAGGAGAATGCGCTGCATGAGAAACATGCATGGGATGGGAGTGGGAAAGCAGTGAGGGAGGTTGTTGAGCTGGATGCAGCGTCGTGAGAGAGAGATGGTTGAACTGGGTGGCGGCAGGGCGTTCAAAGGGAGTATTAATGGCAGAATTAGGAAGGAAGTTGCATCATCCAGAAAAGCGATTGGAAGACCGATGGCTGCGAACCTTTGCCGAAGGGGCTGGAAGTAATAAGAGTTAGGCTGCGGAAGTATCAAATATTACTCAACAGAGACCTAGATCGGACATCAACTTTAAGCGCGCCTAAAACGCTAATGCTTAACATTACACACCTCAGTCTTTTGATACCGCTCTCCAACTTCAAACAATGCTTCGACTATACCTCACACCTAATACCCACTGCTTCCTGCCACAACTCCATGCGCAGGTCCACTCTCCGCAAACAAATCCCTCACATCCCCCACCAACTCCTCCGGCCTCTCCCACGCTGCAAAATGTCCACCACTACTATGCTCCCTCTCCTCCACCACATTCCCAAGCAACGTCGCCCACCCCCACGGCATCGGTGTCAACTCACCCGAAAAGTGGCTCAAACCCAACTTCGGACCCTTAACATACTTCTGCAGAGGCAACAAGACGTTAATATTCCCCTCTGTGCAGTTCCGGGGTTGCACTTCGTAGTAGATACGGATCGATGCACCGGGGCCAGCACGGCTGAACCAGTAGATACTAATCCAAGTCAGGATCTCGTCTTCGGTCCAAGGGTAGTTGTCCGTCCAGTCATGGAGTTTTTCGTATATCCATCCCAACAACCCAACCGGAGAATCTGCCAAAGAATAGGCCAGGGTTTGCGGCTTGGTGCCTTGGATGTTTTGGTAGCCAGCGCCGGTTTTGTTGAAGGCGACGCAGCGGAGGAGGCGGGATTTGAATTCGCTTGGGGAGGTGATTAAGGAGTAGAGGATTTTGAGAGTCGCGATTGGGTGGAAGATGAAGGAGGTGAGTTTTGGGATGGTGGGAAAGAAGTTTAGGTGGGAGGCGCGGACGGAGGTAGGGAAGAGGTGACCTTGAGTGCGGGTTATTAGTGAGCCCCAGTCGCCGCCTTGGGTCACTATTTGGTGTTAGTTGAGCTCTAGAGGCTTGATACTAAAGCCATGGAAATAAAAGCAGGGCGTGGGGGATGAGAATGAAAAGTCTGCTTTCGCCGCGTCGCGGCCGTCAATTGGTTGGAGAGAACATACCGTATTCACTGTAGCCAAGCTTGATCATAAGCTTGTGCATAGTGGTAGCATATTGCTTGAGTCCGTAACCCTTCTTTAGCACGCGTCAGCCCTTTCTCGTGTGCCCGCCGGGAAAGCTCAACAATCACGTACCAGTTTCGGGCCCTCAGAGAAGCCGTAGCCAGGCAAAGAAGGCGCAACGACATGAAAAGCCGGCTTTCCCTCTCCACCCTCAGTCAGAAGTGGCAGAATCTTCAACACCTCGATGAAACTTCCTGGCCCTATCACGAAGTCAGTTGATCATTCTTCCCATATTCTCATCTCGGGCCAGTTCCCCCCATTTCCTCCCTCTCATCTTCTCCGGCAAGAAAACTTACACCCATGAACAAAAAGCAACGGCACCGCACCCTCCACCTTTGACCTCTTATGCACAAAATGTAAATCCAGCTCTCCAAATCTCTCCTCCGCCTCAATCTTCGTCGTAAACTGCGGCAGCTGCTCATTTAAATGCGCCTCATGCTTGCGCCAATCATAATCGTCTCTCCATTTATCTGCTAGGCTTTTGACGCGGGCGAGAGGCGTGCCTTGAGTCCAGCCTGCGTCTTCGGGCTCGTCGGGAAAGCGGGCGAGCTCGAGCTTGGAGTGCAAGAGGGAGAGCTCGGAGTCGGGGATGGAGATGGTGAAGGGGTGGATGTCTGCCATTGTGGTTGTGGGAGACGCGTTTAGTGGCATTTGATAATGTTTGAAGGGCGAGAGAGGAAGTTGTTACAAATCGAAGAATTTGAGAGTGAACAGAGGCTATTATAGCGCTTATGCTGACGAAGTTGTCGAAGCACGTGAAAGGGAGTTGATTGGACAATTGGCCGTGTGAAACTGAGCACGAACTAGGAGTGCGGGCTAGGATATGTAGACGGAGAAGTTAAGATCTGGATTTAGAAAATGCGGTAATATTACTGATGAAGCTTTGAAATACATGCCTGAATCGGTCAGCTATGGCATCAAAATTGAGCACGTCAGAAGGATGGAGATATCGCAACGCGGCGAACTCAATATGTTCTGTTTGTGTCTGACGGCGGGATGGAGTGGTGGAAGGGTGCCAAGTGTTTGACAGAGAGGGACCGGCTATGGGGCCGTGCGTACAATCTGGGGTTCTGGGGTATCGATCTCCTCATGGAGTTGAGCAGTATCAGGCAGCAGATTTTTCCAACTTGGCTACAGAATATCTTTATAATACAACTTGGCCTGTGTAACTACCAGCTCGAAACTCCGATGAGGAGATGGGTTGCTTCCGAGCACAGCATGTCAAAAAGAAGACTACTTGCTCCCCAAATAATCATGCGATCGCCTCAAACGGGCTTCCTTCTCGCCTCTGTCGCTCGTCTCTTTTTTCGAGTTGTTTTCTTCCTTCGTTGGCAGACACTCGGCCTAATAGCGATTATGTTGAGTCAGGTAGCGGGAAACTCCCATCCACAACAGGGAGACTTAACGACAGGCAGATTTAACTACAGGCAGGCTTAACGACAGGCAAACTTAACTACAGGCAGACTTAACGACGGGCAGACTTAACGACAGGCAAAACTAACGACGGGCAGACTTAACGACAGGTAGACTTAACGACAGGTAGACTTAACAACGGGCAGACTTAACGACAGGTAGACTTAACGGCAGGTAGACTTAACGACAGGTAGACTTAACGACATGCAGACTTAAGCGTCTACGACCTGTGCCACTGGGATCCTCTTTTGCAGTGTCTCCAGTAGCGGCGAAAGGACTTGGGAAACCCTCGGCTCGCGCAGGCCGGGAAGACAAAGACACCAAAGAGCCATACATCCCATCACTCAGCTCCGCCACTGATGTTCTGCCATTGCGGCCTGTGTTCGACAGGTGAAGATGTTCATCTGGCTCATTCCGCTCTTGCTTCTCTGCAAAAAACAGCAAATCTCGCAAATCTCGGTGGCCTTATTATTCAAGGTAGTTCTGCTATGAAGCTCGCTTAGCTCTATCGCTTCGCCTATATTTCCTCCTTCGGTAAAGGAGTATCGGGCCACACGTGTTGTGGCTGTGCAGGGGCGGTCCGAACGAATACGACCGGAAAAGCGTGGCGCCGAAAACGAATGTCACGCCAAGACGCTTTGGACCCCTGATTTGCGTTAAAGTTCGGGTTTAGAGGGCACTCGCAGCCTGAATTGTGGTTTTGTGCCTGAGAAACCCTGCTGGTACTCCTCAACCAGTTGCGAGATTGGCGACGCCCAGGTGTGCTAGCTGCGTGCAAACTACTGATTGCTTTCCAAGGCAGGATAAACTTGACTTCTTCTCCCCTTTTTCTTCTTCATCCTCTTCAAACCTGGAATTCATCACCTTTGAACCCTCACCGTTGTCGATTGCGTCAACGTGAAGCTCGAAGAATCCTCAAGGGACTCAATTGCTGATAAGCAATAACCGCCATCATGGCTGCGAAAATCATGAGCAACTTAACCACTACCGCCCATATGATCACCGACCATCCATATTATCCTCTCGAGGTCCAGATCGCGTCCCTCCTCGCCAACGAATGGAGTGTCCCAGTCCTTCTGGCGGCTTTTGCTGGCGTCTGCGGCACCGTCTTATTGCTCGCTATGACCATCGTCAACAAGCACAGCCCACAGCTGCGCACCGTTGAGAAGGCCACAATTATGTGGTTTGTCCTCTGTAAGTTGTCCGCCTGACGTGCTCACAATGCTTCTTGTTTACTTTCTTGCGACGGCAACCAATTGGTTCATTGAGCGCAAGCAGAACACGTAGCTAACTGCGATGCAGCTGGATCCATCCACTTCTTCTTCGAGGGCTACTTTTCCGTCAACCACAAGGCGATGGGACCAAAGCAAGACCTCTTCGGCCAGCTCTGGAAGGAATACGCACTTTCCGACTCCCGCTACCTGACCTCCGACCCATTCGTGCTTTGCATGGAGACCATCACCGCCGTACGTTCATCCCCCTCCACAATCTCAAAACTTTCTTCAGACTTCTCCAGACCCCATACTTTTCCCTCCATTCTGTAACACCCACTAACGTCACCAGTTCGCATGGGGACCCCTCTGCTTCGTCATCGCAGCCATGATCACCACCCAGCACCCACTCCGCCACCCACTCCAGATCATCGTCTCCTCCGGCCAGCTCTACGGCGTTATTCTTTACTATGCCACCAGCATGTTCGATCACTACTATAAGGGTGTTATCTACTCTCGCCCAGAGTTCCTGTACTTCTGGCTCTACTACTTCATGATGAACTTCTTCTGGGCTGTTATTCCGACTGCGCTTATCTGGAGCTCGGTTAAGCATACTGCTAATGCTTTCCGTATTGCTGCTAGAGTCCAGGGGGGCAAGAAGTTGCAATAAATGCTCAAAGACGTTGAATTTCGCAAGAGCACTATCTAGTGAAAGCAGGAGACAAAACGAAGGTGTTTCGAGAGCAGCATGAAGACGTTCGGGCTCTCTGGAAGAGGGGGAACAAGGAAGAATAATATGGCATTATTAGACGCGCATCATGTTCACGAATAGAAGAAGGAATGTCCGAGCAATGCGCGCAAGTTATAAAGCGAGTGAGCGTGTTTTTGACCGCATTGTTAGCGGCATAGATTGGCGCTGGGGAAGAGAGGGTTATTGCATTGCTTAGTTATAGCTATTAATGCATCACAAGTTGGCCAATCTTGAAATTGCCTTACCCAACTGTAGGGCGGCAGCCAACCTTATTCTAACTGCCTCTTGTGCCTCTCGGCTCCCTACGCTGCCCAAATGGAGCTGTGTATGAAGGAAACAGCACTGAAGCATGTGGCGGATTCCAAACTTGGATGGGATAAGAAATTCGTGGGGACGAGTGTCTCTGGAGGGGGTGTCAAAGAAAATCGTGGACTATGACAACGTGGTTACAGGCGACAATATTGGCTTCACTAGCGACTCAAAGAGATTGTTAGTAAATCTCATCAGACCCAAGGGTTACCTCATCATTGTCAGACAGCCAGCCAACACTGCCTCCTACAGAAATGGAACGCCAAAAGCGCCGAAAGCGTTGACGTTGAAAAGCGTCTTTATCATGGCCAAGGAGGGACAATCGTTTCGTCGAGATAGACGACGCAAATCCTCTCCGCACCTAGTACGGTTTTACTCCTCGAGGTCTCATCTCGCAGGTCAACGGAATTCCAGTTGGGGAGACTAGAACGACCATCCGCCCGAGTCAACCCAACGACAACACATCGTCCCCCTTGTCAACTTGCTCCCATTCGCCAACCAGTAGCATATCCTTAGACAAGATGAGCAAAGAGGGTCGAAGGAAGTATGGCAGTAACACGTCTAATGGTGCAAATGTGCCCCATTCCATGCCGAGATCAGGCATGGAAAGGGCGCGGACGTGGATATAGTAGCCACAGACGCCGCTCACCTCTCCGAAATGCACTTCTGGATAAACGTCTTCCGCATCAACTTTTTCTGATACACAGAGGTCTTTTCGTCCCCGTAGGATTTGCTCGTACAAGGGGCGACGGTTTTCTGGCGCGGAGTCGTCACTCATTTTAGTCGCATGTTTATACTGGGTTCTTTGCAACTCATAGAGAGCTGCAAGCATGATGTTGGAGCGCTATTCGTACGCCGATCTCGAATATTCCGTCGACGGCATCATGTTCTTCATCAATGGCCTCATCATCCATGGCAATGAAAGCTCTCCCTACGTCTGGTCTACACTTTCATTTCAATCGGTACGTCTCGATGGGCTTTTATACATTCGGTGGCAACACGGGAAATATGTCCCGGCCGGTGTGTCGTGTTTGATGCGCGGGTATTAAGCGAGGAAGTCGACAACGGAGTAAGGGAGGAAGGAACGACCACCGGATAGCCGCCACAAGCGCAAAGCGCAAGCGCGGCAAGGACGACCTTTCTCTGATGACACCTCTGCCTTTGCATCTTCACTTCCGTTTGCCTTATCTTTGTCACAAAACGATTACATCAAATCTTGACCTCGCTTTCAACGCAAAGTCTCGGTAAAAAATGGAGGATCGTAAAGAGTTCTTCCTTGACGTAAGTATTGTTGTACTGGAGACTGCCTTGGTAGCAGCAGATGCGAGATTGGTTTGGCTTGTTGTTCTGTTTGAGGTTTTCTGGGTTAGGGTGTTGGACTGCTTGGGCTAAGGTAGATATGGTGTCATCTTCACTGTGAAGTTCCTTTCCATTGACCTAGAAAAGGATAGCAACACAGCATCCGAAAGAAAGGGCGAGGCAAAAGAGGCTGGAGCCGACAGCTCTCAACTACCTGCACGAATCCTGGTTGTTGTCTTCACCACTGCCCGGAGAAGACTCAACGCCCGGGCTTGCAGGCCGTCTTCATCCCTTCCTCCTCATCGCGACGCAAGTCGGGACAGTACGACGCTCGACTTCAGTGCATCATCCAGCCATGGACGTCTTTCACAGAAGCAACTAGTGCCGTCTCGATACTATCTTGCACCTCTTTATCTTCCTGGCTGAGGGGGCGTGGGTCCACCTTCTCAGCAAAAACGGTCTCTGGCTCGTTCTCGTAGTCGAGACATTTCATACTCTCGCCCCGGCGGTCTTGACCTGGTGGGCTTATCCAGTCAACTTTTGGGGGTTGGTATTTGCTGAACCGCGACAACGAGCTGCTGGTGTTGTGCGGTAACGGCCGGCACATGATATCGAGCAGCACCAACCATATGATCGCCAACATAAGGACACGGGCGACCTATGCCTTCATTGAGAGAATCTGGATAGCTACTCTACCGCCTTCGTGCCCTCAATCGCTCAGCAAGCATTATACAAACAGCTCACTGGCAACGACCCACCACCGAAAACGATCCATACACATCAGATGTATCAGTCACCTTGCCTGACAGATGAACGACTACCATCATGTCGACATTTCAACATAGCAGCCATGGCTACGGAGACTCTGTCGCAGGACTTACGTGGGAGGGCAATTCGAGATAGGGTTACAACCGCAACAGTGAGGCGCTGAGAACTGTCATCCAGCGTATCAAAGTGTTCACGATCGTGTCTTTCAAGCACACCCTCTTCCTCTCATCCCAATTAGCCTCCCACGTAAACTTTTCAACACGGTCTCCGTATTGATGAAGCATCTGCGAACGGGACCAATTACGCAGCTTACAGGCAACTCTCTGGCTTGAGATCTGGTTTCCGTCTGCTTCCCAAGTTCAGAGAGATTCTATGGAGGGGTGAGGTACAATCTTGCCGCTTCTCAAGAGGGTTATGACCATCGTGGATATATGACGTTCATCTGTCGGTTCCAGGTTGCTTGGACTACGATGTCGGTAAGCCATCTCCATCACAGTCTTTGCTTCCTCAATACAGGCACAAGCAGCGGCACCTGCAATAAAGAGCATCACATCTTCCGCAACAGCTCCCAATGTCCAAAATGGCTCGCTTCCAACGCGGCATAAGCACTCCATACCGCTCTCCCGCTCATGCAAGGGCCCGCGATCGCAGATGCCCTAACTCTCCCCAATTCAGATTAGCAATGTCCTTCTCCAGGTCTATTGACAACCTAGCCTCATCTAGGACAGAAACACGACGTAATGGCGATCTTTTGTTCGAGACCATCGTTTCATGGAGAAACGTGCTCGGCATTGTCAGACCGCAGAAGCTGACGTGGGGAAGCCTATGAGGATTCTGGAGAAACAGTGGAGGCGGAAAAGTTTTCCTGCCTTTTTAGGGAGGGACCGAGGGAGCATTGGGGTTGATGAGGCCCGAAGATGCCGGATAGGGAAACCCGGCGGCGTCTATGGATATAATATGGCGAATAGGACGGGGGTTTGAAGCTTTGAAAGAGGAAACCGGTCCACCGATGAGCAAGAGATGATCAGATAACGCAGCTATGAGCTTCTGGACCTCGATGATATGGAGAAGAGAATGAAAATACTTGAAGCGGTGGACAGAGACTCAGATCTGAATGGAGAAGTGAAGATGCGGTGTGTGAGAGTGGAGGCCGGGGAGAAGGGTTGTGGAGCTGGCATGGAGGTGTCGTGTTCGAGAGACCTTCCAAGGTGTGTTGACGATGATTTTCGGCCAGAATTTCGAGATGCTTCTGTTTCTCTTTTCCCATCACATTCATGGTCGTTGTGAGTACTGTGATTTGAGTCGTCACTGGGAACCAGGTGTATGGTGTCAAGGATGCACGGACGTGTGGAAGTGCACACTTACGGAATATGGCTCCCTTGACCGCCTTGTCCTCCCAACAAAGTTAACAACAATGCCAAACCTACCACACCGACTCCAAATCTGTCTCCGCTGATAGGGCGCCGCTGCCATGGTCACGCTTCGCGCCGACGGTCTCGGACGTCGGTTCGGGGAACTATGTTAGGTTCCTGTCAGTGGCCGAATCACTGGATTGGATGTTAGAGGTGTCACAGGAACAATAATCTTCAGCCATCGATCGAAGCTTCAACATTTGCGCATGTGATATCATCGCCGAGCCGTTCAAGCGCAAGACTCTACTCTCGCAAACAGTACCGAGATGCGAAGAAAAGAGTACAACAACAGCGTGGCTGATCGAAGTAGCGAATGCCATGTGCCAAAAGCAATATGGACATCCTGCCTGACCAGGAACCACGAGCGAGACAGCATGTCTGGGCGTTGTTGTTCGAGTCCGACAGCGCATCGTACATATTAAGTGTAAAGCCATCTCCTAGTGTCAAATCCATGAGTCGAATCTTGCTCTGTTTTCCACTTCGTTGCGCTGTACAACCAACTGCATACCGCCGCGGTTTCTATGACTTAAAACGAAAGGCGGAAAGCACCGCGATATCGCGAAAGGGCCAAGACGTCTTCCGCTGCAGGTTCGAGATTCAAGCTGCATCGATAGCTTGCTGCAGGCTCCGTACCTGACTTTCCCGCGCGAAAATACGACATTTCGAAACCGCTTCGATCGTCAAATTCGACCTTTGCTTCAGCGAACTGGTTAGTTTCCGGTCTTGTGTATCCAAGTCTGGAGACCAAGAGCAAGCAGCAAAAACCAAAGAAGGACTAGGGCTAGGAGATCACGATACACAATTGACATCATCCAGAGGTCATCTGTGCGCTTGTGGCAACAAAGCGAGCAAGCGTTTGCACTTAGCTGCATTGGAGAGTTGGTGTGCAGTACCAAGACATCAGAAGACGCTCTGGAACTCGGAGATATATCGGCGTGTGCTGGGTCACGACAGAGTGGCAAGGGGTCCTAAAAAGCTCGATATAGACCTCCAGGCCTAAATTCATCACAGTTTTGCTTTTGAAACTGTGAGAGAACACTATTTCAGGACATCAAACATAGCTTTGTGCTGTTTCGGCGTGTCGCGCTGACGAGGATAAAAGAGCTGACAACCAATCATCACCTCAGGAAGCCAGCCCCACGTAAATCCACGAGGTCCACCCCACCCCAACCGCCTCCACCACCCCGCCCGCGACACCATTTTTGACGCCGGCCAGTGGGGTTGGAATATCCACATTCGGACCACTCACTGCGCTTGTGACGCTTCACCGCCACGTCGGACTGAGTTTTGTGGAATTGGCTTTCGGTAGTTTGTGGGAAAGGGCAAGAACCATAAAATATACCGCTTTCTCGCTGCTGGTGTACTTTGAGGGTTAACGTTTGTTGTGTTGGATTGAGTGAGGATTAAAGTAGTAGCCGCTGGCCGAGTTATCACTTTGAGAATAGCGAACATCCCAAGGTCGATTGATTTGGACATGATCTGGAAATCGAGTCATCAGCACAACAAAATAGACCCAGAAATACTGTCAATACGCAAGGATACCGATCACCTATAAGCTACATACCCTCATTGATCAGATAATTCATTCATCAAATCAGTTACTACATTCGGACATACCACTCGCTCATAATCACCAAACAATGAGCACGGAACCACCAAGATCAGGCGGTTTAAGTCCAACACCACAATTGCTACGCCATCAAAACAGTCAGAGCTCACTTCAATCAACCACCACTTATCATTCCATTCACGCATCCATGCCTTCACCAGTTCACCCTCGCTCATCCTTGCACTATTCTGACGGCCGTTCGAGTCCCAAGATTCCGCCATCGCGTTCGTCAACACCTCAACCCGAGAACATGATCAGAAAAGACTCGGGATATGCAGATGGGAGAAGGTCGCCAGTGAAGAGTATCTCGACACCACCAATGAGAACTGGCTCACCAATTACCCTGCCAATAAGGACATCAACACCACCTGTTAGGACAATGAGCCCAACATCGATGCAAGGCACTATCAGCTCGGAGATGAAGGCCACTGCCGCTTCTGGCGCAGTAAGCATGGCCACTCGACCACGCCCAAAGCCACTGAGACTAAGCAGCGTCACCGCCGAGTCGTCAGCTTCATCACCCAAAAGATCGACCTCATCTCGTCGTATGACAGCTTCACCAATACAGAACCAAAGTGAGAGTGAAAGCACATATATTTCTCAACGCCCACCAGCTTTGCGCCGTCAATCAAGATGTATCAACACCGCTCCCTCATCACCGACTGTGGGAACATCTTCAGAAACCGATCACTCAACAGCTCCTTCCTGTGTCACTTCTCCACGACATTCCCGCCGCCCATCAACTCAGAGCCATTCCCGCCAACAATTCACGTCAACTCCACAATCTCGTCCCCCTTCCCGGCCACGCCCTGAACGCGCATCCACAGGCGACGCCCGTCGCGTCTCACGTCCAGGCTCCCATAGAAGACATAACACCAGTCCAGTCCTCTCCCACAACCTGGCCGGAGCACCCAGCAGAGAGGTGCCATTCCAGTATTTCCAGTTTCCTACTCTAGAAGACGACCAACTATCAACCATCTATCCTTCACCACCAGGCACCGCACACCGTCCCAACACCGGTCGACGATCACGTAAGGGCACTGCGTCGTCGACGATACGTCCGCTGGGTATTACGGGGCTAGATGACGCGGATGATTGCGTAGTTGGTGAAAGAGTAGGGAAAGTAGGGTCTAGAACGCCTCCCACGACGGTCAATTATTGGACGAGCCCGGAAACGAGGAGGAAGGAGTATGCTGCTATTGATGCGGCGAGTAAGGGCGTGAAGGGATTCTGTTTGAGGGTATTGCCGGATTGCTTCGTTCCTGAAGTCTACAGAGTTACACCGCTGTCCGAGCGTGGTGCGGATGGTGAGGGTGGGGAGGAACTACAGAAACGGGGACGAGGGAGTATTGGAAGGAAAGCAGGTAAAAGAGGCAGGAGAGAGGACGGAAGTGTCAGGCGGTATAGGATTAGTCTTGATGATGATCGAGGTTCCG
Organism: Antarctomyces pellizariae; assembly: GCA_010623925.1. Classification (NCBI taxonomy): domain Eukaryota; kingdom Fungi; phylum Ascomycota; class Leotiomycetes; order Thelebolales; family Thelebolaceae; genus Antarctomyces; species Antarctomyces pellizariae. Next base: position 11,791 of record WCAA01000039.1, read on the forward strand.
AGGCGAGTAATAAAAGTTCGGAGAATAGTCAGAAGCAAGGGAATAGGAAGAAGAAGTGGTTTAGCTGGGGAAAGTCATAGGGATAGTAAGGATCCGACTTCACGACAACGGCATCAGGAAGGGTGCGAGAGAAGATGAAGGTACAACATATATACGATAATGCAAATTCGAAGTAGAAAGCAGGAGGGACCGATAAAAGAGGACAAATGGACAAACTGGACAGCATCATAGATTGATAGACTGCATTTACAGCGGATACCCAAAAAAAAGCGTAACACACCGTAACAGCATCGACAAAGATATGACGCTTGGATGTGGAGTATCAAAACGTCCAAAGGGGCGTTTTTGAAGCTGTCCATGTTCAAGTGCACTATGTTTTTGTGGATGCTTGGTCGGAACAAGATGAAGCGGCTCAACGAGCATTTCCTTTGTTGTTAGTGGATGGATATAGATTAGCAATCGTCAATATATACTATAAATTTACAAGTCCGTAATTACTACTTTTTCACATCGTCTCTGCCAACTAGTTGCTCACCAGAAGTTGTGGCTAAGAAGCCAGAACTGGTCCTTCTTCCACTTTGCTAGATGCTTAGGTGATTGTTAAGTTGTTGCTGGATATTGTCAATGGAAGTCACTACCAAAGTACCATCTTCTCCTCAGCGACCACGGAGTGCTAATCGGCCTTACAAAAAGCTCTCGATGGTGAAGCTGATAAGCACTCCTTCTCGGAATGTTGCCAGCAGTCATGGGTCTTGTAATCAATGGCCATTAGCAAACTTCAGTTTACAAGTCGACAACAAGTTATCCGGGTTGTCACGATCTATCAAGGGATAGCCTACCAGTATAAGGAACGGCACTTCAATTCCGAAGTTGATGATCAGGCCATTCTTATACTTCCCTAGCCGACTGCTAACCGGTCGGCCCAAGGTTTCTCAATCTTGAAGATCAGCGATTACCTTCTTTGCTCCGGCCCCTCGTTGTCAACAGTCACAAGTCGTCATCTGCCTCCTTTCGCCGTGCTGCCAGCTGCCTTAGGCTATTAAATAGTTTGGCTCTAGGCTTTGAGATTTAAGACTCTATCATTCGTTTACTGGTCGCCATCCTCTTTGCTAAGCGGTCGCCCAAGGTTTCTTAGTATGGAGCGAAAAATTAGCTTCCCCGCCCCCGTTGTCACTGTCACAACTCACAAAGGTACTCCTCCTTCTCGGCGTGCTCCTCGCAACCATATCTGTTAACCAGCTTGCCTCCAGAGAAACAAATTCCCGAGTTCAACCTAAATTGATACTTGTCCTCATTCTCTGCTAACCGGCTGTACGCGAGATCCTTCGATTTACAAAACATCATTCTCATACCCCACCCATTCTTTACCGCATAACACAACGCCCTTGCTAATCAGTTTCGCCGAAGCTTTTCGATTATAAGATCTTTGACGGCTTCCTCTTTACTCGCCAAAGCAGCTAGGCAACTGTTAACCGGTAACTACACCAATATCTCAATTTGGATATCAAAAAGCTTGCCATTTATCAGGATTCCATGATAAGTGTTGGGTAAGCAGCACTAATTAAATCTCGTAGGTCTAAGAATTATAGATGATTAATTATGATACTGTAGTAAAGATGAGAGCGATGTTAATGAGGGCACGGGCTGATTCAGCACAAGTACCTCGTATCCTCAATACCCCTCATCTCTTGCTCCTACGGCAATCACTGAGCAATGGTCGCTGTCATCCTTGACACCATTCCGTCTACACGCAAATCCACGACCTTCTACTCAGTCCTCATCATCAGTCTCTTCAACCCTCTCAGCAGATTGGCATTTTTTTCTCTTCTTATACGGAACCCTCTTGAAATACCCCCCCTTATTGCCCTTAGCCTCTCCTTTTGCCACAGCCGCAGAACCAGGGCTCTCATCCTCCCCCTCGCTCGGGTGCCCAGCGTCATTGATCACCGTGCCAACCGGTTTCTCGATGCTCTCACGGATCTCGTTATCCTGAACACGCTCCGACCCCGAATCACTCAGACCCTTCACCTGCTGAACCACAGCATCGACATCGTCATCAGACCCAACACAGTCCTCAATCTGCATCGCCTTCCTCTCCCCATTAGCCCACATAGCCTTGTATACCCTCCCCTCATAGTCGCGCATACAGCTCTCCTTGACGGCCTCCTCATGTAGGAGTTTGTGTCCATCCGTATCCAACCCTTTAGTCATATGGAACAACTCCATCGCCTCCTCGAGTCTACCATCCGCATCCCTCGTCTCCTCCCTTTCTCTCGCCTTCCTAACATTCTTCTCCCTCATCGCCTCCTCGGCGTACTTCAGAGTATCCTTGATAGTCCTAAGGTCGGTGCGGCTAGCTTTCGTTTCATCCTTTTTCATTTTGCGGTATTGCTCGGTAAATCTCGGCTTCAGCGCCTTCTTCCCAGGCGTACCAGTAGACGGGGTACCCATCCCATAATCAGACGCCACCCTTGGCCCGACTGAGCCGGTGTTCTTGATTCTGACCATCTTGTCTTTCTCTCTTCTATCTTCGATGTCGTTGTGAAGTTTTAGTGTCTGTTGTCTATCTCCGAGATTCGCGTTCGATAAGAGCTTGTTGTGGATAACGAGCTTGGTAACAGGTTAGCTTTATAGTATTTCAATCACGAAGTTCTTAACCGAGTTTATATTGACATCGTAATCATCGTCGCCAACTTGTCGATGATAAACAAGCCGAGGTCGCTCCCAACAACCGATTAACGCAAAGTGAACTTACAGGTCTAAACTACCAGATGAAGCGTAGTTGCTTCGAAGTTGCTCTGAAATCGTTGGTGGCCTCGATTCTGGTTATCTCGGTGACGTTTTTATGTGATGTTCGTGGTGTTGATGGAGGTTGAGGCGGTTCTCGTGATGAAGTAGCACAGCCAAGAGAAAGTTTATTCTCTCTACGCCCTCAAATCCGAGGTAGAATGCCCAGTTATCGATGATGATGAGGTAGATAATCAAGCTTGCGGTGTCCATGGAAATCGATATGGATGATGAGATTCGCAAACCGATTAGCTCTATAGTATTTCAATTATGAATCTCTTAACCAAGTTAACATTTGCGTCGTGGTCGTTGTCGCTCCCTTGCCGGTGTAAGAATGTGGGATGCCGATTAGGAACGACAACATCCAATGGGCCCTCACCAACTCCGAACCGCACGTCAACAACCAGCACGTCGATAAGGCCAGATGCTGCACTAATAAGCTTTTTTTTTATTCCGCTACCTAAAGTAAATCGCTATGAAGATCAAATCTTCTACTCACAAATATCGGTAACCGCTATAAAGCTACTGCTCTCGACCACACAGGCAGCATGGAAGCGTCTCCGTCCATTGAACACCCGAGCACCGCACTCAACAATCCATCAGCCCATCTCATCCATCTCCACGGCATCCTCATCCACAACAAGATCAACACCATCAACCGCCGCCAACCCGCCTCCTCCTCCCCTTATCCCCTCCCACAACAACTTAACCTCCCATCTTCTACCTCAGCCACTCGCGCCAGCTCCAATCAGGACGTCCAAAACATCCCCACATCACTGCAGGAAGCACAAACAGCCGCCCAAAAAGCAGAGCAACCAAATGCAGCTGCTGCGCCCGGCTAGGCAAATCATCAAGAGGAACAATAGTGTCCATGGCAGGGGAACCGACGAACACAAAGCACGCACCGCAGCAGCAGCACACTCAGCCACCAAGCTCTCTGTCCGACTCTCGATCCAAATCCCTCGCATCACCACCATCATAATTCTCCGGCTCTTCTCTAATCCTTAACGGGTACGCCTCACGCAAAAGCCACACCCAAGCAGAAAACGGAAACAATCAAACGCCGGCAGGGGAAGTTTCTGCGCCCCGATACTTACCGTGATACTACCCATCTCTGTAGACACTGATAGTACAAAGCCGGGCCTCCTGTCTCTCCTCCCGCCCTCGCCAAAACTTTGCATACAGCCGCCTAGCAAGGAAAAGCATATAAGACAGCACAGCATGTTCCAGAACCACCGCAGTAAGATCAGGATTTTGATCCAACACCAAGTACCCAGTCCGGTCGAAAAACCGCTCCCAATACTCCAGCTGCTCCATCCACCTTCGCACCTGACATAAAGCCCGATACACAGTATTCGCAGCAGCAGCCCCCTCATTGCACGCTGCCTCAACCAAGAGATATTCCTCATCACAAGAACAAAGTCCCTGCTCGGTGTGAAGAGGATTTTACCGTTGGATAAGATATGAAATTGGCAAACCAGCTCTCTGGATGGTTCTGGAGGTGGTTCCGAGTCGTCTGGAGGTTGAGACGGATTCAAAGCCTCAACAGCTTCTTACTTCGAAGAGAAAAGATGGCGTAATCGGTGATGAGAGCCAAACACTCCAAATCTCAATCCAGATATGAGCTGTCAGGCTCTCAGGATATCCCAGCTTGATCCTCCACTGCTTAGCCTCCCGTTAACATTCAGCAGAATCCGATTCGAGCAGCTCAGCGTCTCCTAGTCGTCGTCCTCGAGCCCCTCTCCCTAGTCATCCTCACCTCTGCCTGCTAATGCTTCTCAATCTCCCGCTCCAACGACTTACACCCTTCCGCCGACTAATGCGTATCCGGCGCACTATACCTCCTCGCGCCCCAATTGATCTCCACTCCCCTACGCCTCCCAAGTCTGCTCGTCACCCACGGCTCCTGATTCCACCTCAGGTCCTCCCACGCCTGCTCACTCTCGATCGATCCCCGCCGCAACTCCCCCGCAGAAACGGGATTCGTAGCCTCAAGATTATTAGTCGAGTGCCCTCGTCCCTCATCCAAGTCCTCCAAATACCGAGCCTGGTGCACACCATGGGGAATGCTGCGGGCGTTACCACGGCGATGCTGCGTGGCCTGGAAGGTGCCGATATCAGAGTCAGGGACTTCTGTCTCTTCGGTCCTAGACCCCAGATACCTCTCCGTAACGAGATGATCCTCGTTCTCGCCACTATCCCTCGCATCGCCTCTGGCCCTCTTTCCAAGCAGTCCCTTGGCGTCCCTCTTCCGCTTCGCAGAGCGCTTTTCGTACTCAACAAGCGGTCTACCCCACGGATTACGGGTCCTGGTTTTTAGCAAATCCCTAATCGTACTCTTGCGATACTTGGTCAATTTGTCGTCTTCAGGATCTGACTGGGCAGCTTCCTCGTCCATACGAGGGTGTGAATCCTGCTCCTCCGAGTGCGATCGACCAATACCTGGCCCTTTGGCGGTTTCGTCGTCCTCAAATTCGCGCGGCTTACGGCGATTATTCGACGCCCGAGCAGCCGAGAACTCGAAACTTTCAGTTGGCTTCTTCCTCCTCTTCTTCTTCCTCTTCTGATTAGCAGTTTCAACCTCTGGTCTCTCATCCTCAGGTTGCCCACTCTCTAAATGTTCGACTTCAGGTCGGCTGGTATCTGCTTGTCCACCACCAGCATCAGCACCATAATCGGGCAGAAACGACCTCAGCCAGTCGCCCCACCCTTGCCCCTCTGGCTCCGGCTGCCGCTGTGCAACTCTCCCCATTCTCCGGGCCTCACGTTCAAACCCCTTAAACCCCTCCTCCCAAGGCTGATCCCACGTCGCCTCAACCCACGGTCCCCTCGGAACACCCTCGTTCCAATTCCTCCTCGCCTCACCCGGCTGCACCCCGTACGGCATATACACCCTCTGCCTGCTCCTCTCCCTCGTGCATCTAGAACCAATCGGCTTCTGCTGTCTCCTCCTATACTTCTCTTTCCTTCTCTCTCTCGCAGCCTCTTTGTCTCTCCTCTCCTTCTCGAGGATCTCTTCACGGGTTCGTTTCCTCCGCGCAGGAATATCGAGGTTATCTGGCCTAGCTACCCTGCGCAGTTTCTGCTGTCGCGGGTTGGACGGATAGGGGTCCCGTACTGATCGGCCTCGAAGTTTTACAGGAGGGCAGATACCTTCTTGACCTAGGGCACTGAGTCCTCTGGGACGATGTCTCTGATAACGAGTAGGCCAATCCGGTTTCGCTTCGCTTTCAGAATCTTCTCCAGCAAGTTGGTCCGCAACAGTGTCCGCGCCTCCTCCAAGCTCAGGAAGAGACAATTGGCTACCCGGCTCTTCGTCTATTCCAGCAGCGTCGCCAGTCGGAGTATCTATACCCTGCAAAGGCTCAATCGCAGCCGCACCACCAAGTCTTGCAGAACCAGCCGGGGGGGGAACGCTTTCGACCTTAACCGCTTTCGCAGCAGTAGCCATCCCAGGCGTCGCCATAACCTTCCCACTAGTTTCCGCAACCGTCTCAAGCGCAGTAGTTGGTGCTGGGTTGGCGAGCGGATCTTCTGCACCCCCCACAGCCTGTGTCTCTATGGCTGTTCTGTGAGCGATATCGCTTTCGGGCAGATCAGTCAAGCCTCTTGGTCTCGTGCGTCCTCGCTCTGGCTCTATTTTAAACGGATCAGCTGGATCACTCTCGCCGGAATACCCCTCAACAAGCGTTTCCTCAGAGCTAGTCCCACTCCACGGAATCCCGAATTGTTCCACAGTCGGCGGCACCGTCCTATATTCAATCTTCTCACGCAAACTCTCCTCACTCAAATCCCTCGACTCGATAGTGCCAGCCTTCCGATTCTTACCAGCAGCTTCTGCTTCTCGAACCTCCTCCGGGGTAAGCAGCCACCTACTGATCTCTTGCGCCTTAGGTGGCGGGGGGAACTTCTCGGGGAGTCCAAGCCACCGTCTAGGCGTATTCATCCACCAAATATAACTCCAGTGGCCAGGAAGATGTTTCCATATAATTTCGTAATCCTTCCTCCCCGCAATCCACCCCTTCTTCGGCACGTAAGGCTTCAGCTCCCTATCGTACTCGGCAGCGTAAGGAAGTCGTGGGTTGATTTTCCGAATGTTCTCTTTGGCTGCCCAGTGTGACCTGTGGTGTGGCTGTGGTGTAGTCAACCAGAACCAGAGCTTGTAAACCCATTTCAGAAGTCCGCGGCGAGAAGTGTAGTTGCGTGCCCGGTTGTGGTCTTTGATTAGGAGGAAGTATAACGCAAGGTTGACGACGATGGAGGGAAAAAAGAGGATAACTAAGCGGGTAGATGTCTTATAGGTAGTGGGAATGTTCTCGGGGGGTTCCTGGGGAGGCTGGATGTACTCTTGGATACTCATGGAGAAGGTTGTGGTGTTTTTGCTGCGCTGTACGACGAGTTATAGCGTGAGGATTCAAAAGCCGTAGTGGCTCAGGAAGTCTGGTCCCTTCTTTCGTACCACAACTCCCAGGGCACTACTTGAAATTCTCCTTCTTTGTAATAACCTCTCAGAAAGAGGTCTGTATGGTAATTGATGCACTGCTCGTAGTGGTGATCCAGATAAAGCACGTATATAGGATACTGTGGCTCTCGCCCTCTAAGCCAAAGGCGCTCTCAGTCTCTAAGAATCCGCCTGCGATTAAAGTCCGCTGGAGTGGGATTTGTGTCCCTGGCAAACTCCGTCAGAGCACGAGCAACTGCGGTTGGCGTTACGGTTACCTTGCTGCCTTCCACGTACCACACGAGCTTCCCAAGATGATAGATGTAAATGACAGCGGCTTGAGGTCGTTTCTTGCCTTCCAGTTCTAAAAACTCACGCGTAATGTCCCTAAGTGGATGGCAACCGGATACCAGAAGACTGGTGAGACAGTATATGCCGGAGACCAAGAGCACCGATATAATACCACGAGTCGCAATTTGTCCTTCACGCTGCATTCAACCCTCAACCAACAATCTAGAATCCAGCCCGTGGTTCTCCAAGTCTCCAGGTCCCCTGTCCTGTGGCCACAATTGCCAAAAGCCGTGTCCTCCTTCTGTTTAACTGCAGATCGCTTCTCGACGAAGAATACTGTTCCGGGTTCTTCTGCGCAGGGAAAGTAGGAAGCTCCCACTCGCTCTGTCTCAGAGGATCCCCCAGCCAGCGCTCGGCTAACAGGCGATTTAAATCTCGATAAACGCCCTGGTTAACTCTGGGTTGGTGCGAGATGTCACTGATGGCTGAGTCTGAGAGGCGGAGTATGTGTACGAGGCGACGATAAATGTTGATGCGCTGGAAGGGTTCAGATGCGAGGGTTGGCGCCTAGGAGGACGGGTGCGCGGGTACCGAACATGCGGTGGAAGACTGCAGACTCAAGTCAGTATTGGAAGGTCGGGCGATGGAGGTTAAGGGAATGAAGGGAGTGTTTACGCGGATATCTGGGCCTATCCACGTGGCTTAGATGGCGTACTCCAAGATGTAAGAATGTCTTCAGATGTTGGGAGCCAAGAATGAGTACGAGTAGCGATAGCGATGGCTGGTATCGATGATGCTTGGGAAAGTGGAAGGTCGAGATCGGGAAGCAGATGTGTTCTTATGCCAAGTCCTCGCCCACTTGCTCCTTACTCTTAGCAGTCGAAAGGCGTTACATCACCGCAATTGATAAGGAGAAGAGAAGGTAGACACAGGCCGACAAGCAAAGGTGACCAAACGTGTGCGGCAAGGACAGTTGCACTTCCGACACCTCTGAAAGACACAAAAGAACACAGACATGAGCGCAAGCTCAAAGCAATATGGAAATAACTGCAAAGGTAAGCTCGCCTCGGTAGGCCCAGTTTCATTAAATGCACTACACCGCCGGTCGCTTCCACCACGATTGAAGTTGTGGTGCAGACATCAGCTAGAGACTGTAAGGATGACACTCGCCAGATGAGTTGTATTTATACACTCCTGCACAAATCCGGAAAAAGACAAACAAGCCGTTGCTCAAGATGTTCAATTTTTACCATCCACAACATTATTTTAAGGAATATCTCAATCTAGAGTCCCGGTTTCCACCACTCAACCATTCCTGGTTGCTGGTGTAGCCAATCTAAAAGCGCCTTCACTCCACTCCATATTGACAATATGCCTCGTAGCTCAATGCTTAATCCATGTTCCTTATCCGATTACGTTTACCAGCATTAATGCTCCCGATATATACCTATCGTGCGACATAAGTCTATAAGCTCAGTCGCTGAGCTCAAAAAACTATTCCATGTGGATGCCGTTCTATTTTGTGCAAGGGAAAAGATGATGTACCATAAAATCCCACCCATTCTCTTAAGATCTCAAAAGAGACGTTTAGAAGAATGCCATGACACCCATGACAGCAGCGACGGCACCGGCCATGAATGGAGCGGCAGCCTTAACAGCACCACCGGTGAAAGATGGGTTAGCAGACTCGTCGCCAGTGCCAGATGGGTTGGATGGTGCCGTTGGGGTAACAACGGTGATGTTTCCGTTGGCGCCTGGGCCGCTTCCTGGACCGGCAGATGGCTGATCCTGACCGACGGTTCCGGCAGTGCCAGTTGGTGCAGTAACATAGCCGGTTGGGGAAGAGACGATCTTGGTAACCGATGGGACAGTGATCAAGGTATCAATGCCGGAGGTGCTGTATGGCACGGTGATCAAAGTCTCAGCGACGCCGGTGCTATATGTTACTCCGCTGCCGGTGCTGCCGATGGTCTGGGCAGTAGAAGCCTCGGCCTCGTCTGTTGGCTGGCTACCACCGCCTGGGTAAACTCCAGTTGGTTCCTCGTCAGTCTCAGTCTCAGTTTGCTGAGCATCTGCACTAGTAGAAGAGGCAGCGACAGATGAGGCAGAGGAAGCAGCAGCGGAAGAAGAGCTGGAAGACTCTCCTCCATCAGCCGGGCAGCTGAGGTCGTAAAGTGGAGTGGTGCTCAACTCAGTGCCCACAACACCGAAAGATGGAGCTGGGGTGGTTGGGAAGGCATCCTGAAGGGTGTACCAGAAGGTGTTGACCTTGCCCTTGAGCTTGCAGGCAACAGCCACCCAGTACTTGCGGGCGTTGACAAGAGAAGCCTCAGCCTTTCCGTAATCTGGTCCAGACACTGGCCATCCGGTCTCAGTGACCCAGACGTCCTTGCCCTTGGCAGCAGCGACGGTGGCAGCGTAAGACTCATCGAAAAGAGCCTCGGCATTCTCGATTGGGTTCTCAACGGTGCTCTGGAAGTATGGGTATCCGTCAAATCCGAGCCAGTCGACGGCATCAACAACGGCGCTGTTGGATCCGTTGACCCAGTCGTTCCAAGTGTCAACGTGTCCGATCTTGACGTTCTCCAATCCAGTGCCCTTCAAAGCACTGCGAGCCTGGCCGATGTACTTGACAAGGTCCTGTGGCTCTGCTCCATATCCAGACTCCGCGGCAATACCGGTTGGCGAGATACGGTAGAGATCCTCGGATCCGACAGAAAGACCAACGACACGGCTGGTGAACTCATCACCATATTGCTCGATGGCGGCCTTGATGGCTGCAATCTCGTTGTTGACAATGCCCTGGCCTCCCGAACACCAGATACCGAGGAGGATAGTGGTGTCCTCAGCAATCGCAGCTGGGATAGCAGCGATTGGGGTGTTAACTGTTCCACCTTGCTGCGAAGTTGTCAGACATCATCTCAGGGTGGAAAGAAGACTGGAATCAACTTACGATAGAGGTATAGAGACGAGCAGAGGCCCATCCGTCAGTTCCGACGAGCTGCTTGGCAACCTTGAACTCATCTGCGTAACGTTGCTGGTCCTTGATGGACCCGTCAGAGTTGGTAGCGCCGTAGTTGAAGCCCTGCAGAGCCTGGGCCGAGACGACCGAAGCACCTGCGGCGAGGGCAGCAAAAGTGGTGGTAGAACGCATATTGACGAGCGATGCTACTGTGTTTATAATATGGGGGTGATGTTGTTGTGGATGTGTATCCTAGCTGATTATGCTACTCTCAATCTCTTCGTATGCTTGAGTTGGATATTCGAGGAAGAAGAGTTAACGAGAGTAGAGAGCGGTTGATGAAGCGAATGTAAGGTTGTGAACGAGATGGAGAGGAAGAGAAAGGAGGCGGATGAAGAGGAGAAGAGGCCGTGATTCATATGTGCAGGGCGAACCGGCAATTACGCTACCTGGAACCTGCCTTTCGTATTCAGAGACTTGCCTCTTGTCTGCGTCGTGCGGTCTTTGTTTGGCGCCCAGGCTGGCGAATGGGTGGAGACGACGACTTTATCCACAAAGGTGACCCGAGAGGGGAAGGCGCCCGCTACCCAAGCCACTTAACCACGATGCGACCCTGCCTGGTCAAGATAATGACAGGGGTCTAGTGCAGGTTCTGTCGAAGTGAGCCCGCCAGACAACGTATGCTGCTATTCTTGGCGGAAGGAAGCACAAAGCGTCCAATTACCGTAAGATCGCAGTGGCAAAGAACAAACTGACCCTGACTCGCTTAGTCAACCAACCCCCAATTAGGTCCTGCGTTATACGTCACAACCACTTGGTAGACTACCAGAGTACCAGAAAATTGCCGCTTTTGTCCATCTCCCCCGAATCTCCAATCTCATTCAACAGGGACAAATGGCCTGTTACTGTGAACAGCTTATTAAACGAAGTTATGAAGTTGTGTATCTTCATTACTCGCAAAACCTCTCTGTGTCTCTTGTCTCTTCTTGCAACCTTTTCTTGGCTCCTTTCTCTCCGTACGTTCTTTCTGATACATCACGCTTCACGGCGGCTTTTCCGCTTGTCCCTGTGTCGACGGACTGGTTGGACCCGCACCTAACCACAACAGGAAACTTGTTGCTCTGTCCCGATCTCCTGTAGGTTGTGCCTGCAAGAACTGTAGAAAGGTGATGTTGGAGCAGGTATGGCGCAGCAGCACATGCAATTAAGCGCCACGAAGAGAATCTCGAAGAAAGACGATCTTGGTATGTGCGGAAGTTGCTAATATGAAGGAACCACTCAGAGGCCACAAAGGTTTTGGGGAAGGAAGAGTGGTAGATCACGTGTCGTGAAAATTGATGGAAGTCGGCAGCGTACCAAGCAGTGGAGAGTCTAGAACGAGAGGGTTAGTCGAATGGGCATCACGTGGTCTGAGGCAGGGTTCTGGTAAGTACGGTGTACGGAGTATCTCACCCACTATGCGGAGTACCTTCGGCACTGGCTACCGAGCCAACGAGGGAAGTTACTGCTCACATGGAGAACCAGCTAAACTCAATCGAGATTTTTCCTATGCAAGCTTGGAACTTGAGGATTGGTTCGAATTCCCCGCACTGTAGCTACTTAGTCGTCTACCCTACAAGCAGTTACCTGAAGCTCTTCTCACGCCAAGTCCTTTAACAGAACTTATATAACGCCATCTTTACGCTTCAAACCAATCCTTTCAACCGCGTCTAATATTTCGACTTACATTGGACATTTGTGGAATGGATCGATTGCCACTTTTTGAAGCTTTGTCGTAGCACTATGAGAAGGACCCGAACATGCTGTTGACGAGGCCGCTGCCGTCACCTCGCTTGCTACCTGCCATCGGTAGCACTGTAGCTCGCTCGGAGTGCAGGAAATAAAAGTCGTGCCAGCTATCGAAAATGCTTCCTTTTCTGGCAAGTTTTGCAGCTCGTTTCAAAAGTGGAGTGTGGGAAAGAGAGCTCGCTTACGTGGCGATTCCTTTTGTAATTTTTCTTTCTCACTTTCTTTCTAAGCACGTTGGCGAAGTGGTGCTTTATAGCTCGGGTGGAAAACCTTGGCTAGGACAACTTGTTGGCATCTTCATACGAATTCCTAGTCGAGATAATGTTGGAAACCATCTTGAATCTTGCATAAGGAGCAAACTGGTTGGCTCACACCGAATGTGCACGTTGTAAATACCGCCTCCGTTACGGAGCGTTGCACTACGCATACCAAGCTGAAGAGGAATGCTGAATATATGAGCAGCGATCCCACCCGTGCCCTAGCCACTATGCTTAACCTTAAGCTAGGATATGCAAGCATACTATAAGATATCAGTGACCGGTTAAACACATGCTATTACCACTAACATATTCTCACGTAGCAGTTTTTAGCCCATAGCATGAAGGTTTCATCAGCCCCATAATATTAGCACCAACCGCGCTGTCTCTCTGGTCTGGCGACAACTATGCTGCACAGGTGTCAATAACACCTCGGCGATGGCCGTTGTACCACTACAACTATGAACCGGGACGCTGGGACACATGCGATTGAAATGGACGCCAAACAATTTTTGCCAGAGACAGATAGCGCAAATTCCATGGCTTTATATACTGGACACCCCAAGGACTTGGAAGCACATTGCCGCTTAAGGAGACAAGGTAAGACTTGAGCTTGGACCTCGCAGAGCAGGTCGAACAGCACGTTCATATCATACACTATCCTACATTTATCTTTTCTTCAACCCTGAATATCCCCACCAAACCCCACAGGCCTCCTCCTCCCCCCACTCTCCGGCACAACAGCCAAAGCCTTATACACCTTGCCCATACCACTTGGTCCTCTATCTATCAGTCTCTGCCACGCACCCTCTATCGACTTAGCTTTCTCCAGTGGCTTCCCTCTAGCTAGCTGTTCAGCGCGCTCTTTGATGCCCATCTGTAACAGGAAGCCTCCCTGTTCTATAGGCCCATACACTTCAACACCTTCGCTCGTCTTTAAGGCAGCCTCAGCGAGCGCAATAAAGTCTACGTCCGCTGACAGATCCACGAGGCCCGGTTCGGATAAAGGTGAGACACGGCGGTGATTCTTGATGCCTCTAAGCGAATTGATAGGTATGGTTTCCTGCGTTCCATAATCCAAAATAAGCGCTGCACCCTTAGGTTTCTCTTTCGGCTGCTGAGCACTCCCGCCGATTCTCTCAGCTATCTGCGCCATATAAACATGGCTCTCGGGGCTTATCTCTATCAATGAACCCGGGGAGTTTTTGAGGGCTTTATACCGCTCACTCATCTCCGGGAGGTACAGAGAGTGAGGCGTTGAGGCTTTGGCGCGGGTGAGTTCGAATTCGGGAGGTGAGTATAACTCCCTTTCGGACATGGGTGTCTTCATATCCTCATGCGTCGACCCAGGCGGTGCGGGAGAGACGACGAGTTCGCGCCATTGCGACGTCTTCGCGGCACTGGACTTCTTTGCCACGACTTCGGGGGCGAGTTGGTGCACGCCGGTAGGCGTCTGTATCGAGGTAGGTTGGGCCGCAGGTTCATCTGGACTGGCTGCCACAGATTCGAAGACATGAATGGGAAGGGCGTCGAAGAATTCGTGTGCGACTATAAATGGCGTCTTCTCGGGCGTGTTGGGGACGAAGCGGATATTCTCTGTCCAGACTATTGAGATGCCGTGCTTTGAAGTGCAAGTATGCCCGATACCGTGCTCCTTGAGCTCTGCGTCCTCACCACAGAGAAGGTTTTTCTGTTTTTTGACCAGCTCGGGCGAGGCTTCAACCATGTATACAGCCTCGATGGCGTTGACCATTGGCTTGAAGTTCCGTATTGCTCGGAGCATGTCGTCCATGAGTGTGCCGCGGCCGGGTCCGATCTCGATGAGTTCGATAGCCTTCGGGCGGCCTTGAGCCATCCATTCTGCGACAAACCAGATGCCTATCAATTCGCCGAAGACTTGGGAGATCTCGGGAGATGTGATGAAGTCGCCTTTTTGGCCGAAGACGTCGCCTTCAGTGCGAGTTTGGGTGTAGTAGCCGCCCATGTCGGAGGTGAGGCACATTCGCATGAAGGAGGCGAGGGGGACTGGCCCTGTTGCCTGGAAGCTTGTCAGGCCTTGCTCTCATACGATAATAGATTGTGTAGAGTAATTACTGTGATGGCTTCACTCAACTGCTTAGCAAGCGGCGTACTCCATTTCCTCTCCGGCTCTTTCGAACTGGAGCTGGTGTCGGAGTTCCATCGTCTGGCCGCAATGTACTGTGAGCAGTGCGTCTGCAATTTCTTCTGCGCCAGCAATCTCCTTGTGCAGCTCCTCGCCGCAGACTGTAATGAAACCGACATTGTTGCGTCTTCCAGCTACCACAATACCAACCGGTTGGTGTTGTCCAGCCTCGTCCGAGGAAAGCCACGATAAGGAATCTCTTATCAGTGTCTGTCCATCGAGGTTGCGCCCCGTCAAGATGTTGCGACTTTCGAGCTTTATCAACAGTGTAAATAAACACAATTCCGTACACGACGGTGGTAGCGACAAGACAGAGCTTGGTTAACAACAATGTCAAGATGGCAAGATAACAACGAAGACAAACTCGCAGATGAGCAGCGCAAAAGAGAGAAAGAGGAGAAGAGACGCCTGAAAGAAGAGAAGAAGCGTAGGGCGGAAGAAGAAGCTGTTAGAGCTGCGGCAGAGAAGCAACGCCAGGAAGCGCTTGTGAGAAAGGCGGAGGATGATGGTGAGAATGAGAAGCGAGCATCAAAGAGGAGCAGAACGACAAATGGCTCACAACCTCAAGACGATAAGCAACCGCAAGCCCAAGCGGAAGTAGGAGGCGAGCGCGGCGAAGAAAGCGGTGGTCGATTATTACGATGGGAGGTGCCGACGTGGAAGAAGTGCAGGACGAGAGAGGAGCGGTATAACATCCTGAACGACATTGATGAGGGGCAATACGGACAGGTGTCAAGAGCAAGAGATATGAAGACCGGGGATCTGGTGGCGCTGAAGCTGTTAAAGATATCAGAGACCTCGCACAATAATGCTGGGAAGCCAGACGTGCAGCCTATTCTCATCACCGTCCATCGAGAGATCCAGATTCTGCAGGCGTGCAACCATGAGAATATTGTCAAGATGCGGGAAGTTGTGTTGGGGAGGGATAAGCCTATGCCTTATAAGTACGTCGATTCCCAGTTCCCCACCCTATCAACCTGTCAACATAAACTAACAGCTACCTAGCATCTTCCTAGTCTTAGACTGCGAAGACAACGATCTCCAAGTCCTCCTCTCCACCATGACCCACCCATTCTCACCATCGGAAACCAAGAACCTCATCCACCAACTTCTCTCCGGCGTTTCTTACCTGCACTCTCACTGGATACTACATCGCGACTTAAAGCCAGGAAACCTATTGCTATCAAATTTAGGAGTCCTCAAGATTGCCGATTTTGGAATGGCCAGGTACCATTCAGCTCCCCATGTCGGACCATCCCTAACCGACCTCGTCGTAACTCTATGGTACCGCGCGCCAGAGTTATTGTTAGGAGAGACGGACTATGGGGAGAGCGTAGACATGTGGTCTGTAGGCTGCATATTCGCGCAACTAATAAGCGGTGCATGCATGGTAGAGGGGAAAAACGAAGTTGACCAATTCACCAAAATCCTCCAACTCTGCGGCTTCCCCTCCGACGAGTCCTGGCCCGGTTGGAGGCGCTTGCCGAATGCTAAAGGTTTCAAGCTGCCACAGGATCCGAGGGCGTATAGGAGTGTATTGAGAGCCAAGTATGGCACGACGGTGACTAGTGCGGGAGGTGATATTCTGGATGGGATGTTGGCAATGAATCCGGCGGCGAGAATGAGCGCGGATCAGGTGCTAAGGAGTGGATATTTTAGCGAGGCGCCGAGGATGGCGAGGCCAGGTATGATTCCGACGTTTCCAAGTAATGCTTCGAAGGAGAGGAGGCCGAGGGCGAGGACACCGGGTGCGCCGATTAGGGGGAGGGATGGCATGGGGGCGGATGCTTTTAGGGATATCGATACAGGTAGCATCTTTGCGGGCAGAGACGAGGAGGCTAAGGGAGGTGGGTTCCAGTTGAAGTTATTTTAGGGAAATGGAGGGTGGGAAGAGGAGAGGAGGTAAGTGAAAGTAGTGGATATACCCGGTGTACTGCACCATAGCAATTCTATATTAAGGGATACTTTTCGTAGGTTCAGATTGTGCTTGTGTTTCATGCCTCGACTGTTCTTATCAGGACTCTCGAGCGCAGGCCCGGCAAGCCCTCCATCACACTATCGCAGTCTCGCAGAGCCCACGAGGCTCCAACCCAGTGTTGTTCGGGTAGCTACCCGGGGTATATATTGGGGTACGCCGGGTATGGTAGGTAGATGAGGCGAAATGCTCGGGTAGGTACCCGAACCTACTACGATTATTGAAACACTAGTGGCACTTGCTTAAATAATGTTTGAAAGGGCCAGTTAAACGATTTCAGGGCAAGCTTTTTCTTCTTTCTAGCTGATACTACATTCCTGGAAAGAAACAGAACGAAGGATTACTTTCACGCCCTTTTAATTGCGACACCCATGGCGGCTCGTGTAATTGTTCTCGCTTGTCCTGCCTAATATAGCTTGCTAAACGTCTGGCACTTTCCGAGTATATACCCGGGTACCCCGGGTAGGTAGTTGAAAGTACTCGGGTTGGTATATCTACCTGTACCTAACCCGATTTACCCCGGTATATACCTACCTGTGAACAATACTGCACCAGCTTTTGGAGAGCCAACTTCGTATGTACAGAGGTACAACTATCCGGGTTCGTACTGCTCAAATTCGGCATCAATAATGACTGCACACCGAAACAATTCATGAGATTTGTTGCTTTTTGGTGTTTCCTCTGCGTCGCAGCACTGAATGCTCATACGCTACATCGCTTAGTTGTGGATATAGCTTGCATAAGTCCAGCTGGACTCGGACTCTTATGGTCATTTGGACTCTTGCTTAGACTCTACCCGACTCAGTCCAATGCCAAGATAATATGGCACTAAGTAAGCGTAAGTGGGCCAATCAGCAGTGGCTGCCTCATGTGAATTGAAGCCGAAGTTTTCCAAGTCGTCGAATTCCGTCTCGTTTCAATAAGCTTTTCGATCTTGTGATTGAAATATTGCGTCTACACCAGCTATACTCACAATCCGAAATCTCCTGCCACACCTGCAGGGTAAAGGAGCTCTGACGCTGTACTCATGCAACTGACGCATGCGCCTAATTTTGCCGTAGAGGTCAATTCCACCTTGGTCTTTAGGGGAGCTATATAGCCGTTAAAGTTCAATATTTGGCCGAATGTAAATACGATCATAGGAAACCGATTAGCACCACTTGCGGAGTCCTGGAATCTGGAGTGGAATTGCTGTACGAGATACGACAACACCAAAGCTTGTAATGCTATATAAAGCCATACTTCTTGCTTACCTTTAATCCTGCAATAACAAATTTATTTTGAAAAACGGCGCGTGTGCTTTCCTCCTTATTCTACCCCCATTACCGCGCAACCATCAGCGCCCACGCGATCCAAGGCTCCTTGAACAGATCCACGGTCAACCGGTTACTGTTATCAACATTAAACATCCTTCGCCAAGGGGTTTCCCTCGCTGCCGAAACCAAGGCAGACTTATACCCGCAAGCGTTCAAGAGTTGGGAGAATACAGGTGATTATCATATGAAACCGATTAGCAAGCCTCGTGCTGGACTTCAAGGTTTAGGTCGGTGCTTTCTCTCCTGGCTTCAACACCAAGTTCGTAGCGCTATGTAATGCCGGTGTCCTGTGCTGGGTGCTTGTACTGAAAGAAGTCACTGATGAGATATCATTACGAAAGGGACAATATGTGCTTTCTGTTGTTTGTTCTGGTGTGTTCATCTCTAAGCTTGATGACGAGAGTTCGAATTGTTGACTGGTTACTCTCATCATCTTCACGTTTTTGCTGCAAGCGATTTTCTTTGCTGCTATCATACCAATGATGACTAAATCGCTAATGGCGAGTGCTAATCGGTCAGTGGAGACATCCAAACCGAGTTTACACGAGGTCGTGATTTTTGTGGAGCCTTGGTCTTAACCAGTTGATGGGATGTTTAAGGTGCTGGAGGATGAAGAAGGATCGACTTGATTAGATGACTTGCCATTACTATGTTTACTATCCTAAATGCACGCTCTATGCAACCATAACTCCATCCAGATACCATTCTATGGCGCCAGTATAACCCGTCCCATCAGAAACATCTCTCCCCATCTCGCGATCTTACAGCAACTCTCCTCCCAGAACAGCGGCAACACCCATCACAAGCGCCAAACCCACAGCCGCTTTCTCAATGCTACCTGCGGAGCAAGTAGCACACTTCGGATGATCACCCGGCTCATCATTATACGGTTTCCCGAGATACATTGCGAAAATCAACCCCTTAAACGTCGCCAAATACCCACTTTCATACGTATCACCCCCATCCTGATCCGCATCCCAAATAACCAGTGAATACTCTTCCGTCAACATCGGATTCTCACTCCCATACTTACTCGTATCCCAGTACACCTTTTTATCCTGCCCCTCCTTCACCGTGCTATTCTCCGCAATAGTATAAAGCGCGTTGTTCGCCAAACAAGTCGCATAGATGTTAACGGCGGTGGGGTAGGCTAGTACGCTCGTCATGGAGAATGCGAAGGTGAGCGTGTCCCCGATCTTGTAGAGGGGTGTTACGCCGCCGGTGGGCACGGGCTCGAGCATGGTTATGCCGCCGGCAGGGAGGCGGGGATTGAAGGCTTTGTGGGTTGTGGCGGTGCGCGTGCGGGATTTTGAGGAGGAGGCGCGCGTGTTGGAAGGGGGAAGAATGTTACGGGTGTCGCGGCTGGAGCCTGACTGGCTCTCGGGGTCGGTGGCGGCTTCTTCGTTGTTATCGGAGGAGCCACTGGTGGTGGCTTTTGGCGCCGAGGTTATGCTCATAGTTTGACTCTGAGCATCATCGCCGAAAGTCTCAGTCGGCGTTGCGCTGACTTTTGCTGGTGCGGTTGTTGGATCTGCTGTTCAGAGTTAGCTACATGGCCCTCTACTCTAATAGAGCTTAGTGACAGTTGTGACAGCCGTCAGGGAACTGTCAATGAGCTGCAGCTGAGCTCGACATACCTTGATTCCCATCACTGTTATCTCCGTTATTCTGGCGCCTCGCGAGCGCAAAATCCACCTCATCGCCAAATCGTGGCCCTGACCAGGCAGCAGTGAAGGTCGTAAAGAGGAGGAAGATGGTTGCGAGGAGGAGGGAGGGTGAGGTGCGCATTTTTGTTTGTTTATGTGTTTCCAAGCTGGCGGATGAGGTGCGCTGGCAGAGCGAAATCAGCGTATGCCAAGTAGAAGGCGTAGATGGCTCAAACGAGAAAAACGAGCAATATTCGTATGATGTTGATGTTCAGATGTTTTCCTACCCACAAAGGTCGCGGAAGATCGACTCTGGAGCTCCGCTGTGGAGAGGGCGATTGGGATTTGTTTACCCCTGCTTGCGTTGCTGTTCCGACGTAATTAATCTCCAAGAACAGTAAACTGGTTAATCTGCTGAACGAGCGATAGCAGTATTGTCCAAGATTTATAAGTCACAGCGAACGACAGAAACTTGAGTGAATAGAGGTTAGGAAGGCATTTTGGTGTTGTCACAGCCGCATCGTATTCTTTACGGAGATTCCCCTCCTGTTGTGCTTAGCGTGGAGAATGCTGGGAGAGCTATAAATAGCAATATCGCTGCGACGCCACATTGAGACCCCAACCATCAATAACCAGAAATATACGAAAAAATTGTGATGCAGTTCTTGCGGTAATTCAACTCGTGGTATCAGTAGAAGGCTTCACCAATAGCAGACCCATCAATGCGATCATTTCCCATTTCTTTATGCCTAACGGCCGTTCGATCTCAATTTGCCCGAATATGTCTTGCTACTCATACCAGTCCAAAGTAAACTCAAAACCATGATTCGCATTTTGGTTCAACTTATTTGTTCCTGGATGCAAAAAGATTCAGAGGCGGATCTTTGTTTCATAGCAGCACAAACAAGGTCTTTACGCTTACTAGGCGAGTAGGAAGAAAGATGTGGTTAGCCGTAAAATTCATGTAGTTAGTAGGTTAATGCCTTCAGTTCTACCGGTTCTTAAACAGCGAGAAGAGCGCTGATGGGAGCAGAAGCCTCAAAATACAAGCGCCCAAAGAACCTCAAGCTCGCTATCTGTGATTGAAAACCATTAAAACCCATCTTTGTTGGGTACGAGCATAAGGAAGGTCTGGATTAATTTATCCAGCTCAGAGAGATTGGGACCCGGGGGAGTGTACATAGTTCGTTCTTTAGGGCTTGGAATACCTCACGCAGCCTCATCCGCACTTCGGAACACACGTGTAATGGAGTAGAAATGCGATATGACCTAGAGCAATTACTTTAAGACTTTTGTAGACGATTGGCAAATCTAAGGTATTGGGGGCTCTAGTAGCATAGTATACAGTTTCCCGATGTGTGATTACTCTCTGACAAACAGAGCAGCGCTGCCCATACCGGTACCGATACACATACTCACCACTCCCAACCTCTGATCGTGTCTCTGCAATTCCGGCAGCAGATCAGACACCATCCTCGCACCAGTAGCGCCCAGTGGGTGGCCAAGAGCAATAGCTCCTCCGTTAGGATTGACCTTCCCCTCCACCAACGCCTTTTCTAGTCTAAGCTCCCTGATACAATAAAGCGCCTGACTAGCAAACGCCTCATTGATCTCCCACACGCCCACGTCTTCAGTCTTGACACCACACTGTTCCAAAAGTTTTGGTATAGCTAGCGCAGGACCAATACCCATTTCATCCGGCCTGCACCCTATGACGGTCGTCCCCGCCCACTTCCCAATCACACTCCTCTCCAGACCCAGCGCCGTAGCCGTACTCCTTCTCATCATCAGCGTAGCAGCCGCGCCGTCACTAATCTGACTACTATTCCCCGCCGTACTCGTACCGTCAATTTTAAAGGCCGGTTTGAGCTTGGCGACTTTCTCCATCGTTAACCCTTCTCTAACCCCATCATCTTTGGTCACCGTAATCTGTTGCTCCGGGCCCGTCTTCTCCCCCGCCTTATCAACGAGCTGGAAGCGAGTTGTTACTGGGACTATTTGAGTATCAAATTTCCCGGCTTCCTGAGCAGCGGCAGCGCGGCGGTGACTCTCAACCGCCAACGCATCCTGGTCCGCCCTGCTAACTCCATATCTTTCCGCCACATTCTCAGATGTGAAACCCATAGCCATAACACAATCCTTCGCATCCTGAACCTCTGTATTCTTCAACTCCGGCCATAAATCCTGGGGGATTGCTCTAGAGCCGTAGTTCCGCGTCATGCTCTCCATTCCGGCCCCGATCGCGATGTCGACCATGCCGGATTCTATCGATGCAGCGGCTGCGGTGATAGCTTGTAGGCCGGACGCGCAGGCGCGGTTTACGGTGTAGAAAGATGTTGACGTGGAGAAGTTGGAGGCGTTCATTGCCATTCGCCCTGCTTTGCTGCCGCCAAGCTCGGAGAGGACTGTGCCTACCGCGACATCTTGGATTAAAGAGGGGTTAAGGTTCGGATTTTGTGCCAAAGTGGCTTTGAGCACATGGTGTAATAACTCCTCCGGATATGCGTCTTTGAAGCCTCCCTTATTACTTCTTGTGATGGCGGTCCGTAAGGAGGACAAAATCACAATATCCTCTGGGTTCCTGGCAAGAATCTGCTTGAGGCCTCTACGGGCGGCGGGTATGGCAGCCATACTGTTGCGAAGCTTTCGTGAGTGTAGAGATGTATTTCGCGATGACCGTATCCGTAGTTCCGTGCAGCTCGAGTGCCGTGGTATGGGATATCTACCAAGGTGCCGCAGCCGCTCAATTGCCAGCAAAGCAACGCTTACAGAACAGAGAGGACGAGAGAAGAGAGTCGGACCAGAGATAGAAGTAGGAAATCACTTAGCTATAAATTTGAGGCGACGTACCCCCCCAAATACCCCGGCATTGCATTGGCAACATTTTAGTGGTCGTCTCGAAGTTTAGTGGCGGTATGCGACTACGGCTAAGGTTGGGGAAGCTGGGGAAGAGCTTCGGCATTGGATTTCGGGTAAGGTGCCAGCTTATGTCATACTTTCAACCTCCAACACTTGGCTGTTATTGGCTGTACTGAGGTGTTGGACAATTCTATCAAGACGTCGGATTAGCCATCAAGGTATTCGTAGTATTGTGGCAAAGAAGCTTCGTCTGCTTCGAAAAATTTATGCTGTAGCTTAGAGTTCGCCTCCACAGGCGCTCAAAGACATTGCCGCAGATGGGCTTTGGAACAAGGCAAGCGTTTGATAGCGACTTTCTCAGTCTCTTGATTATGATTATTTGTCCAGTATCCGCAACTCATGCCGTGGTATGTATGCACTAATTTCCTTTAGTACTCAATCCCGCCCGCTTGCGCGCTGTGTCTGTAAAAGCAAATAAGCCCATAAGCTCTATCCTTGCGGCCCTATGAATGCCGAAACACCCCTTTGTCCTGAAAGTTAGCCTGAAGTCGTAGGCATCCCCATTACCCATATCCGCGCCCTCTCGCCAACCGTTGGTACAACCGATGCCCTGGTCTTCTGGCTTGCTATCCTCTTTGTCATCCGCATCCTAAACGCCACCCCAACCACAACCTCCATTACTTCCTCCCTCCTCTCTCCCACCCCCTCTCCTCTATTTTCTCTCCTCCTCGTTTCTGTGAGAATTCAAGTAAAATGCATAAAGTGTCCCGGCTTCCTCTTCAAACAATCCACACAATCAGCGCGGTAACCCAATCTGGCCCTGCCATGTCCACCACCTGCAACGCTGCCAGTAACATGTCCCCAGTTCTTCGTCCCGCCCATGGAACACTTGCCAGCCTGGTCTTGAAGTGACGCTAGAGCCGACGAGGGAGTCCCTGACGCGGCCAGGTACGTAGAAGGTCCTGACGGAATCGGTACAGCAATTGCCGCAGCCCGAATATCCATCGCTCCTCCAACACCGCTAACACTGCTGAGCTCGGTGCTCGGGCTGATGTGGCGCGTTGTGCAGTCCGCGCCTGAATCGTAATTGGAAGCAGGACTTGGGGCGCGATCTGCGGTATGGCTGGAGGGTGGTGGGATAGGAGAATCGCACCAAGATATATACGACTTTATTTTGCTGTTTTTGGAGAGACTTGGAAATGCAGACGTGAAGGAGGTGCAAGGGGAGAGGATTGGGCCATCGTCGATATCCATCTCCATCCCCATTCCTATGCCGGTCATGGAGTCGTCTGTGTCGGTTTGCGCGGTCTCGTCGTTATTGTCGTGTAAGCTGGACTCAACATCATAATAGCCGTATCCCGTCGCACATTTTTTCTGAATATCGGACTGTATTTGTTTTGGGGTAGTATCGGCTCTTGGTGTTGAGACTGCGTCGCTTCCCTCGGGTTTCGGCTGCTCGGAAGTAGGTGGTTGGGAGAGTAGTGACGATGCATTGCGCTTGTAAGGGGAGATGATATCCACCGCAACTGAGGCATACGATGAGATTGTGCGGTTCTTGCTTATTAGACGCTGCTGGTGGAAGGTTCGAAGAGATGCATCATCCTCGGAGTCGGCGCGATTGCGCTTGCGGCTTGCTGGTGGCTGTATGCAAAGCATGGTGAGGCTAATTGAAGGTGAAGTCTTCTGTGTACCGTGATGGATATATCGATTTTCTAGTTGCTCAGCTGTCGGAAGCTTTCGTTGCTGGGAGTTGAGCTTGAAGCTTCGAGCCTGGCCAAGTACGAGGCTGGCTGAAGACAAGATTGTCGAGTGCAGATGTCGTAAGATGGGGGTACGGATTGGTCGCGATGCTTATATATTCGAGCAGTCCCTTAACAATGGCATACAAAGGAAAGAATGACCAACTCCAGACCGAAGTGGAAGAAAAAGCAGCTCAATCTCAGCCCAGCCTCAAGTTAAGGGATGGTATTTTGCTATCCCAGAATCAGCAGGGCGACCAGGCAACATAACGCCAGCCTTGCACTAGCCTTGTGCCTTGATGGTTGCGGCCTCGCTGACATAATGTCAAGAGATCTACTGAAAAGATCAGAGTGTGTGTCTCATTATTAAGGCTACAACTGTGATTTCTCGCCAAGCGAGGAGGTTCCTCCAAAAGCGGGCGGTGAGTTCCTTCCGTCAGTGTTCGACGAGTTCTGCCGCACTTTGGACCCCGCCAGCCGCCGATAACGGGTCCGATAAGATGTGGTGGATGAGTCTACCCCCTACCAAAGTCTTTTTATTTACAAGCTCAACCACAATTGACTTCATTGACTCACCAATGCAGTTATGAGCATTGACAAGCAGCACCGGCGCTCCATATACAATTGTCGTGCCTCTCCATTCATTGACGTTACCCCCTGACCCGCGAGTCCTAATCCATTTAAACGTGCACTTGTGTTGCCCATCTTTGCTTGTGATTTTCGTTTTCTGATACCAGGGTACACAAATTCTCAGAATAGACGAGGCGATCTAACCGGGCCGGTGCCATAAAACTTTAGAGCTTCCTCAAAGACGTAGCTTCTTACAACAACACAACACACTATCACATACACACAACGCCATCATGTCTGCTGCCGTTGTCTCCACTGATGATACCAGAGGTTAGCCTTATACCCACTGTCACTGGCTTCCAAGCTAGACAGAAATACCAACCCCAATGACTGTGCTAAAGGATCTCGCAGTCCTTGGACAGGATCCATTGATCCCACCCCAACTCCTCCTCTCTGAGATCCCACTCACCCAATCCGCCCTCGAGACCGTGATCAAAGGCCGCAAAGATGCCGTCGACATCATCATGCACGACAACGACCGTCTGCTCGTCATCGTCGGCCCATGCTCCATCCACGACCCAGCCACCGCGCTGGAGTACTGCACGCGCCTCAAGGCCCTGGCCGACAAGCTCTCTGACGACCTCTGCATCATTATGCGCGCGTATCTCGAGAAGCCGCGCACCACCGTCGGCTGGAAAGGCCTGATTAACGACCCAGACATCGATGAGTCTTACCAGATCAACAAGGGCCTTCGCATCTCCCGCCAGCTCTTCTGCGATTTGACGTCCATGGGCATGCCAATTGCTTCTGAGATGCTTGATACCATCTCCCCACAGTTCCTCGCCGACCTGATCTCTCTCGGTGCCATCGGTGCCCGTACTACCGAGTCCCAGCTCCACCGCGAGTTGGCCTCTGGCCTCTCCTTCCCAATTGGCTTCAAGAACGGAACTGATGGTTCGTTGACCGTTGCTGTTGATGCCATTGGGTCCGCAGCTGCTAAGCACCACTTCATGGGCGTCACCAAGCAGGGCCTCGCCGCCATCACCAAGACTGCCGGAAACCCACACGGCTTCATCATTCTCCGTGGTGGAACCCGTGGTACCAACTTTGATGTTGATAATGTCAAGGCTGTGAAGGAGCAGTTGGAGAAGAAGAAGCAGAAGCAGGCTATTATGATTGATTGCTCGCACGGTACGTTCCATCCATACCATAATCTCAACCGTAAATATCACTCGTACTAATTCCATCTAGGTAACTCCAACAAAGACCACCGCAACCAGCCAGCCGTCGCCAAGTGCGTCGGCGAACAGCTCCGCGCGGGCGAGAAGTCTATCATCGGAGTCATGATCGAGTCCAACATCAACGAGGGCAACCAGAAGGTCCCAGCTGAGGGTCCGGCGGGCCTTAAGAAGGGTGTTTCCATCACTGATGCTTGTATTAACTGGGAATCGACTGTTGAGACCCTTGAGGACCTTGCTGAGGCTGTGAGGGAGCGCCGCAAGGTTAACGCTGCTAACTAAAGTGTTCCTCGGATTTTAATGGTTCGGGACGGGCTGCGATTACGCTCCGGCCCTCGAATGATGGATAGAGAAAAGTGTTTCGACGAGAGTCACAAAAGGTGTTTTTGATTTACAGAAAAGAGTTTGGGAACCAGAAAAATGAGGGGTAAGCCTTCATTTACGCAAATTTTCCGCTTCGCTTCTGTGATGATCGGTCCCTTAGCTGGGATCGATGCCATCGATGCAGTGCGCAAGATGGTTGGAAAGGGTTGGAGCAAGTTGCACAATACAGGGAGGGGGAACGCCGCCTTCTCAATTTTACGCACGCACGCAAAATGTTATGACAAATAATGACTGAAAGGAGGGGATAGCCTCGTTTACAGTACATTATACCAGGTTTGGTGACCAACATAGAAAAAGGGAAATAGTTTGGGATATAGAAAAGAATCGGAGGAAAATCGATTTACAAAAGCAATTCCTCTTCTGGCTTCGTGCCGACTAGTTGACACTTTGATACTTCTTCGCCATGTCAGATCTTGCTAACCGGTTGACACTTCAATCATGGCAGCATCACAACGCCAGATCTGATAACCTGCGGGAGCGTCCCAACCAGTCAGTTGTATTACACCATGACTTGGACGACACCTCACCTCTCAACATCAATGCCCTCAGCCCTATCGACAAACTGATGACCATCTTAAACTTGTCGCTCTTTACTATCACGACCCGTCTGAACACTGCCCAGTAAACGAACCGAGTAACCAATCCATCACAACGAACACAACAGTCATGGCAACCAACCCCCAGAGACTAACAACCTCCGGTACTAAGCCCTACACGCCAACTCTCGCCTCCATCTCCGAAACAGCACCTTTGAAATTTTTTCCCTCGCCGTTCTCGTCGGCCGTGCCTACTAGCTACCAAACCTTCGCCCCCCTACCACAGAAGCTGAAAACACCATTCAACTCTCGCCCTAATAAATTTCAATCTTCTAAAATCAGAGCCAGATATCGATCCCAACCACTCAAGCCAACGAAACCCCAAGCCCACTCCGTAACGACAACGACTCGCACTACTGAGACAACGATCGTAACCACGACTGAGTTGTCCCCTTGTACGACGCTGCTTCAGGCAACCTCGATAGCTCCGGCTCATGATGCGGGTTACTATTGTCCTCCGACGTATGGGGATTATTTCGACACCGAGGATAAGGATGTTTTCTTTTTCGAATGTGTAGTGCTTGGGACGCTTTGTGTGCTTGTTACTGGGTTGTGTGTTTATATGAATTTTATCCACTAACATAAGCTATCAAAATTGATCGCCATGGCACCATGGTGGGAAACAAACCACGTGCTACTATAATAGGGAGTCTTTGGAGTCAAGGTCAATCTCAAGTGCTGAGTTAGGCGCGGAACGGTCACGCAGTTGAGGTGTAAGCTGGGTAGATAGATGTAGGGCTTAATAATAATCTCAAAATACAAAAGTTTAGCTTCAAACTCTAATGATGACCAGCCAACCAGTTGCCAATCCGCCTCACTGTCTCGCTGATGCCGTGTGATATCGTACTGCAACTAGCAACACCGAGATGAATCTGGGAGTCTGTGGAAGCCTCTTCTTCACTGACCGGCCGATGAAGTGTCTGTGAGAAATGCTGGAAGAGGGTCACCATGTGTGATATCATCTTGTCCCAAAGTCCCTTGCTGGCCATATTTGGCCGGCATATGTGTGAATTTCTTGAACGCTAGAACGTCTGTTCGTCACGCAGCAGCAGATCAGATGGCTCTAATCGTGCAGGTGCGTACTGAGACACATTGATGTCTTAACGATGTGCTTGGTAGGATAGTACGGATGGTAGCAACATCTTTAATTTTTTCACCCTGGTTGACTCAATTAACAACTAGCTAGCACTTGACGTAAGTAGGCTGCATATTTGTGTCTGAAAACTTCGAGCCGTAGAGATCCAAGCTTGCTAACGGCCGTAACCTTTCTGAACCACAGTCCACAAGTTGATTTCAATGTGCAAGTCGAGTTCAAAGTTTTTAACTTCTCGTTGTGGTGGGTTACTAATCGATTTGGTACCTAAGCGTAGAGTTAGGTTTTGATTTGTATATCGATTTCAAATTGTACGCGTGAAGTGACAGTAAAGAAGAGGCGGAGACCGATGAAGAGGAAAAGGAGGAGGGAAAGCGGGAGAGGAGAGGGAGAGTGCATTTGAGGAAACAAGCCAATGGGTTGAGAAAGAGCGGAAGGGCGATGTGATATAAGTGCTAACATCGACAGCAATGCATAGCATGGTACGTATACCAAGCTACCTTCACTCGAGTTTGGCTATATATCATCATTTCCCCCTCCCTTCCGCTACTTAAACCGTCGACATCTCCGTCTTTCTCCTCTCTTCTCCTCCTCCTTATCCTCGACCAACCTGCTGATATGTCGCCTCCCTTCTCTCCTTTCCCCTAGCAATCACACTCTTACCCCCCGCCCATCCCAACAGCCCCAGTACAGTCAACAAAAACCCCCATACCACAAGCTGATCCTTCTTACTATCCCTTTGAAAACAGTTCGTCGTGACGTCAGCTTCCACCGCATTCTTACAAATCGGCAGGTTGAGGGAGAGGCAGAATGCGCGGTTGCATCTGGAGCATGCGGCGGGTGGCCCTCTCTTCTGTAATGGATGGTAGACCGGTGTGATGTCGTCGGAAGGTGATGATTCTCTGCCGACCAAATCGTTGGTCAAGTCCGTATTATCGGATGGCGGGCCGATGGGTGAGTCGATTGAGGGTGGGTGAAAAGGGTAGAATCTTTTCTCTTTCCCTCTCTCAGTGTTATCCGACTCTTCCCTATCCTCCTCCTCTGCGTCTCCATCTTCGTCTAGCGTATCTTTATCTCGGCCCGCCAAGTCATTCGTTAAATCAGTATTGTCTGAAGTTGGAGAGGCAGGCGAATCGATAGTCGGTGGATGAAAAGGAAAAAATCGTCTTATGTGATGGAGGGAGGATTGTGATTTGTCGGCTGAAGGGGGAGGTGTGAGTTCGATTATGGTGGAGTTGGTGAAGCATGTGCATTTGCAGAAGGACGGTGGTGCTGCGGGAGTATTAGCATGGGTTGTATAGAAAGAAGGTCACAGGAGAATAGAAGAGGCAAAGGAGGGATCCGACATAAGATGAGAGGTATACGAGAAGGGAGACGAACTTGCAGCGGTGGTGGATATTATGAGGGTGGTGAGCGCGAGGAGTGTTGATGCGCGCATCTTGCGCGATTCGTGACAGCTTGATGCTGTAACGCGTTGTAGAGTATAGCACTGAGCCAACGTGCAGCGTTATTAGAACCTGAGGTTTCAAGGTCGACTGTTATAGCCTCAACAGTGAAGTTCGTTTGCTCTTAAATGAAGATATGTAAATTGTGGTTGTTGTCGCATTGACGATCTAACCACCCAGGTGTTGAAGTCAACGCGGAACGGATTATCTCAGCACCCCATGTCGTCCATATCTGGACTAGTCCCCCAGCTGCGACCCAAAAGTTCAGAGCATTGCACGGCTCATAGACGTCGATTAGGTCAACAAAGCTGGAGTCGAGCGCTCTGTCATTCTCTCACCACAACACCATATACTCATTTCCACAGCCACGAAAATGAGCGCAACCTTCAGAGCCAGCCGCGCCCTCAGCGCCTACACCTGCACCGCATGCCGCGTCCAAGCCACCAGTTTTTCTACATCCACCACCCGCCGCGCAGTCCTCGACACCGAGAAATGGCGCAAGAAGATCTGGGGCACCGACAAGCCGCCAGGGGCTAAGGATCCATATGGTGGCCCATCCGCAGCAGAGATGTACGCCGCTGAGCGCAAAGGAAAGCCGATCAAGCAGCCTAAACCAAAGGCTCCAAGAGCGCCAAAGCCGAGCAACATCGATATGTTTACATACCAGGAGGCGGATAGCTGGGAGGGACTGGAGGAGGTTGGAGGAAAGGGTATTTGGTGGATGAACAGGGTGGAGCCGGAGTTTAATGGTTATATGCCGGCTATGATCGTGGAGGATCCGTACGAGGTTACGGCTGCGCTGCACAGAGCGGTAGTGGAGGTGTTTGCGCTGAGAGCTGCGAGTAAGCCATTGTCGTTATTGGGCGTCGCAGCAATTGGTCCAGATGTTACATCGGAGGTTCAGATCGTTTTGAATGAGGATGGAGGAAGATTGGCGTTGCCGGAGCACATCAAGCTTGAGGATATCACGAAGGCGTTCGCCGACGTTGTTGACGAGACCTCAGTCAAGACAAATCCTACAACAGCTGAGGCAGAGGTTGCCGCTGATCGCAGTGTTCCACTGCCTGCTAAGTACAAGGAGGTTGTGGACGAGATCGCGACCAAGGTTGCGCCAACCGAATCCGAGGCGGATGTCGCGGCAGACAGGTCGACTATTGACCCATTGAAGGATGCGGCATACAAGGCTATGGTTGAGAGCTGGGACCCAACCTGGTTGAGCATCAGCTTGAGAGATCCAGCTTTGAAGTTCGCCGTAAGTTCATCTCACCCGTTCTTGCCTAGACTCAGAGTTTCGTAAGCTTGAGCTTCCAGCTCCAAGCTCAAGATGTCATGACTTGCGCATCCTCTTCCGCAGAAACACTGTTAACACCATCGCAGGTCATTAAGCGTATTTACCAGCTCACCGGTCACCGCCTCTCCGACGCAGACATCAACAACTCTTTAACCGTCGCCGACATCCTCGGCCACCTCGCCACACCACCAAAGGCACGCAAGCTGATCGAGGCTTTGGCACAAAAGGGACAGCTCCTTGAGATGCCAAACGTCAAAGTTTACGATCGTAGAGTTACGCCAATAGATAAAGAAAAGGAGGTCGGTAGATGGAAGCTGATCGAGGAGGAGTTGACGGAGAGAGGACTGCCAGTTACTGGACACAAGCAATAAGCGGTGTATGATGAAGAGGAATAGAGTGTACTATATTTGAAGACTATGATTAAAGCGTGTAAAATTAAAACCTAAAGAATGGAGTCTTCTAACTGGTTTGCATAGCTAGATGAACGTGAGCGAGAACTCAAAGCCTACCGAGATTCCATCAGAACTACTTCTGTTTATGTGCCGAACCATGCATAGCTGTCGCTGTCACCGGTGATACGTCCATCGTCCTCTCGCTCTGCTGGCTTTCCTCGTCTCCTTAGCCTCTGCTTCTTCTTCAATGCACTCCGAAGAGTGAGCAAGTTTTCATTACCCTTCTTCCGACGAGGTATCTTCCCCCTCAACTCCGTTCTCAGCAGTGCCTCTCTATATGAAGTGCTCCCGCTAACCGGTCTTGATACTCGCTCCTTCCCTCCCTCTGCCCTCGACACAGCTTTTTGCCACCAGTTAGGAAGGCTAACTTGAGTCAAGACTGAAGATTGAAGAATAACTTGGAAGCACCTTCTTTTCGCTCTTTTGCAGCGCAGACGACCTTTGATTTTGTTAACTCCAGTAAGTGCTGACCAGTTAGTAGATAGCGAAAGTTTGACAAAGAAGAACTGAGGTGTGAATGTTAAACTTTGAAAGCTAAACAGTTGGCATCACTGGTTAACATTGGGTATTGATGTTTGACTAGAGACTTCTAGTTTCGTCGTCGAGATCGGTCTCTTGAGCTTGGAGAGAATCGAAGGGCAGCGGCCAGAACAAGGTTTTACTTAGATGCCGCAAGCCGTAGCATGGCGCTTGTTCAGATGCCGGAGAGGAAGGATCGTTTCCGCACCTGTTTCTTGAAGTGCGGGCCCTTCTGCACCATCTTACGCCAAATAGTTCCGCCACATCTAACATTCAACCTGACCTTTACAATCCGGCTCTATTTTCCTACGCGGCATATACTGCTGCATATCATGGGTATCGATTTTATCCTCTATTGTTTTTCCACATTCCTTCTATCATTCTATCTTCTTGGGCTCTTCAACCCCCTAAGCTTCTCACCCATCTCGTCTCCCTCCTCTCTCTTCCTTTTACTATCCCGCTCCCCCTCCGCCATCTTATTCGCCTCATTTATCTCACTATCCCCATTATCAGGCACATCTACATCTCCACCCTCACCTATCTCCACCTCCACACTATCCCCCCCACTCGGGCCAGAATCGTATCTGCCCGTCTGAATATCCGTGCTCCCCATACTCTCCGTTTTACCCTTCCCTCTTGCTTGCCCCTTACCCTCCGCTCTACTCTCACCTCTCGTCTCAGGCCGCTCATCAGCATCCAACGGCTTCTGCGCCCACACCCTTGTTGTGTACTGATATATATGCCAGCCCTTATCCAGCTCTGCTTTTAGTTTGTCAACGTATTCTTTTACCTGGCCTTCAGTCCATGGCTCAGGGCGGCCGTGGCGGGTGAAGAGCCACATGCTGGATCTATTAGTATGATGTGAAGTTGGAGGGCAAAGGAATAGTTATGGAAAAATATACGTGAGCACGTACATCCAACCTTCTAGCCCTTCTTTCATAGATATCATGTTTAGACGGCCGGCCTCTTTGTAGATTGGGAGCTAGGACGTGTTAGCTTCCATCACGTCATCCTCCCTCGATTTACCTCGCGCAGGCCTCGCCGAGTTCGAAGAGGGGCGGTCGGAGAGGGTGGGGATATGGGTGGGAAAGATGTACTTACTTTGGCCCAACCACCTATGGGCGTCTTGAAGGTGATTTCATTGCAATTGGTGAAGCCTGCCCGTTCTATTCGGCTGCTGATCTGAGAAGCTATGTTGGGGGGCTGGCCCGCTTCGGTGGCGGCTGCTATTATTTTCGAGGCGGCGGAGGCCAGGAGACTGTCTTCTGGGAGGGTGCCGTCGTCGCAGTGGATTGGGAGGTCGACTTCGAGGTGTTCTCCGAGAGTTGTCAGTACGAACTTCTCTTCCCGAAAAGCAGGAAAGCTACTCACCTATCCATCCGCCAGGTACGATATTACTAAACAATATCAGAACCACCCAAACAGTAGTACGTAGAAAGAAGAATGAACAAGGCAAGGATACTAACTCGTAAGCTCTTCGATAGAGTTTATCCCATTCCTCCCCCGCAACACTCCCTACCAACAACCTCATATACACCAAATCAAACCTCTGATTAAACACCCACGGCTTGCAATAATCATCACACTCCAAAAAGCAATTATTAGGCAGAATTGTCGTCGGCGGCGGAAACAGATCAATCCCCTGCACGCTAATGCCAGGAAACATGTCCGCGACATCAATAGCCCAACTAAACCACAGCGTTAGCCAAAAAATCTCCCGTTCTCCAGATAAACCAAACGATCAATCCGTAGCAATAATGGGAGTGAGGGCGACTTACTCTCCCTGTCCACAGCCCAAATCCAGGATGTGTTCCGCATTGCTGCCAATAGGGGAACGAAAGTAGGGGTTCTGGCGCGTGCATTCCATAGTCGTGTGGACCATGTGCGAGGCGTGCATAGAGTCGAAGTGTTGTTGGTCACTGGGCTGGTTCATGATCATGCTGTCACGCACCATCTGGTAGCGTCGGCCGTGTTGGTAGGTGCCGCGAAGGGTAGCAAACGTCGACGCATTCCTAAATCATATTATAATTGAAATCTTGAGATGGGACGAACTCACGAGTCGGCGTCCGGGTCCTCGTTGGAGTCGATTTCAAGATCACCCTGCCTGCCACCCATGTCAGATGGCAGCGGCGAGTAGTCGCGTGGGAAGTCTAGACGTCTCTCCATCTCGGATTGAGACCGACGAACAGAACGGAAAGTTGGAAGACGATTCTTAGGTCGAGAGATGCAAATCTTCAAAGCATGACCTAGTTGGCGAAACCGAATATATGATTGACGGTGGGGTCGATGGGGTGGCCCGCAAAAATCCTGGGAAGATTCTTTAGTATTACCTTCTCCATTGTTTGGCTACTTGAGGTTAAAGCTGCTGCAAGGCTATGCCACGACACTGGTACATGGGAAGAGAGATCGAAAATTTACGATGTCGCTTAAGCAGTGGGAAGTGTTGCAATAAGTCTGTGGTGCTGGCCGTGCATTTCGGTATCAAGATTGCGCATAGGCGGTGTGTCTAGAATATGCATGTGCCATCTAAGCTGCGCGAGGTCTTGGCGGTGGTGTAGAGAATGGTGTTAAATGTCCATACTCGGTGAAGATTGAAATCTTTTGAAACTAACAACGCTCCTGCAGAACTCAGTAGTCACTTAATCTGCGAGTGCCGGGGTTGGGAACATTTCCCGATCACGCTTTGCTGTTGGTATGTGGTGCAACAGCGCCCTCGGATGAGTGATCCAACCAGTTGCGATGGTCTTCACTGCGACCAAAGTGTCAATGGTAGGTTATGACTATTCTGAGGCTCTGGAGCTCCCCTCAAGTGGAACAGTTCGAGTGTAGCCGGGTATCCTTAATTTGAAGTGCTTCTAAATAACACGCGCATCGCTCATGGCCAATTGACTCGCATCGGCCGTTCCTCTTTTGCTAACCAGTTTTCACTACTCATCCAGAATGTGGTTCAACTCTCTATCCATCCGCTGACACGGTGCCTCGTCCTCCTCCATTTGCAAAGTAGGCCTGCCTACCACATATCCTTCTCGGCCTCTCGCCGACATATCCTACTTGAATTCTTTTGCCGGCAACTAGCCCTGTATTCCACAAATCCTCCTTTCCTCTGTCTACCGCCCTCTCACAGCGGATTCCATTCTATCGTCCTGCACCCAGACCAGCTGCTAATGCCAGTCCACTGATCTTATTTCTTCCCCCTCGTGACCTCAAACACCTTCTCCAGCCCCCTTACCACCGTCTCTACATTCGCTCTCACCATCGGCAGCCTCTCCGCCCCCCCCTCCCTCAACACACCCACCAGTGCCAAATACCTATCCACCTCCCTAAGCACAATCGGCCTCCTCCCATCTTTCAACACCACCGTCGCCTCCGCCTCCGTGCACCCCATCTGCTCATTCAGCGTCCTGTTCCAGGGTGGCCCTTCGAGAGATTCGATGTAGTCTTTAGGCCGTTCCCAGCCATATATTGAGCTGATGTCGACGACGACGTCGATGAAGTCTGAGCAGATCTCATAGCACCCCATGTCTACCGGCGAGGAGTCTGTAGCGATGTATATCTTGCTCAGCACATCAAAAAGATAGACCTTCTCAAAACGACACGCGCGCGCAACCTCATTCAGCAGTTCCTCCGCCCAGCCCAGCCAAGGTATGAGTTTCTGTATAACCCTACTAAAAGCCTCGAATATGCTGTGGTTGTAGATTGACGTGTTGTACCAGCCTACGTTGATGTTTTCGAGCCCCATGTCTGAGCATTCGTCTTGTACTCGCTGCATGATATCCCGCTGCAGATCTAATTTGTAGTCGTCTGATAGCCCATCCGTCTTATGTATAAACACCTCGATATTTATCGTCGGGTGCTCGACACTGACATGTATAATCAGTGCACATAGCCTTGTCAAGGCGTCAAGATAGTCATCCTGCGCATCGATGACCCAAATCAAGCTCCCCAGGTTTCCGAAGATAGACGTGCTGTCAAAGCTGGGGTCGAGAAAGTCGAGCTGGCCTGGAAAGTCCCAGACTTGGAAATCCATGAAGGAGGACACGTGCATGCTTTCTTTTGTGATCCGCGCGGTGGACTCGAGGAATAGGGTCTCGGCAGGCGGCATCTTGTTGAAGACTACATTGGCGATGGAGGATTTGCCGGAGCGGCGTTGGCCCATTAGCATGAGGCGGGGTTTGCCTTTGGCGGTGTCGACGCCATTAGACGTTTGCTGGCTTAACATGTTGGGTTTTCGACCATGAATTGAATTCACGGGAGAAGAGATCGAGGACTATGAGAGGAGGGGCCGAGGAGGTAAGAGGTTCGTGGTGTTTGAATGGCTGAGGCGAGGACGACTGGAGGCACCGAAAGAGAGTAGCGGCGTAACGGACCGGGAAAAGGCAACAATTGCTATTTAAGAAAAGGTTTGGATGAACGTGAGAGATGATACTGTATATGGCCGCTGATGAATTGAGTTGGAGAGTGTGAGTTGAGTCTGAAGGTCGCGGCAGCGCTCCGATAGTGGCCGCGATTGAGCTCTTATCGCGCTTATCGCCAGTGCACGTCAGTAATGTGCTCTAATAGACTTGAGAACCATCTGAACATATACTTAAAATATTTAAACTTTCCATCATGCTACGGAATCCGCCTTTCTTATAATATTTACGATATTTGGTATCAAGTGAGGTTGTAATAGATGTATCTCATTCACGTAACCAATGATCATTTCACCAGCTGTCTTGTTTGAGGTCGCTTTAGGGCAGCCAGATTCTCAAAGTCACTTTTAGCGCAATTAGAACACCTAGCTGAGCACTGAGCTTAGCAAAGACAGCACTTGGTTACACTCGCTCGATGATCGACGACTTGGACGTTGCAATCGGATACTAACTAATACACTGGCGATTATAGTCAAGCGTCATAATTGAAAGGTTATAATCGTAACCAGGTTATTAGCCTAGACAGCCAATACAAGCTAAGCTAGGATAAATGTCTTGATTAGCAAAATCCATCTGTTACCAGAATGGCGCTACGCTTATTCGAGTCAAAACACAGCAATAATAAAGAGTTAAGCGTAGGATGTTTGATTATATGCACGTTATTTTCGCGGCTGTGGCATTTATCACCTGAGCATCTACTAGAGGTCTGGCTTAAATAGAGGCTGGAGAAATCGGAAAGTTTAGCGAACTACCCTACCACCTGACCGTCCTTATTCCTCTAAATTCCAATAACCATGTCTCAGTCTCTGACCTAAGCTGTTAACCATAAATCGGCCAAAGCGAACCAGTTAGCTAACCCCGGAGACTGTACTCGCTCTGGCGTACTAAATATCGAGCCTTAATTTTTAGCTATGGTAAAAAAATTCAGCTCTCAAAAAAGAGGTTAGTTGCCAGGATTTGTCAACAATGTAACCTGTACGCGATTGCAACTCGCTCGACTTGACTTAACCGCTTCACCATTCCTCCAATACAGAGCTACTTCAAAGGGCCTAAATTTTTCAATTATATAAAAGCATGACCCCAAAGCAAAACAAAATAGAAAAGCTTATTAGAACAAGGCAAAATTAGACGATTTTAACAAAATCTGGCTTCACTTCACATGATGTAGCCACCTCTCATTGAGTCGCTTATGCTTCTTTACCATATAACCTTGCACTGCTATTATATGGCAAATCTAAAAGCACTAAAGAAGATGAGTTTTTAAAGCATTTAATTATTTACAACAACCACTCCTTACTGAAGTAATTCGAGCTTGCTAGTCGATTGTCCAGTGACGAATCACTACCTGGAGCCAGTACCACTCTACTAGATAAGATCGGAATCACTGTTAGGGGGTATTTTGTAGAACACTGCTATTTCGACAGAGGCCGCCGGTCGCCTCATGCTTGTCATAAGGCTAGCTTGTTACAGCAGCACTTTCCATTCTTTGAGCACTTAGGAGACTTCGCCCATTCAATCATCCCTAATCAACTGCTCCAGCTAAAGCACCGTACACATCTAATCTCTGATTTTGAAACTTTCCATGAACATCAACGCCCAAAGACTGCATCATCAAAATCCAAAACTAAGCACGACAAACTCCAATTGTGCAGGCTCAGCAGCAAACGTCATTTTTTTTATCCACACAAGCGTCTCAAACTAGAAACTCTAAACCCAAGATCAGACTGTATTCATCAACACCACCATGAGCACTCAAGAGCAATCGCCCCAACCAGTTTCCACTGACACAACGATGCCAATTCGCAATGCCGACTCCGTTCTCAGCCTTTCCTGCCTTTCCGATTCTGCAAAGTCGACGAGCAGCACCTCATCAATCAAGGATGTTCCCTTGCTGCATCTAACACAACCACACCCTTTCCCAGCACCATATCCCTCGCCTTACCCTTCACCATGGCCTGCACCGTACGAAGCCTCGCCAGGAGCTGTCGTTGTGATGGAAAGGAAGATGATTGTTGCCGGCCAAGACACTGATTAGGATGGTGAATGCGTTGGTGGATGGGATTTTGAAGTGTCCTGCTGGGATGCAGATTTGAGGAGTCGGATGAGATCAGATGTTTGGAAGCTACGCTAGACGCAGCCTAGTAACATAGTTATCGACGAATCATTAATAGATTTGGAATGTACTCTTTAGTGGACAATCTGCTGGAACGAATCTTGCTCGAGTGCCTCATTACCTCGACAGGGGAGTTCGCTTCGTCCTTTTGGCAGAGGGATGGGTCATCAAAATATCACCATCATCATCCACCTTCTTGTTGCGAGCAACAATCTGGTTTTTCGCAGCCTGTCAAATCATTCTCAATTCTTTTACCATATCACCCTCTTCAAAGCCGCCAACAATCATCTCATGATCAACTGATAAGTCTGGTTGCCGTTTGATAGTCTCCGCCGCCACTCTCTCATTCTCAGCGTTCTGAATAAGCGGCGGCGAGCGCAACATCAGTTCCGACCAACTGGTAGTCGTGTGGAATATTCTCATCCGTCAGGTCTCCACGTCACCATGTCGATCGCTGAGTTAGTGATACCACATGCCCCATGAGCTCGGGGTGCTGGCTGACATAAAGTATCTCATACCACTCTTGAGTTTGCGGGCAGTCTAACACCTCCTTTGTGATTGGTAAGCGCTTTCGCCACTCAAAAGGATGTGTGTAGAAATCCCACACCTCCTTCGTAGCGATCAATGTTCGCAGCTTCCCCCACGTGAAATATAACCTTTGATAGCGCGCCTCGACGTCCTTAACATGATTTTTGCAATACTAGTGGAGAGCCCTAACTTCCTGGCGTTTGCGGAAGTTTCGCTTCCACAGACAATCCTGCAGGGAATCTATTATAGCGTCTCAGCCTCTTCGCATCCAGCTCTCTTCGAGTATCCAGCTCACAAGCAAATTTGGTAATTCCACGTTGAAACAGCCCCGAAGAGCCCCATGTCGGCGTTCTGGTCCTGTTCTATAAAAATTCTTTCAATCGAGCTCTCTTCATTCAAATCAAAGGCTCGGGTGTTCTGACATTCCTTCAACTGCCTTTTCAATGCTACATCTTCCGTGAATGAAATCACAAAGCCATAAATTTCGAATGGCGCCTTAGGATCATAGACTGGCTCCCCGTCCCTTTTCGCCAGGTTACATTGGGCCCAAGTACCCAGTTCTAAAATAACCCTCTTGCAGGCGGTAACTGGACAACCTCCAAGCTTGGGACCCACAAGTCTACAAAAGGGAGGATCTGTTCCCACAGCAAGGACCCCAAATTTACATAGCTGAAAAAGTGATTGTAACGGTGGCTATGAAGATCTTTGAGGCCATAGTCCTTGGCCCCGTTAATGAAGGTATCTTCGGTGCGTGCCAGGAAAATCCCACGTTTGTGGGTCAACAGGCGCTTTAGTGAGACACAGAGCGTCGAGGTAGATCACAAAGTCACCGAGGGCTCATTTCTTAAGTGGGTTATTTGCAGAGAGACATCGCAGTAGCTGGAGATCAAAAGGTATTCTGGTGAGGTTTCCCAGCCGTTGGAGTTGGTTCGTTGCTAGGCGCATGTTGGCAACACCTTGATAACTTGTGTCCTGTTAGCATAGCTGTAGTAGACGTGCTCGAAGAGAAAGTCAAGTAATTACTTAAAAAAAAAAGTTCATATTGGGAAACGTAGGCAAGAAATTGATGGCAGTCAACCAGGTCGGTTGGTCTCATCTGATGTTCATCAGACATTATTCATATTTTGTTGAAGACGAAAGAGTACAAAATCAGCACAACGCCAGCCACGCTTTAAAAGCACATGCGCCTCGCGAACAATTGAATAATGCGACAAATGTCCTCGTATCGCCCCGGTATACCCTGTTAAGATTCGATCGACAGGTAGAGTAAAGATCATATCATAATCGGGTATTTAAGGTTTGATGGAGTCAGCTTGTCTATTGATGGTTGTACAGTTTAGTCGGAGTAGGAAGAGCATCGTGTTATATGATGTGCCTTCGCTTGGCTCAGGCTTGCAGTTTCTCCAGTACATAGCTACTCAGGTACATAGCGAGTAACTTCCTAACGACTCAATTCCTAACATGCCCAGATCGCGAACGCTCCAATTCCACTCAGTCTTGTCCCCAGTTGCTGGGCGAATACAATCTTCGTATTGCCTCCTGAACCCAAACATATTTTTGTCTTCCGCCCATTTGGTGTAAGTCCACGCGCGGCGGAGGGGAGCATTCAAAACGACGAATATGTGGTTTGGCCGCATTTTCCCGACGCTCTACGCCCCTAAACTCCCCCGAGAAGAGTTTCTCGGTAGCATTTTGGGCAGTCCGAGAATTGATCTGGTCATACGCTGATGGAAGCAGGGAGTTAGGGGGCTACTGTGTTGTCATGTAGGTACCTAGTATTGATGCGATGGGCAGGTTGTTCCGGATATTGATTGTCGAACTTGTCAGGAATCAGTGTCGAGAGATGTCACTCGTGATGTACTGGAGGGATCCGAGCCATTTACGCCACTTACCTCACCAGTATTGGGCTCCTTCTCTCTCACTCTGCGCTCTTAATAAGTTTGATATAACAACATATAAAACATAACAAAGTAATACAATATATACTGTTTTGTTGCTTTAATCTTAACAGAACTGAAGACTGCTCCCGCAGTCAAACGACTGTCCGGCGTCCTCGGACACGACAAACGGATGACAAACGGAAGGCAAACACCCTCGAGGGCAGCGACCGCACGCTGCCGCCTTCAAACGGATTCATGGTGATGCGCACCTATAAGCAGGGAGGAGATCGCAGAATTAAAAGAGCAAGCAATAAGGCATTTTTTTACCATATCTACTTATTCCGTCGCTCCTCGCGCGTCCAGCATAGTCGCTAGAGCGGCCTCATTGCAAAATTGATCCTGTTTCAGAAGAACTGCGTTTCTAAGGATCAGCCAGGCTCGCATTACCGGCCATTGCCATAGAAGGGCTCATGATGGTCCGTGGGCTGCCTCGCATAGGCGTTCATTTTGCAATCTTATCAAATATTGTTGTTGTCATCATAAATTGCGTCATGAGCAATTCTTGACCCTGCCATATCATTAATGGTGCTAGTTTGTGTAGCAAAAAAATAGAACTTACATTTAAGTTCCCAATGAGAACATGATGCAGCTACTTTGTATGTACGTAGCAGATAGCCTTGTCATGCCGCCTACTGATGGGAACTCAAACTGCTGAGCCAGTCCTGCCGTGATATATTTTTGACGGTCCAATTTCTCTTACTGGTGTCCTTCCAGACACTTAAGGCCCTATTGGATACTACCGCTGTAGTGGCTGAGACGACTGAAGATCAAGTCGGCTTCTTTTGGGGTATTGATCTAGCTATGGATCTTGATGAACCGAGTCCCCTATCCATCATAATTACCGTAAGCGATGCAAACGTGGAAAAATTTAGTGCGTCTTAGTAGGACGCGCCACCTGTCCAGTAGATTAGCACTCGATTAGTACTACAGTCAGCTCAACTAATCATAAACATTTAGGAGCCCAGCTTAGAAGTTCGGTCACCAATCTTAGGCCCCGAAACATTGCCTCCCAGACGCGGGCCGATCCGGCTGCCTCGGGTATTTCCCTTGCCTGTTATCCCGCCATTGTCCCATTTGGGGGCGGCCCGGCATGGCACTAAGAAAGCCACTGTGGGAACGTACGTCTATTGATGACAACCACAAGTCTAAGAGCGGTTAAAGAAGAGAAGCAAGATACTTTTACTTGTACCAATACTGTCTTTTCTCGTTGTCGTTTGGCGTAACGGGAGATGGTTTCATCAGGGTTTAGTTATCGTGGAGTGTTTCGAGTCTGCACCTTCGAGCTCACTTTGATGAATAACCAACAGGGTTATCAGATCATCAACTGATTTTAGAGAATAGCGAGCTTAATATTACAACGTACTCGTACTGAGGAGGCGATGATAGAGCACTTCAGCGCGTTTCACACATTTACCTTACCAAGCGCTTGGTGATGTTACACAAGCGAGGAGAGTATGCAGGTTCACATGTGTTCAATCACCCCGCGATGGGCGTCAAACGTTGTTGGATCTAAGCATAATTGGGCCGAGTTGGGGGATAGGGGTAATAAGAAACGCCAAGTGCCACTTGAAAACATAGATCATTTCTGCTTTCAATTTCAAGTCATGGCTTTGCGTTTTTCCTCTACTGCCACTAGTGGCTTGAAGACTGGTGCAATAGCTACGTCGGCCACAACTCCAGCTCAACTGGTTCCGCAAGACGATGTTTTTGAAACGATAAGCAGTTTTCACTACTAGAACCGTAAACGTGCTGACTGTCCTCAAGGATGACAATGACTCGGCGTATGGCGGAAGCGACAGCCAATCGTAAGTCCTTTACATATGCTACTCTAGATCTATAGCAGTGCGAACCATTTCTTAGCGGTACCACATCCAGTATGTCGCATGTTCATAACCGCTATACCTCCATCAAAAGCAAATACCAAACTATCAAGAAGAGCCAAGAGAATACCCCGTACCGGCCGATCAGAAGTATTTCGAGGCACAGAGTCCTGCGCACTTGGTGTCCTTGA
The DNA here is from genome assembly GCA_010623925.1 of Antarctomyces pellizariae. Lineage (NCBI taxonomy): Eukaryota > Fungi > Ascomycota > Leotiomycetes > Thelebolales > Thelebolaceae > Antarctomyces > Antarctomyces pellizariae. The sequence continues at coordinate 54,608 of WCAA01000039.1, forward strand.
TTCTCGAGTCGCAACAGAAGAATCTCTTTCTTCGTTGGCATATCTCGGATAAAGCTCAGAATGTGTGAAATATCGGAGGTGGAGGGGGGGGGGGAGGTGGGCTGTGGATATCAGCGATAACTTCCCTAGTGGTGAGCATATCACGGCTTGAACTGAGGCGATACTGACAACTTGGCAGCCTCTGTGTTCGGGGTAGACCTTTACCCGCCACCAAAACTCATACCCGCCTCCAAACTGTATTCTCGAGATCAATGTATCAAGCAGAGGTTTGGCGACAGCACTGAAGTTGGAAAACAGGTTGACGATGTCACAAAGCCGTGGGCCTGGAGCAAGAAGTGGGATCGCGTGCATCTAAGGCGCATGTCAGGCTCTTTCTCTTACGAAGAGTGGGACACGGTGTTGCAGCAGGCACTTGAGTTCATCTTCCACCAGCGGATCAATGATTAGGATCAGGTAAATGATGGACTGACTCTGGCTAGTAACATTGTTCCGGGAGGCTGGGTGGAGTGTCTACTTTAATCTCTAAACATACTGTGACGACGGCGCGATGCCAAAGAACTCCGTTCTTGCCACTTGCAATGATACGATTGTCCCCATCGCTGCAAATTTCGGCCATCCAATTGATATTACAGACACAATGAAGGAGAGAATGAAGAAACGCAGTTTCATGAACGCTCAAGCACGCTTGCTCAAAATTCCGCTTGGTACTTGGCCGAAGCTCCAGGTGTATACGGACGCCGGAAGATGCCACATGAGGCATTTCGAGAGTGGCTTGGAAGTTTTCAGGTGCTTTTTTCTTAGGTGACTGGCATGCTAACGTTAGTATAGTGGTTTATGTGGATCCGTACTAAATACGGCAAGGCTGAGTTCTGGGCTCCGGAGCAGGTGCAGTAGTACTTGTAGAAGTCCCGCAACGAGTTATGCCAGGGCTGGCATACCTATAACTGTGGAAGATGTATGTGGGCTCAGAGGCCTCGTCATTCTAAGGGAAAGGAAATCAAGCATGAGCCTACCATGGAGAGTTTGGTCGAATAAGGATTTGATACTTCAGCGTACTGTAGCTTACACACTGAAATGCTTTATATTTGCAAGACCAACTCTACCTCCTCAGTGCCAATCAATCATGCGTTCTTCAGAATGCACTCTCTAGGCTGCAAGGTATTGCTTCTCGTACGTGGTGTGCAGAGCCGTTTTGATTCATCTTCATCATCGGCGAGGACCGCCAGCTACCCCACGTAACCCGGTTGACTTGAAGGCGTTGCAAATTCAACATGGCAGAAAAATCCTGCGTAGTCTAGCATCTGAATAAGTATTGCTAAAAACAACGCTTCAAAACTCTACGTCTCTCTCCCTTGAGGCGGCGTTGTGTTGGTTCTTGAGAGTGGTACCGGAAACAGGTACATATTTCCAGAGATCCTCGCCAAAGTCCGCCAAGAGCTTGATCTTGGACAAACGTGTCTGAGGAAAAGCCGATTTTCAAACAGCAGTTTCTAGTTAAAGTCTCGCCACTGCCCCCCTTCTCCAAGTTATTTTTCAATGAAGGTCAGATCCATTTGATGCAGCTGTCTGTGCATCTGCTGCATTGTCGACCTTTGGCTGCTCCGGCTCAGTCTTCTCTGGTTGGTCAAAAGATTACAGCACCCACACTCTATAATAAGTTGGTGAATATGAGGGGACCGTCAATCTCTCTCCTGGCTATGGCAGGATAGTCTTGGACTCGCTTTTGGGAAGAGGGCCATGGAGTAGCAACCTCCTGCACTATTTCTTTCTCGCTTAACAAGCTAAGATGGCGCCCAACATCGCATTAGCATGTTGTATCCCTGAACAGATATGAAAGAATTGCGCTGTTTGTTTACGAGTAGCGTGGCTTGAGCGTGGGGCCGAACTCGAGGCGAGGTGGAGTAAGTCTTGGTGCGCCTCGGTTCGAACAAGACGTGCATGGGCCGGCATGAAGCTAACCAGATAAGGGATTACGGGCCGCTCCGACAAACGTCTCCAGCTAGGTGAAGCGGGAGATTCATCGTTGCCTTACAGCCGATGCGAAGGTACGCACATAGGAAATCTGTCTCTCAGCATTCGGACTCGGAACTTTCTGAAAGCGTACTCGTGCCCGAAGAGAAATCAGCCATCGAATGCGCCCAGTCTCATCATTTTGGCCTTGCGACCGATTTGGAAACTATGAGCTAACAAGTTGGCGCGCATGGATAAGATAGAAAAACATGCATGAAGTTGTACCAGGATTCGATCCAACTGGCTGTCATGGTACCCCACCTTCAAAGCTTCAACGCGCCCGTTCCCTTTCTTGAGTTGCCATTCGTCCTCCCTCATTCCTTCCCTCCTATTTCTTGTCATCGTTCACCTTTCAAGGTAAACCATCAGCATTAAAGCAAGATATAACTGCCTCTTAAGCAACGCCATTGAAAATGTCTGAAATCCAAGCAACGCAATCTGAGCTCAACAATATGACCTCTGTACAGGCAGCTAATGTGCAGAGCGAGCACCAACCGGTTGACGAGCCATTACCTGAGAATGAGGAGTTAGAGGCGGTAAGTTCTCCAGTAGACAACGCCGCCAAGAGCTAGCAACTAACGCCTTTACAGGATGACGATTCATCTTACGGAAGCTCCATCAATTCGTAAGGCAGCAAACGAGATGACAGAGAGATACTGACCAGTTTCCAAGAGAGACTACGACTCTCAACTCCTCGGTAGCTAGAGGTCATATCGAGCACGGTCGACGCTATCAGACTACTCGAGAAGGGCATGGCCAGTACTTCGTTCCGTCAGACGACAGGCAATTTGAGTCAATGGAGGTGGCACACCTGATCCAGCTCATCATGGAGTCACAGCAGGAGAACCCGCTATTCCGTAGCCCCATCTCCGATAAGGCTCAGAACGTCTTAGATGTTGGATGTGGCGATGGCAGTTGGGCTATCGACGTTGCTGACCGCTTTCCAAACTGTGAGACATCAGCCTCCTCCTCTTTTCGTCTTGTTTAAGCTCGCTACTTACTACTACTCTGTCAGTGACTGTCCGCGGTATCGACCTCTACCCTCCACCAGTGAACTACTTGCCACCCAACTGTATTCTGGAGGTAAGCCTCAATAAAGAAGAACGCCGGTTTTAGCATGACAGATACTAACAGGTTAGGTTGACGATGCGATCAAGGAGTGGACTTTTTCAGTCAAATTCGACCTCATTCATCTGCGTCTGATGATTGGCGCTTTCACTCGTGACCAATTTGCCAAGCTATATCTTCAGGCGTACCTGTGAGCTCTCTCCTAATTTCCGCCATCTTCATGCTCCACAACTAGCACTTGGCTAATACGCCCTAGGAATACCGCACCAGGTGGCTGGATCGAGCATATTGATGTCTCGCTGCCAATTTTATGTGAAGATGGAACCATGCCAAAAGACTCCATTCTGGCAAATTGGTACGATGTCGTTGGTGATTGCGCCAAGACTGCTGAGAATCACATAGACATCGCTGATGACATGGTCGACCTCATCAAGGCTGCAGGCTTTGTCAATCTTCAAGAGAAGAACTTCAAAGTCCCAATTGGAGGTTGGCCAAAACATCAGGTGTACCAGGACGCTGGCAAGTGTCAACTAAAGCACTTCAAGACTGCCCTCGAAGGATGGGTAATGTGCGTTAGATTACCAACCAGTTTGGGCTCTCAGTGCTAACATAGTGTCAGGTTCTTGCTCACTCGCTTCGGGCAGCCGGAACCATGGAAGCCAGAGGAGGTCCAAGTCTATGTAGCCAAGATGAAGAGCGAGCTAGACCAGAACTGGCACATCTACCAAAACCACCGCAGGAATGTCGTTTTCACTCTCACCAAAGGATTTGGCTAACTTTAATAGGGTATGGGCGCAGAAGCCATACGATTCTGCAACGACAACAGAGCCGGCTCAACCAAAGTTCGAGAACCTGGCAGCAGCATAGTTGGGCTTCAAGCAATTTCGTCATCGTGTAAACACTCAGCTGGAAGTCATCAAGTGCGTGTTTGGAACATCTTTATCTTTCTTGGTCACTTGCTTCCGATTAAAGTGGCGAGGCACCAGTTTCTATGGCATGTGAGTCGTTGTGACATGGTCTCGCAGTCACGCCATTTATGAAAAGCTCGCAAACTTGATTGCCGTTGTGATAATGACGCATGCACGCAGCCATAATAACCAGTTTGTGATACTTCAGTAGACTATAAAATCATTTCATGCGCAAGAATATCGACGACAGAACTAGTCTGTAGTATCAGTTTCCACGATGCACCTTTCGGCTTCCATCAAAATTTGCTTTTTCCTGAACTTCAAATCTGACTCGGCCTCTAAAGTAGGTTACGACGACGCTCTTAGCTTACCACGGGACTAGTTTCAAGTGAGGCCCAGGGCGATTTCAACGAAGTACGTCGAAAGTGAACCTCAGCTTGACACAAGAACGACGTTACTTTTGAGACTCGATCTCAGCTCAACGCCACCTTGAGTCGAGCATCCAAAGCTTGATCCGCTGCAAGCGCCAAGGCGACCAGCCGACGCCTGGACTATAAATACCTTTCCTGCCCCCCACTTTACAAACTTCCTTCACAAAAAACAGCTACTACATAGCTATCGACAAGCTCACCTTGCTCTGCTCGCCCTGCACTCACCAAGCACACAACCTTGGTGGAATTAAAGTTGATCAAGACGACGTCAAGCGCTAAGCGCAAACCTGCCAAGCCCCTGTTGTTTGTGGGATTCTGAACCTTAAGTTGCTTCTTGATTCAAACCCATTGCGGATTAACCTCATTTACGGTCGTGGTCTCTATATAATACAGTCTTGGTACTTCTGACTGCCATTCCATACCTTCATTCACAAATTGTTTCAAGCCTAGCAAAAACACTTAACACGTACCACGGCCAACACTCATCAACCACCCAACACTTCAACCTCACCTCTCAATTTAAAACGGCAAGCTTTCACAGTATCACAGTAGCCAAAGTCCTTCTAATGTTCAAGCCGAACTCGCAAATATGAGTAACTACAACAACCTTGCAATCACCGTCCCACTGAAAAATGCCCATAATGAGCAGCCAGATGCAATGCTCAGCAGAATTTGCTCCCTCGCTGTCGAGGCATCTACACAAAGCCCACCAACTCTCAGCACAACACCTTTAGTAAAACTCTCTAGAACGAGACGGCCGGGGTCCTTAGGAAGGCTGCGCCGTGGAAAGACCGGTTCGACGCCTATGCCGACTATCTGAAGGCGCGCATGTGCACGAAGTGTCTCTTACCGAGACCTATAGATCCTTTATGGAAGATATTGACCTCTCGCAGGTTAAATGAAACACTAGCGCCGGATATTCCTTCGAAGCCTTCCAACTGGCCACCACGGCCAAATAGTGAGGTAGAGGAAGATTTCTTGGCGAGGGATGGGAGGCTATGGGCCTCTTCTTACTCCGGTGTGGTGGGGGAACATGCTGACCAGGAGCTCGGCATCAACGCTTGGCCTCTCGTGGCGGGAGAGTGAATCCTGGTACGCGGCCTCTTCTGGTGGCTAATGAGTGGTACCTACTTACGTTGCGGCGGAGAGACTTACATGTGGCTGAGGCTGTCTTGGGATGGGCGGTGATTCTGAGACATCGGGTTTTGGGAGGACAGATCCTGGACGTTGTGCATTTTAATACAGCAGTACACAGCTCGTTTGGAGTGCGACTCGACATAGCAACCCTGCTTCGTTCTACTCAACCCAACATGCAAGCCGCGAAATCCCGCGCCTATAGGTTGTTGACGACGGCCTTGATAGCCCAGTAAGTGTGGGAAACGTGGTTGTTGAAGTGACGTCGTTACGCAAATCCTGATCCCGCAGTGCTGCTGCAGGTACCCGGCGTTGAAGATGAACCACTGCCTCGGTAGCATCATGCAACCTGAATTGAAATCTAAATTCTCTCAAGTCCTACAAGCGATCACGCAGGTCTTGTGCACTACGCTGCGAGGTAGATCAATATAAATGACGGTGTGGGTAGGTTGAGGGCGAGAATGATAATTCTGCCATCATCCGCACTCCCTCTGTTTTCCTGTTTTCGCGACAGCCTGAGACAGAACTGCCACATTAGTCTGCCCAAATTGACGAAGGAGTGTTTTCCATAATGTCGAATCATCCTCTGACCAATGCTACAGACGTAGCCGACATTCCTGAACCGACTTATCCTCCTTGTAAGAGAGCTAGGGTTACGACTTCTGACAATGGCGTTGCCACCACATGGTCTGGGTCTGCAACACTCGCCTACTGTACAGCCTGCCAGTCAGTTCAGCCGGTTATGATACAGAAAACGAAATCGGGGGAACTTATAGGTGTTGCTTCCACTTCAGGCACGCCCACTGAAGCTCATAACCCTCCATCAGAGTCAAACAACGCCACTGGTATTCAATCCGCGCAGCCATTTGAAAGCCACGACGCAGCCCCAGAAGGCCATAATACTGTTGTTTCGCCACTAGCTCGATTCGCTGTGATTCACGACACTGTTCGACAAAACGATGAACCTCAAGCTGTCAACACTCAGTCAGTGGAGCCTGCTGTTGCTCAAGAGTCGCAGCCTGAGGATGATGGGTTCACTATCATTGAGGATTTGGACAACGAGGAGGAGTTCAATGCATGGAATTTTCCGCTACCAGAAGACGACGGCATGCTTGAAGCCGTACGTATATAACCCGAATGTGTCTACTCTCGCATTGCTAACCAATTGATATAGGACACAATCGATTCCGCTTTCGGCGACGGCGCCAGTGTTCGATCGTGAGCACACCCTTCCTTGTCTCCCAGTCCCGTTCTCAGTGCTGACACCCGGTTTAGTGACACAACATCAATAACATCCCGCATCTACCGCGGCGTCGTTGAAAATGGTCGTCGTTATCAAGCACTCCGTGGTGCACCACGCCAGGGTGGCTCCTATCCTGTTCCCTCAGACGATCGCCAGTTCAAGTCTATGGAATCTGGGCATCTCATGATCACTATTCTCGAGTCTCAGCAGAAGAATCCATTCTTCCGTAGTCCGATCTCTGAGAACGCGCAACACATCCTTGATATGGGTTGCGGCCAGGCTAATTGGTGTATAGATGTCGCGGATATGTTGCCAAACGGTCAGTGACTGTGGAGTGAAGTAGCGATGCAGTGAGATCCGGAGACCGGAAGTGCTAACAGCTTGTGTAGTTACTGTGCATGGTGTTGACCTGTATCCGCCACCACATCAGTGGTGTCCTCCAAATTGTTTGTTAGATGTAGATGATATAACGCCAGTCTGTTACTCTAGTTACATCTCAAGAGCTAACATGTTGCAGTAAGCCATGGCTATTCAACTTTAAAGCTGACCTGATCCACCTCCGTCTCATGCTTGGATCCTTCACATTCGAGGATTGGGACCGTGTCTATGCCCGCGCTTACGACAATATACAGCCAGGCGGCTGGATCGAACATGTAACTTGGCTTTGATTTCTTGTCACTACCTGGAAATGTTGCTGATAAACCTCATAGGTTGACTTCTCTACAACCATCCACTCCGATGACGGATCCCTCCCACCCGACTCCCTCCTCGCTGGCTATGGCCCTATGCTAATCCGCTGCGGCGAAAAGTCCGGAAACGTAGTAACTATCTGGGACGATATGAGGGAGCGCATCGAAAAATGCGGCTTCGTGAACATCAGCGACAAAGTCTTCAAGGTGCCAATCGGACAATGGGCAAAATATCCAGTCTATAAAGACGCTGGAATTGCCGCTCTCGAGCATTTCAAGACCGGAATCGAGGGGTGGATGATGCGAGTTGAATTCCCGAAACCTGACAGTGCTGCAATGCTAATTGTTTGGCAGGTGGTTGCTCACGAAGTATGGCGAACCAACGCCATGGTCGCCAACAGAAGTCCATGTCTATGTGGCAAAAATAAGACAGGAGCTGGATTCTGGCTGGCATATATATCAGCATGGAGGCCGTGTTTGGGCGCAGAAGCCGTGGGATGCTGCTTCGACGGCGGGCCCTCAGCAGCCGGAGGTGGTAAACCTTGCGAAGGAGGAAGCTGCTGCTCTTGTGCAGGAGGGATAAGGGGCCCCCCGGCGATTTGATATGTTTGGAGATTGTTAGTGTGCAAGAAGAAAGCGGCTGAGTGTTTAGAAAGAATTGGTACCTGGTTACACCTCAATCATGCTACGTGACAATTACTTATCAGGCAGCCAGGACCTCGACCTTCGACTCCTTACACGAGTCGTCTACTGTTGTCTCAAACGGTTTCTGCGCCCACACTCTCTTCCCAGGGTCACAAATATGCCGGCACCGATCCAATTCCTGTTTCAACTTTGCTGCATAAACCATCATATCCTCCGGGCTCCACGGCGTCGGGCTTCCAAACTTAGTGAGTGAATACATCAACCAGCCATCGACTTCCTGCTTCACGAGCCTCCTTCAAAACTCTCCCGCCTCCTTGTGCATCTGACTCTTTGCACATGATCCAATCGGTGGCTTGAAGGTTATTTCCTGTATTTTGGCAAAGCCTGCCGCCTCGATGTGGAAGCGCATGGTGTTGTAAATGGAGGAGTGGGCGTTGGCTTTTGTTCTGGCTTCGAGGAAGTAACCGTAGTTGGCGCAGAGAGAGTCCGCTGGCATGGTCGAGCCCATTCTGCAAATGTGGGCGTCGACTTCTTAGTGCTCAACACTGGCCCCGGGCTTAAGAGAGCTGGGGGATGTTGGTCTATTTCCAGTAGGGAGTGCGAACCGGTTGGATGGTGGAATCAGGCCTGGTTGGGAACTTAGTCATAAACGCGCTTATACAACTTATCCCACTCCTCAACCCTCAGCGCCGCGATTAATACGCAATGCCCTCAGATGCACAAGATCAAACTTCTGTGTGTACATGAACGGCTTTTCAATATCGTCAACCACGAAAAGAAAATTCGGAACCACCCACGAATCCGGTGGTGGATTGAGGTCAACATCGTGAACGGTAACTCACCTAGTGTCAGTCCCAATCATTTATTGTGACCATGTTCTAATTGTTGAATGCAGCAATCAACAAATTGAATTAGCTATCTAAGGTTCATTGGAAACCAGGAAAAGGACTCGGCTATTATAGCAGGGTCTTTCAAAGAAACGGAAATGCTGCAGAGCAACAAAGGCTGTGAGCAAACAGGTTCTAGAACAACCACGAACAAACTTCCTACTTCAACACTAATCACTAACCTTTGGGGATTCTACTAGCCACATCGTTAGCTCGCCCACCAACACCGCACCCTAAGTTCAGAATATGCTTGGCCTTATCATCAATTAGCGCCCGATGAAATGAGTTTGAGTGCTGAGAGATTCCAGAATCATGTACATCATGTGGCCAGCCTCCATGGACTCGAATTGTTTCTCGTCCGATGGTAGGACTATGCACGTGTCGCACAGACTCTGGTAGCGGCATCCATTCTCTACGAGGCCACGATAGATAAAGCTAGTGACAGATTGGGTATTGATGCCAATCGGTTAGCATCAAGACGTGGTACGTAAATATTGAAGTAGAGAAGAGGTGCAGACATAGGATTGGTACTCGCTGTCGCCATAGATGAAATTGCTGTCATCGGTTTCAACCTCGCCGGCGTCCGAGAACTGGTTAACCTCCTTCTGAGATTTATTCTCCACAGTCGGCTGGGCGGCTGCCACAGCTGATTCAACTTCTCTGCTCGCCCCAAGACCAAGACTTTTACGGGAAAGATACAAAATTACTGACCACACCAAAATTTCTTCCTCCTCGGCCAAATAATTATGGATGTCGGGGTGTGCTGTATGAGAAGCATCCTACCCAGCTTTGCCCCATCAGCTTTGTGCTCGCGAAGGTGGGCTGCTATCATCAAGCTTCTCTTCATGTTATCATCAGAAGGAGCCGAGCCATGAGACAACGATGTGTCCCCTCGGCCTTGAGATAAAAGTCAAGGTTTTGTTGATGGTTTTCAGACGCCACAGCCTGCCGAACATGAGAGTTATCGATGCTTGTAGTTCAGTCCGGTCAAGTTAATTAAGCAACAACGGCTTCTTGATCTCGAAGAACCCAACTCCTACTCAAGAGTGCTATATCTACACCTCTTCAACCAAAACAAAGAGTAAGAAACATGGGACAAAAAAGGACCTGCAAAGAACTATTTGGAAAGTAATATCAGCCGAGGACGCTCCTGATGCCACAATGCTTTCATCTTTTAGATCCTATGATTCGCCGCCCTCTCCTACCAAAGGCCCGGTAACCGTTCAGATCAATATCCTTCACATGCCGACCTTTCCACCATTCACCCAAAACCCTTCCCAAACCCAGCTTTCCTTCTCTTCATCAGCAAGAAAAATGTGTATCCCATTTGTGCATTCCCGTTCTACCGCACCTCGCACGGTTCTCAGGGACGTTATACCTTCTAACGCTGATGAGTTAGTAGTTCGTACTCCCTACCCAGCACCACGCACAGTCCATTCGGTTTCGGAATCCCAGAGGATTCCCACCATATCCCGCAGTGTAACCCTTCTACGCACCCCGGTTATCCTCCTTGCCACTCAATGAAACTCTAGGCTGCTATAAGTATAACCTCACGATCCTCCAGCACTGGGGCCAAAAAGCCCAAGTCCACGCTAAAGCCCGTCTATTCCCCAATCTCGAACCTCTCTCCAACCATCGTGTTAGCAGCAACAAAAATGAGGGTTATACAGAGAGCGTGAACGAGAGGTGTGAACCAGTCTCCACCTACAACCTGATAGACGATTAAACATGGCTCTTTCGCCGTGTCAGCCTCTACTCTTCTACATGTCAACCAATTAAGGAAAGCTCTCGGCGCTAGCGACAAAAAGAGCGCCGACGGCAAGCAAGATCCTCCACAAGTTTACTTAGCGCTGGCACGCGCAGAGTGCAGAGTGGGCAGCAGCTGTTGGTCAGGACTGAAAGACGAAGACGTGCTGGTTGACTACTTATCGTCGGGACTGAATCCGGAAATATCTGGTAGACAGTTGCACTAGGTTATTTGCATCTACAAAATCCTGTCAACCTCCACCTTCGTAGGCAATATATAATGGAGTACGGACAGATGTCGGGAAGTTCGGGTATCTTTCTCATTGTTTCTGACTACTCGTTCCAAGACTAGTATGTGCCACCGAGGAGTTCGCTCTTTCCTACCCTTCGAAGAGTGAGGCGAGCTAATCTAAACCGTCTTGAAAAATCAAATATGTACCCCATCACCAAGCCACCCCTTCGCCGCCACCCGTCATCCTTCCTCAGCCTATAAGATTGTCCTCTTTATCCATAAATCGAAGCGTCCCAGAATGGCCGAAGTCACAAGTTCTCCTTCCTAGGATTTTTTTTAACGCCGGCCAACCCTGTCATAATCTACAGCACAGTCCGCGCACCACCTGATAATCCACTACTTCTCTCACTCCCGACAACAGGCATCGCTGGAGTCTCCTCCACTCCATCATTTGACCTTTTCCGCCAAAACCTAAAATTCCTACTGCTACTCTTCGTCCTTGTCAGAGATCGCTTCATCCCTTCCATCAAACCACCCTTCTTCGCCTCCCCATTCCCACCCTCAACAGTAACATGCACACCAAGGTGCCTATGCTTCCCAGCAAGGTTATCTACACTTCCATGATGGCTAGTCTCCGGCCTACTCCTCTTCGCCAACGGGCTCGTCACCTTCTTGATCCGCAAATCCGGACTCGACGTCGCGCTCTTCAAATCCAGCCGTCCATTACTATGACCGTTACCCAGACCTGGGACACTGAGTAGTCCGTCCGGCTGCACACTATTCCTATTGCTGGCTTGCCTGCCGTTCGGCACCCTCTCCGCCATAGCCCAATCCTCCTGCCCATCATTACCTCCCGTCGGCGGCCGTGACCTCCGTAAAGAAATCTGTCCACTGGATATAAGACGTGGAAGCTCCAAGACCCCAGAGCTCGCGTGTGCGTTATTCCGCTGTAAGACCCCATGAACGCTCCTCTCTCTCCCCTCCACTTGCCTTTCCAGGTCTTCCATCTCCGGATGCCCAACCGGAATCATACTACTCTCATAAGGCCTTTCATCCTCCTCATTCGGTGCTGGCGTACCGAAGCCTGAAGGCACTCTAGTTGCCGGCTGACTTGTTGGTCCACCATCAATCTTCGTTTCGCCTCTAGGGTCCTCCTTGACCAATGGACTCATGGGGAGGTTCCGTCCAGTCAGTACAGGCGCCACATCACCGTCATCTGGTGGCGACGTATCTGCGTTACTATCGTGCCGGAGATTTGAGCCTGTCGTTGGGAGGGTAGATTGATATTGCGAGGTGTTGGCAGATCCGCTGCCGTTGTGCTCCGTCCCTGAGCCATGACGAGTTTCACCCGAAGCTTTGGACACCGATGCGCCACGGCTTGAGGCAAGACTCAATTGGCGAGGGGAGTAGATACCGTCCAAGTCGCGGTAGCGCTCGTGGCCGCCACCATCGCCTCCGTCAGAATCCTTACTATCCTTCCTCCCCCTCCTCCCTACCCCTTTAACCGCCCTCTGCCTTACCTGCTCAGCACCAATCCTCTCCTCCCAAATCTTCTTATTCGTCAACATCTCCTCAATTGCAAACGCCATGTTAGGCATAACATCCGCCACGCCATGAAACAGCGGATACGCGAAGATATTAATAAACCCAATTTGGCTCTGCCCAAGCTCAATCGTCTCCCTCACCGGCGGGGCAAACAGCGCCGTCGGGATCCCCAAATCACCTTCCATGCATGCCTGCCTGCTGAATTCGTCCGTGAGAATATGTGTCCATCTCAGCGCCGTGGGAAAGGGTCGTGCGACGTTGGATATATCCGCACATTTGATGAGGAGGGAGCAGGCCAAGGTTCGGTATTCCTGCTGTAATCTCCCATTCCACCCTTCTCCGGGCACGCCGCTATCTTTAAATTCATGAATCTTCTCCTGCAACCATCCCAATTTCTTCATGTAATCGAAATGCAGCCCCATATCCGTAGCTAGGATACTGCTAATCATCAACTGCCGCATGTCTATGCCTCCAAACACGCTGGGCCAGTGCCGGCGCAGGATCTGGCTGTAGGCGGCGCAGTGGAAGGATTCGAGGACTGAGCGGTCATTGTAGAGTTGTGCCAGGGGTGCGTTTAGGGTGACGAGGAAAGCGTTATTTACGCCGGGGTGGCCGACATCGTGGCCTATGGCTGTAATCAATAACGTCAAGGCGTCAAAAGGGGTCAACAATGCTGGGATCGGTGGCTTGGGGGTTGAAGGAGAGAGCGTGGGTGTTTCGGGTGTCGAGCCGTTGGAGCTGGGTGGTGGAAAAGGAGGCAGGGTTTCGATCTTGACGAGGAAGTAAAATACCGCTTGTAAAACATCGATTACGTGGCGGAAGTTGTGGTAGGGAACGAAGGAATTGTAAGCTGAGCGACAGGCGGCGAGGAAGGTGTGAAGTTGATCCGTAGGAATCCTCCAAGCACGCAACTCCTCCATATCCAACGCATGCTGCAACATCATTCCCGCTCCAAACAACAACTCATCATCATTAAACTCATGCGCTGAGAAACTCCAACTCGCGAGCGCCTCAACCAGGACCTCTTTTCTCTCCGGCTCAACCGTAATATGCACATTCGCCGCCGCAAACGTCTCTGAATTTAAACTACAAATGCCATCCATCAACCCACCAACCATGGCTTCTCTCAAATAAGCGTATGGCTTTGTATCGCCTAAACCGACCCATGAGCGTTTCCGTGCCTGCGTCATCTGTGCCAGCAGTTGCTTGCTGTGAATGTACTCTTTGTATATCCTATAGATATGGATTGCGAGGTTGGGTAAAAGCTCCGCTTTTATGGGGTTTGGGATGACGTCTACGGCACCGATGTCGATGTACGGTACTGCGAGCTGTTGTTCTATCGGTATTGATATTGTGGCCGCCTGGTGTGCTAAAGAGTGGTTGAAAAGATCGCCTTCTGCGGCTTTCGCAGTCTTGAGGATGTCGGCGCGCGCTGCGTGAGATTGTACATTCATTACCACAACTGGGATCACAAGACTCGATATCTGCTGCTCTTTGGTTGCGTGGACGAGGGTTTCAAGTAATCTTGAGCCGTAGATTTCGCTCGTTTCGGTGGCTTTTAATGGATCTTGTTGTTCAGATGGTGGGGAGAATGCGCGCTCATCCACATGCGATCTTGATGGATCGAGGACGTCGTCTGATGGCACATCGATGAGAACGAGGATCGGAATGCTGTCTGATGAGGTGTGGCTAGTAAGTTCACGGATCTTGGCTACACATGCGTTTCCTGTTGTGCATACGTAGACTGTGTCGCATTAGCATCTGTACCTGCCAACCGGTTGGCGCATCGCAACTCACCTTCACTAAAAGTTATTAACAACGTCCCGACATTCTTTAGCAGCTGCTCCTTCGGAATCGTGTGATCGCCAACCAAGTGCAACTTATCCACCCCACTTTCGATCTCCAGCGCCGCCTCCCCTCTCCCAAACAGCCTATCCTCGCCGGCCGTGCGATCTACATAGACCACATGGCAAGCAGCGTAGTCCATCTATGCTCCGCTGCCTTCAGCTTTTCTGTATATCTAAATTGCGCGCGACAAAACAGCAGCGTGGTAAAAGCTCCGGAATGTCCTCGCCAGTTCAGAGCTTCTCAAACAAAGAGAACCCTGCGCTGCGACCGTCTGCGCACTCCTCGGCAAGCGGTTCGCTCCCAATCGATTATCGCAGATTATCGCCGTCTCAGTGTCAATACGTCTCCGTAGTCGCCGGTTGGGATTCGAACAAAAAGATTCGGCCGTTGAATTTCTTTGGAGATTTCGTCGGCCCGTCGATTTCGACTGTCGCCGGATGCTTCAAAGCCTTGCGACTTGGTCTCCCTCGGGATCTTATTTCGAGGTTCTTCGCAACTTGTTTCTTGTTCAATGCGATTCTTGTTCAATGCGATTGTGGGGTATCGAAGCACGCGCGTCGAGTACCACGAGAACTGTGTTTCGGGAGCAAACTTCTGTCGCTAAGCGGGCTGGCCGCTGGGAATGTCTCCAATGCACTTCGCTGCCAGTTCCCGTGCTGTTTCTGCTCGGTTCTGAGCTGCTGCTCTTGCGTTGTCGTCGGATCAATTGCCGTCGCTTGCTGTGGCTTTTCGCAGAGTTGTTTGGCGATGTGTGCAGTTCGTGCAATACTCGCTGTACTCGACAGTTATGATTTCATTCACTTTGGTGCTGACGTGGTTGCCAGTACGTGGTGGAGAGTGGATGGTGCTCCGAAGCTAGAGTGGTTCTAGAAGGTCTAAGTCAATGCGACGTCTTCCGTGTCCCTTGCGTCACTCTCTCTTATCTGTTGTGGATATCGTGGTTTGCGGGAGCTCGTCGCATGGAGCAGCCTGTTGTTGTTATAACCAGAGCAGTGATTCCTAGCGACAGTGAGGTTTTCTTTGTCTGATCTGAGTATAATGGAGGCAAGTGAGTAAATTCACTTTTTGAGTGTGGTGGTTGGTGTGCTCTTTCGATGCTCAGTCCTTGTCACAATCGAGCACGCTTTCGGAATTGATAGACTGTGCAACCTCGCTAATTGGCTGGTGTCGCTTACAGGGCGCTGCCGCACCATTCCTGATCGAGCAGATGTAGCAGCCACAATTTCGTCAACTACGGCAAGGCATAGGCGCAAGAAGGGCCTGGCCGGAAGAGGTTAGCGCAGAAATATGAAGCAAGAACCGGAGATTTAATATTGTTAACCTATTTACTCTAGCTTCAATTTTGGGAAAGGATTGGAAGCTTTGCTAGGAATAAAGAATATTCATCAGCATGAACCCAGGCGCAGCTTCTTACAAGGGAGTGCCATAGACTTCGCTCCTCTCACAAGCAGTATTCAGTTTCTGCGGAGTATTGAAGGACTATTCCTGACGGTGTTACTAGGAGGAGTAGCTACAGTATCTTGTTTGATCGCCTCCCGCAGTCTGTTCTACAAGCAAACCTTCTGTCGCACAAAAGGGTCTCGTCTCAGAACAAATGTCCGTTTCCGCATCAATATCCTTCTCGAAGCCTCCATGTGTTCCCTCCCAGTCTCCTCCTTCCTGCCACTTACCGCGTCCACCTCCAACTCTCTTGATATGCTCGCTAAAATATGCCGCTAACCATATCCAGGGATTCTCAATGACCACAATATTTTTTATGATACCTTCGGCAGACCACAACAACCACTAACGCGTGCTGATCAAGAGAGGCGATAGCAAGTTTCAATTGGTCAAACAAAGCTTCTAGACGACTTCCATGATGCTTCCATGATGCTTCCATGCGCCCTAGGATAACCCTCAAATTGATTACCTCGACCCGCATTGTCTTGCGTGCTTGGTACACGACGCACGGGAGGTTTCTTCGATGACGAACCAACAACAAACCGCACTCAGCCATAAGTAATCGCCGATCTACGATCATGCCGGTCATGTGATGGGCAACAGACCCCCCGATCCCGGATAGACCACGGAGTATCCCAGCTTTTGTTTTCCCATCATCACACTACTCCGCTTTGTGTTGTGCGACTCGGCGGACAACAGGCTGCTTGCCACCTCCACACTTTGTCTCGAAATAGAGTGCCATCCACACTTCACAACAACCTCGACCCATCAAGACACCGTCGCCATTTGGTCAGCGCTTTCATCCTTACTTGCTCCAATTGGGAAATGCCGAACTGAATTATTTCACTACCGGATCCACTCTGAGCCGCCCTTACTCATTCCAAATTCCACATCCCTACCAGTGCATTCCACCCTTATAAGGCGCGTCGGCGCAAACCACGAATCCAGAAGGCCAGTATATTCGAATGTCCGATATCGGACACCCATCTCTAAAATCGATCTGAGCAAGGAGCTGCAAATCGCGGAAACTTACATCGTTCCAGAAGGTGGTATCGAAGCTGCTGCAAGCCAAGCCTCGGGAACATCGGGTAAAGTTGACATAAAACGGCGATTGTCGATCGCTTTGTTTTCGTTGCCTCTTTAGGCTCTTCACTTCTCTTCACTATCATCCTCCTTTTATACGCAATCCCCGTCTGGTAGCAACGCCGCTGTAAAACGGCTCGACCTCTCTTTTCTTTTCAAAGTAGATACTGAGATGTCGATTCACGACTATCCTGGAACCAATTAACTTTTTGCACGGCCCTCTTATTGCATAGTTATCAAAATGTCAATTCACTCCTACATCTGCAAACCGGTTAGTATTGCTTATTCATCTGAGTTTGTCATGGCCTTTTATATGCTCAGTAGCAATCTTATGTTGTGCCGGCCATTCTTGTCTCAGAAGCGATTAAAGGACAACGGTATCGCCAAGAAGTCAAGACGTACACAAAGCGATGAAGCATATCTCTGATAACGAAACGCATGATGGTGGCTGGACATACGACGTGGTTTCCAAAGCATTACCTCAGATACAAGATCTACTCAACAATAGTGGTCCGCCGGACTCGAGCTCAACTCGAGACCAATGCCAAGACAAAACTAGGAGCTAAAAATGCCGCTAAGCCTCACAGGAAGCAACTAAGTCATCCGCTAAGCCTCACAGGAAGCAACTAAGTCATATATTCTTAGATGTATCAAAATCAAGTGCTTGCAAGCGTCCCGCACTTGCTATAAAAACATTCAAAGTGGCGGCGGATTTCGTAAACACCAACATGCTCTACCATAGTAGTCAATTTATCTGGCTGAATTAGCGCCTTTTATCACGCGCACAGCCAGACTCCTGAACCCGAGTCCGAATGAAATGTCATTTGGATTCGAGCTACTTCTGAGACTCAAGACGGGGACTCCTCAAGGTTGGACTCGAGCTCGAGTCCGCACTCGCCGAGCACTGCTCCGCAAACCTCATCCTTTTACGGCTGCCGATTTTGCAACGCTGGAGTTTGTCCGGGATGCGGCCGGTATCTGTGGTTTAGTATCTCTCGGGGGTTGGAATAGTTGGAGCACTTACCGAGGTTAACCGAGTCATCAACTATATACAGGTGGTATGATTACGAGGAAGGGTGGCAGAGAAATTCGTATAAAGTTCACAGGTCGGCAGCAAATCCTGGCCATTACCAGGTGGGAGAATAGAATTGCTTTGGGCGCAGTTGTGTGGCTGAGGGAGCGTTTGATACGGGAAGGGCGTTCAGTAACGAATCGCGGCAAGGGAGGTAACAGGCTGTTACTAACCGGTTTAGATGTTTGTAAGTCATCGATCATATCAAGCTTGTAAGATTTAGAAGAACATTTTCATTCTGATTTTAAGGAGGTATATCGCCATTGTAAGCTCTTCCCGTCCGCCTATCCAATCACTTAAGCTGATGTTGCATCAAATGTGGCTGCTGAGGTCGAACCACACATTCCGTTTACACGGATTTAGCACCCTACTCCACGAGCGTTTCGACGTTAGGCTGCTGTGGCTCTGCTGGAGCAGAATCATACGGCTTCTGAGCCCACACACGCTTGTGGTACTCATACATATGCCAGCCCGAGCTAAGATCCTGCCTGATCTTGGCTAGCCAGACCTGGACCTCTTCAGGGCTCCAGGGCGTTGGCTCGCCAAACTTCGTGAGCAAGAACCTATGAATCAGTTAGTATCTGAAGAGGATGGAGTGGGTCATTCGAGGCTCACATGCACCACCCTTCAATCCCTGCTTTAAGGTGCGCGAGGTGAATATTTCCAATATCCTTATGCACAGCTGATTTCGCCCACGGACCAACCGGCACCTAATACCGCAGTTAGATTAGACTCTCCTTCAACCATCATCTAGCCATCGCTTACTTTGTAATTCTTCTCCTGCACATTCACAAACCCTGCCTCCTCAATGAATCCCCTCATCGTCTTCATGATGTCCATATAATTGCCCGCCTTGGCCGCGGCGCCCTCCAATACCTCGTGATACTTAGCAATGTGAGAATCTGCCGGCATGGTTCCGTCGTCACACAGAAACTGGATAGAGCCCTCGAAGGACTCAATCCAGCCGCCGGGCGCAAGGTTGGCATAAGCTTGTTTATATAGGTTTTGAAAGTCGGTGCGTTGGAACGAACCCATGAGGACGCGGAGGTGAATAAGGTCGAACTTCTCGGTGAACATCCAGGGCTTGAGACAATCGTCCACCTGGCCAAGTTAGAGAATGAGGGGGAGGGAAGGTGATCGGGAGCGGGGATGAGAAAAGTACCTCGAGGATGCAGTTCGGTGGCACCAGGTTGTTTGGCGGTGGGTAAAGATCCATGCCTCGGACTGTAAGGTTTGGAAACTTATCAGAAATGTCTATAGCCCATTGCCCTGTCCCACACCCCACATCAAGCGCGTTCTGAGCGTTGGCTGAAATTGGGCTAAGGAAGTACGGGTTTTCACGGTTGCATTCGAGGAGTTGCCAGAGGAAGTGGCCGGCTTCCATGGACTCGAATTGCTTCTCATCGGAAGGCACGAAATACTGGCCTGGACCTTCGCGAACGGTCTGGTACCTTTTCCTCGTCAGAATGAGAGCATGACATAAAGTGATGGAGGAATTACCGACGGCCGTGCTCCATGTAGCCGGCGAAGATCGAGGATCTGATGGATGTTGAGCCGCTGTCAACTGATTAGTGTGTGGGGAAATCGGCTGGCATGTGGATAGTCTTACGATGTGACTGAGCCTTCACTCCCGTAGGCAGAGTCATCGTCCTGATCAATTTTTAGCTGCCTGTCTTAATTATCCTTAAGAGGGTCTTACAGCTATGAGGTCCTCATCCCCACGTAGAGGCTCATCTAGGGTCTCGTGATGTGCTGGCTGTGCAGCTACTGGAGCTGTGGAAGGCTGCTCGTTCCTCAAGTCAGCCGCCGGTTGTGGTTGAGCACTCGGGGCGTTCTCATTTTCAACAGCAGCGGGGCCATCTCTGTCAATCTCAGAAGATATCTTGATTCTCTTGTGGGCAGGCGAGGCTACCTCAGGTGACTGAGTTGCAGGGGCAGCGGAAATTGGTGGTGGAGTCGACATCGTGCAATGTAACTGCGCGTTGAGGTAACAGATCACGATAAGCTGTACGAAGTCTATCGATTATTTCTGCCCGACCAAAAAACGATCTTGATCAAACAGAATGATGCGAGTGGCAGGGAAGTGGGCGATAAATCACTTTTCTTCTCCACACCCCACGGACCCCGCCAAGA
The DNA here is from genome assembly GCA_010623925.1 of Antarctomyces pellizariae. NCBI lineage: Eukaryota > Fungi > Ascomycota > Leotiomycetes > Thelebolales > Thelebolaceae > Antarctomyces > Antarctomyces pellizariae. Next base: position 74,722 of record WCAA01000039.1, read on the forward strand.
AAGCACCAAGATGTGGATTCATGCAGGCAAGCGGGGTCTGCAGTAACGGCCAAGTTGGTGAGGGGCAAGTCAGAAACTGGGTACTGGAGTTTTGATATTGTTCTCGGAAATAGGTCAACCACCATCGGGACGACGGGCGTATCGGGAGAGATAGTGATTCAACTACCTAAGATGGAGGTGGCAGGGCACCCGAGGGTTTTAACTTTGGGCTAACGTCTCACAACGGAGACTATTCCTCATATCATAAAAATGACGGCTGCACTCGATGATTATGTGAAGCTACCGGAGATCCTCAAAACCGATGACTTGGGGCCTGATACGCAATCCAGTGCCGCCACTTATGGCGGAAACTCGTGAGCCTCATTTCGCCCGGCTGACGTCCTATAAATGCGAATTCTAATAGCACTATGTAGTGAAACTGCGTCCATACGCTCATCCACATTCAAAGTCCATCTCGAGAATGGACGTCGGTATCAGACAACCCGCGAGGGTCCCGACAAATACTATGTGCCATCCGATGAGAAGTAGTTCGAGTCCATGGAGGCAGCGCATGCACTGTTCTTGTCTCTCTTGTACGGCAGAGAGAATCTGTATTTCCGCAGCCTTGTTCCGGAGGACGCAGAGAACATCCTCGACACGGATACTGGTAATGGCGGATGGGCTTTTGATGTCGCGGATCTGTTCCCAAATAGTAAGTTCCTGTATGGAAAGCAAGACTATCTCGTTGACAGCGCCTCATGTTACTGTGCGTGGTGTGGGCCTGTACCCGCCACCAAACTGCATTTTAGAGGTAAGCTGTTAAAGCTCAATTGACACAGAGTTAGCTAACGCCTGCTAAAGTGGAAGACATCCTGAAAGAATGAACTTTCCCATACAATTTCGACGTTACCGACGACCGCCTCCTCCTCGGAGCATTCAAGCGTGAAGACTTCCGAAAGCTGTGCAAGCAAGCCTCCGCCAACCCAGTCCCAGGCGGCTGGTTCGAATAGATGGAAGGCAGCGTAGAGATTCCTGCGACGGCGGCACGATGCCAAAGTTCTTTTTCCTAGCAGACTTCAAGAAGCTCATTGGCAGAGCTGCGAAGAGCGCTGTCAACTACCGCTGGCTCCACGATGATATTGCGGACTTGGTCAAGACAGCAGGCTACGTCAACGTCACAGAGAAGAAGCTCCAAGTGCCATTGGGCGACTGGCCGCACCATCCGATTCATAAAGACGCTGGAAGAGCTCAGCTTGCGCATTCTAATTTCAGTTGCTAAGTAGCAAGGAATTATACGGCAAAAACAATGTAGCAGATCATATTACCTTTGTACCACTTTATAGGCCTGTTATTGGGAAAGAAGTCTTGGCGTTTGTGGAAATTTAGAATTGGCACTTTATCAAAAAAAACAGCCAAATTGATCAAATGTTGTTAGGCAAGTTCATGCATATAGCTAGCTTAGGAATGTAGGAAGAAAAAACACAAGCAGCGGTTGGCTGCCAATCTTGTTAGATAGCCTCAAACCTGGTAACAGTTATAACTGGTTTAAGTCTAGATGGGGGCTACTTGTCAGAGTTAGTAGCTAAAAATGCTCAAGTTGTCCAAATGCAAGAGTCTGGTCAGGTAGGTGCATACATGGATATAGATCCTTCTAATAAATAAGAACTGGGCAATAGTGGAGAAATCCTTGGCATTTAGGTATATAAGCTCTTTAAAGCACTTTTTTCAAAGTCAATCAGCAAAAACAACATCTTCAACATATTAGTTGATTAAATAGAAAGCCCTACCCTGATGATGCATTGTATCACTGACTTTGTGGTGGTCAAAGAATTGTTTTAGAATTGATTCTAGAGCTGACGCTTATTGATAATGTTGATTTGACTGAAACTAGCCCCAAGTGCTATGGAAATGATTGAGTTCTATATCTTATTGTATTGTGTCATAGTGACATTCTGTCATGCGACAAGGCACAGGGCCAACAGCTTAGACTTGAGGTGTCGCGAGCGGTCACGTGGGCAGCAGTGCCTTAGTAGGAACCCTGCGCCCCACCCAATATAAGTAGTGGTCCCTCTGCAATAAGCGAGGGGCCAGAAATTAGTCTACAGAGTACGCAAAGACTTACCGCAATATGATTTTCTAACTGGCGTGTCAACTGTTTTCCTGTAATTGTCAGTACAACTTTTACACCTTCATTGCATTCAGTTGTATCCTATCATATCTAGGCTTGAATGCACAACTGTTTTTTTACTTCTCACTAGCTAGGCATTTTAAAGACTATTCTAAAAACTTCTACAGCCTTCTACTGGGCTTTAGTCTGTTTTCACTTTGTCAAGCAGCACTAGTAATACATGAAATCAATTTAAAGGTTCCAGACCTAACTTTAGTTAGTTTATTAAATTGGATTTGTCATTTTGAATTTCTAATTCATCACATTCCTTAATTTGTAATGTTTTATTTGTAATGTTTTATTTGTAATCTATATCTAGGCCTAGACCCGCACTCTTTAGATATATATAGGGCTGTATTTTTATTAAAGAAGGACAAACAAGCAGCACTATTTACATTTACATATTCACTTTAAACACCCTTCAGTATTTATGAAATACATTTGTCACTTCTGGGTTTTTAAACTCAACACCAGTCCCAAACTTGCCACGTTTTATTACACTTAGGGGCTGTGTTGTAGAATAGTCTAAGTTAACAACCTTTGTCTCTGCCTTTTAGGACAGTGTGTTGTCTTAGTAAAACCACCCTTGAGAAGTGCCACACTCTATCTCTTAACCATTCAACATTGCATATTGGTGGGATTGCTTAGATTGTTGAACTATTAGAGCAATGCAAACAATCTGTTCTAGGAGCTTCATGGTGAATTAATTGAGCTTACTAGAAGTAATTAGATTACAGCTGTAAAAAGTTCAAATAATATATTAAGACGTCGCATAGAGAACTACAGGTTTTTCTATAGATGAAAGATATTTACAAGGCTCTAGTCCAAGCGTTTAGCGCAGGGTATCAGTGTGGTCATGTGATGAGCAAGTTGCTTAATGTTGTGGCAAACAGTATGAATAACAGTCTCAGTGCTGCAATTTATTGCAGGGTTCTATTGTGGAGCACAGTAGATATCACGGTCGTTGTCAGTGTTTACCGTGACACAATCCAGCAATCCTAGCACGATTTTTTCCTCCACTTTGGTGTGTTCTGCTACCTAAGGGCGATTCCTCTCTGGGGACGGTGTTCCTGGAGGTTTTATTGTGGAGGTCGGGTTTCTGATCTATGTGGCAGGTGCGGGGTTGTGGCGCTAGGACTGTCAGTCGGTGGGCCGCGCTACGGAGTTGTAACATACAACACTCTGGTTTAGCAGTTAAAAGTGGGCAAACGGATCAAAAAACCAAATGAGAAGGACATCAACAGAAACCTGAAGAATGTGGTAGAAACTGATAGAATGTAGTAGAATGTTGCGACTCTTTCTACACATCAAGCACGAATATCGAAGCTTTCTCATTCTGCTACAGAATTGATTATGAAATGGCAGATAATGCTCATGAGTCTCAGGTTAGACCAGAGGCTATACTGACGGATATGGGCCAGAAGGGTCCGGAATACACTGCTGTATTTATGGAACCTGTAACCTCGTACAATCAGCTAACTATCATATTCGTCATTAGATTCAGAGTCTCTGTTGCATAAATCGTCCCTCGTCTGATCCTCACGCACTTGAGAAAGCCCTGAAGAGGGTATTGTTGTAGTCCGCGCCTGGAATTAACTCGGCATCGGCTGGTGGGCTCCGAGAAATTGTAGAGCCCAGGGTAGTGCGGGTTTGGCCTTGGGTTATAGTGGATGAGCGTGGGTCTTCTTGTGGGTGGCGGTTTCAGTCGCGTCGGACTCTATTCGGCGCCGTTTCCGCCGTCTTGGAGGTCGCACATCCTCGTCCTCGTCATCTTCATTATCCTCAATGTCCTTATAATATAGTTTGACACTGTGTTGACGGTTTAGTGAGATAGGGGCCACAACTATGATCTCGTCTTCCAACCGCTCCACAGTCGCAGAGGTTTCGGATGTGTGCCACGACGAAGAAGTGTGCAAGAGAGGCAGGTCGATCGAAACGCAGCTCAGCTCGTTCTCGCATCTTGACAAACGCATCGTCGACGCTCCAAAGGGCTAGCTGCCATTCAGGAGGTATCAAGAGCATGGGAAGGACGGAAGGCGCGGTCATCGAAGGTCAGCGGCCTATCTTCGATTCCCGCCAGCAGGCGACGTGCCGCCTGTCGCCCAACATTTCATACGTAGAATTAGTTTAAAATTGACTGAAAAAGTTTCATATATCTCGCTTACCAACAGGGCTTTTCGTGGTATCTCTGAAACTAGTGTGGCTAGCTACGTCATCAGCGGCAACCATTTGGGGGTTACTTAGTAATTAAAAGTCGTCTGGGTGTCACTGGAGTAATGTCGCGGTCTTTATGGGGTACTAAGCTAATTTCCCTATACTTGGATGATTCGTAAATAATAAATCACTCGTCCAATACATGTATAGTCCTCACCTCGTCAAGCAGTTAATAAGCCTTCCCGTTTCCGACCTTACCGTTCATATGCCCATTTGCAACCCCATTCCTCGGCGCCTCAGCCAACCAACTCCTCCCCACTTTCTCATAAACCAAACCTTCCTCGACATCCCCAAACCACACATCCCACATATCAACCAACACGTTAACCCTCGCCCTCCACGGTCCCACACCACCATGCATAGGCATCTCCTCCTTCGCCCTCGTTAAATACGTGCTACTCAAATTAAACGGCGGCACTCTTCCCAGCTTCGGCTTCACCTCCTCCGGAATCACTGGCGTCATCACCGATGCGTCTCTGGCCTGCATTTCCTTGAGAATCTTGACTAAAGTGGCGCCCATATTCTCAGCGCCAAGCGTCCAGGAGGCGTTGGTGTACCCAATTGAGAAAGCAACGTTGGGGACGGCGGAGACGCACATTCCCTTCCAGAGATGGCGGGTGTTTAGCTTCAAAGGCTTGCCGTCAACGGATATTGTTGCTTGTCCACCGATGCAGAGACGGAGGCCGGTGGCGGTGACGATGGTATCTGGAGTCAGCGTCCTTCCGTCGGTCAAGACTATAGACTTCTCGGTTATCTTCTCGATGGTACCGGTGATGATTGAGGTCTGTCCCTTGCGCATGGCAACATAGTAATCTGCGTCGGGAGTGACGCACATGCGTTGTTCCCAAGGATTGTAGCGGGGGTTCCAATCTGTTTCCATTTCCGTGCCTTCTGGCAATTGCTTCTTACTCGCCCAGATCAAGAGGCGCTTGAAAGCGCCTGGGAAGATCTGACAGACGTGGAAGAATAAGAATGAGGTTATGATGTATTTCCACCTCACGACACTAAGCGCCCAGCTCCTGGGCAGGAACTTATGTAGATAGTCCTCTGAAGGATGCAAAGTGGGCTGGGTAAGGATGTATGATGGCGAGCGCTGTAACTGGGTAACATGGCCCGCACCAGAATTAGCTAGAGCGGGGAGGAGAGTGATGGTTGTCGCTCCCGAGCCGATCACGACGATATTCTTATCCTTGTAATCCAAATCCTTCGGCCAGAACTGCGGGTGCACGACCTTGCCTGCGAAATTTTCGATGCCAGGTATATAGGCGTCGAGTGGCTTATCGTAGTTGTAGTATCCTGTGCCTAGGACGACGAAGTGTGCTTTATATGTCCTCATCTGGTTTGTTTTGACGTCCAGGACTTGGCTGGTCCATATTTTGCCCTTGGTCGACCAGTCGCCGTTGATAACCTTCTTCCCGTACTCGATATGCCTATCAATTCCCGTCTCTCGAGCACTGTCCTTCAGATACTTAATGATCTCAGGACCTTCAGCAATAGCGTGCTTCTCAGGCCAAGGCCTCCATTTGAATCCGAAAGTGTGCAAGTCGGAATCAGAACGGATTCCGGGGTATTGGAAGAGGTTCCATGTCCCGCCCAGATCGTCACGGGCTTCTAGGATGGTGTATCTAAGGTGCGGGAAGGCTGTTTGAATGTGGTAGGCACTGTTGAGGCCAGAGATGCCGGCACCAATTATGAGGACATCGAATTCGGAAACAGGACCAGTGGGCGGAGGAGTGCCTCTGGGGTTGTGCCCGATTGTCGGGATGTCTGTAGAAGTCGTTGATATCATTGGATTGGCTTCGGTCGACATCGTGATTGTTTGTTTGGGTGTCGCAAACTCGCGCGATGAACGGATGTGTTTTTGATGTTGAGGTTGGCGGCCCGGCGCTACCTTGGTGGGTAGTTGTGGGGAAGTACGCTAGTGATAATCCACAGCTTGTGAGGTGTGGAGTTCGCGATCAAAGCTTCATCAACGAGATCTCTATCTCAGAGACAACATGTATGGAATGGGAGAGATGGGAGTGATAAATAGACGAAAGATAGGGTGCTGAAACAGTTGGTGTCAACCAGGTCGACATCACTTCACATGTCGGCAGTTGTGGCTTTTCACCTCCGCCACTCGGCTGTGGATCTGCAGCCTACAGACAATGAAACTTACCGAGGCTCTTCTGAAGGTATTTGTAAGATGTACAACGGTATACTTACGCAACAGCGAAGGTAGGGATCCTTGGAAATATAACGGAGCCCACCCACATTGTTTGAATGCTGAACACTGTCAGAGTCGTCCTGGGTGAATCGCAGTGGAGAACGAGGTACCATGATGTAGTGCCACAGCGAGGCGGTGTTTGTGCCTGGCAGAGGATGCGTATGTCATTATCGTGAAACCATGGAGCTGGATTCTTTGATGAGGCTACTATACTCTGAGACATACTGTCTAATCGAAGGCATCAGTCAAAATCGAAGTTCTCGACGAGATGGTAACGCGGCTGAATAGTAGGTTCCGCCGCACGCCGTCTGCTCTGGGGCTCACGCGGGGTAGTGACCAGCATATCTACAGCACGGAGACGCTGCTCTTCAGTGTCTCTCTTCACGTTGTTTTGTTGCCTTGAGTGGTAAGAACAGGCCGGCCTGGTCGAAAAGGCCTTTCCTGGCAATGGCACCACCATTGGGTTGTGGGGAGAGAATTGTAAACTCGAGTTGGAGACATCAGACGCTTAACTATAACCAACGTTAAGCCTAGCCCATTTGATTAAAAAGTAAGCAGCACAAAGATGAGCTCCCCCAAAGGAACGTCGAGCTTTTTGGTAGTTATATCTCGATTAGAAGTCGGTAGATACGTATCTGTCCACCGTCACTCGTGGCCTGTCGCGTGGATCTGCCTCAACACAGCATGTCAGCTACGGCATTCTGCCGCGACAGAACCCAAGTGACCAGTCTTCGTTCCCTCGGGGATTACAAGATCTTGAACGTAGGCTCAATGCCTAAATTTTCTCTTTGTGTGTCGTTGCATTGAAGTGGCATGAGCCCGACCCATGGTAGTAAACCACAGCATAATACAGTCAAACGGCCTTCACCGTACGGACGTTTGCGAGTCGTGCAGAACACGGCAGAATCCAGAAGAGGATTCAACTTGACCTGGGAAGTCCGAAAGCGCCAACATCACTTTTCGAAGAAATGATGGATCGGTGAGTCGTAGGTCTGCAAGGATGCGAGCTGATTATCAGACTCTCCTCCGATTTGGCAAAGCAAGACCTGCTTACAGTGCACAGTAGGCCGAAGACCATCTGTTGGCAGCTCTTTTTCCCTCCCAAACAGAACCCAGAAAAGATGAAAGCCGTGCTTGCAAGTGCGACTGTCGTATACTCACCTGACCCGGATTCTTGTTATACGAGTTTGAATCAGCTGACAGAAATACTACGAAGCTTCATAGCTTCTTCTCAGTCTTTACTCCTAGAGCTACCCCAGATCCTCCTCAGGCTCTGCGTGTTCAAACTGTTTTCTACTGGTGCAGAGACGTTAGCTGTCACTTTTCACCCCCCAATTTTGGACCCCAATATGTACGCTCCGCGCCTGTAGCCAAGCACATGTCTTGGACAGGCCATTAATGGCGACGGCAGCCATCTACCTCACGATGTCTTACCTTACGGGAGCTATTCTTAGTTTTTAATCCGCCAAGGTAACAGTTTTTGCTTTCTCCGTTTGCTTGTTCCCACAACCACTTGTTCATGCACCTTCTACCACTTTTCATGTTTACTCCAGCTTCACGGAGAGCCGCATTACCTGTCAGCCCACATGTTCCGAGATATCTCGAGAGAACATTGGCAGCATCACACGAAGCAAAACCTAGGATGTCTGAACCTTCACGGAGAATTTCGTCGCCGGGAATTACACCTAGAAGTGGGTCTCGTATTATCGAAGAAAGCTCAAGAAGGTCACCAGGTATCTACTACAACCACCTCTATCCCATACGAGCCTTGTGTGATGCGAAGACGACAATATTCAGGGAACTTCCGCTGCATATCCTTCGTATTCCGACGTTTCCCAATTTCCGTTTCGGGTCTCGAAGATACCTTTTCGACCTATCACCCCTTCTTCCTCCGCGTTCTGCTCTCTGCGATTGGAAACGATACTCCTCCGGCCTGGAAGAGAATGTCTCCGCACTTGGAAGAAGCATACAAGCCTTCTAATACGGGCTTGTCATACGCAGCATCACGAAACATCTACTTTTCCACCCGAGGAATAATGGACCACCAGGCTTCAAATCTTGCTTGAACGAGCTGGACTGAGCTGGCGAGCTGGGATCAAAGTTGCAGCCACGCCTTGCAATTCGTCGTTACCTCCGCGTCAGGTTCCTACCCAGCTTTACCACTTTTTATAAAACCATAAATATCTCCACCATCCCCTTCTATCGTATCTTCTTCTCCACCATCAACAAGCTCCAATTTCTCATCAGATCCTAAGCCTTCATCAACTTCAAGCATCCACTCAGCTCTAAGCCAACCTACCAACTTCAAGATGAAGTTCACCACCGCTGCCCTCTCCGTCATCCTAGGCCTCACCGTCTCTGCCGCCCCTGCTCCAGCCACAATCGAAGAGCGCGGCCCCGCCATCCAAGTCGTGCATATGGTGATGCACGGTGGCCCCGCGAGCTACAACTTTGACGTTCCAGCCGATGGACAGTATTACGCTACCAGTATGTCTCCCTTCCACCGCCAGTGCCCAATGCCAGGTGGCCCTCCCCTATCTCCATATCCATCACCTTCCATGGCAACCTGTTGTTATGGGTGGCACGATTGGTGGAGGAGGTACAGCGCCGAAAAAATGTACTAACGTGCACGTACACAGACAACGACCTCAACATAAATATCATAGACACGCCCTCCTACAATGCCTATGCCAACTGCCAGTTCAGCACCGACGGCCAGGTCGCGCTCGTCTCCGCCTTCAACAACGGCGTGCAAGGCATCGTTGTCGGCCCTCCACAGGCGATCCGTGGTGTGAGGTGCAAGGGGAGTTGTGTGAGCAATTACAGCGATTGTTATGTCAATGGACAGTCCGTGGGCAGCTGCTGTAATGGGTACTGCGCTGGAAATAAGTGCCGGCCTTATTTCTAAGTGGTGGGCTGAGAGTGTGTCTTGAAGAGAGGTTAAGAAAGGGAGAGGGATCTGGCTGAGAGGTAGGAGGAAGTGGAGATGAGGAGGGAAATAGGTTGGAACTGCTCAGACTGGTTTTCATTTTAATTTACAACTTGTAGCGATGATGCGTTGATTCTTGACGTAAGTTATGCTAGCATGCAATATAAGAAGCTTCTTAAGTCCCTCCTCCTGCTCGCTACTAATCAGGGCCCGATGTATGCCGCGCGCTTGCTGGCTCCAGCTCCACTTTTGTGATGCTATGGAAGCAACGCAGCAAAATCTTCCAAAGACTTCCCAATATGCACAAAAGTAGATTTGGGACGATACATATGAGGCGATCTTCAAAGTGTAAATACAGCCCCATTCAGTATTCAGTAGGCAGTTCGCAGACCTGACAGCATTTCGAATGCTGCCCACATGTTAGGGTTATGTACGCCACCTTCCCAGTATATGCTATGACAGTTCTGTCAACGATTTAGAACATGTTGTCAGCGCAGCCCAGCAAGTCTGCTATCATACACCTACTGGTGTCTTCTAAGTTTAGAAGACACATGTACTTTCCGGGCTTTCCTATCGGCTTCAAGTGCATGGCAAAGACCGTTGGCACTCTCAGATTATGGCCTCGTTTTTCTCTGTACATTATCCCGTGCTGTTTCCATAGTCTCCTGCGGATTCACACAGCTATTTATACTTCCTCCTGGTTCTACCTTCGTTATTTCTAACCTCGAGCTTCAAGCCAAGACCATTATGGTAACTGGTCAGACGCTCAACGCCCAAAATCGGAGTCTACATCCCCCTTCCACAGTTCGGTACGCAAAGAATTAAGCAACACTCCCCATTGATGTGAACTTTGGTTCTGTCCGCCGTCCTGCTTTACACACGCCCAGGTGTTTGTGTGCTAGGCATCCATACTAGCCGTGAGCTTCAGAAGTGCCGGCTAGGGGAGGTGTGCTGCCTGCTGTCAGTCCCCCCGTCGCCATCGCCAAATCTTCTGCCATCAAGCAAGAACCCTCCCCTTTTATACATAACACAAGTCTTTGAAGTACAGCAGACAACCAGTTAGCAGGTTATCGGGGAGCCAATTGTATGCACTCTTTCTATGGTCATAAAAGTAAAGCAGAGCACTGATTAGCACGTCGAGTTTGAGCAAACATCACAACCGCGTGCGAAAAGATTGGTTACATGAGGGTCTCATATCTTCATATCTCATCTCATCACCATTATCTACTACCACGCTCATTATTACGAAGCATCATCTCTACAATCTCGGTCTAACCTCCCCTCCACTAAAACTCAAAGCAAAGCGAAAAGCAGATGCACTTCGTTTATGTAAACTAGAAAAAGCCAAGTGCAGCGCAAGCATGCCAAGACAAAGCAACACCGCAACCGCGCCGACCTCTCTACGAGATACAAGTGCCCCACCAATCCTCTACGCTTTTCGTCCCTTATTCTTCCCTCTCCGTCTGGCAACGATAACATGATTAGAATGAGCCCTCAAAACACAGATGATCGCCTCGATCAAAAGCCGCTCAAAAACTCAAAGCAAATGTCAATTTGGCGCCCAAACACCCTATAAATGCCCATAACTTGCTTGCTCTCAATCGATGTGCTGTAATTGCTGTGATTCTAAAACGCCTTTTGTGGACTTGCTGGTGAGAGAGGAAATATGAATCAGGTACGCTGTGCTGTACTGTGTCGCTAAAACAGTGGATGATGCGATGGATGCGATGACGCGCTAACGCTGGTTCAGATGGACGGCGTGTCGTTGATGATCGTGGTGCTTAGAAAAAGTGCGTATATATCTTGGAGGTCTCGTGGACTTCCATCTCCTGCTACAATATTAGTCCTCGTTCATATTAACCACCTATCTAGATTGTGTGTTACTCACCATCTTGAAAGAGTTAAGCTCCTCCTTAATCTGCTGAGCAAGCATCGGTGTAAGACGGTTGCAGGTAGCAACCTCCCCACGACGATCATACTCCGTGCTAGCCCATGTGTCATGATAGTTGGTAGTATTCTTCCACGAGATGTTGCGCTTGGTGACTGGGACTGGGACACTCTGGGACACTCCACCAGAGAACCTCAAAGCAGACATAAAGTAGTCCTCGCCGTTAAGTGTCACCGACTCGCTGCGCTTGTGTCCGCCCTCATCCTTTGGAGTAGATGGAGCAGACGACTGAGGCGAGTCGTCGAAGTGAGGAATCTGCGGCAGACCAAAGTGTGGCGACTTACCGTCGGATGGTCCGACAACAGGAGACGAGTTGCCAGAGTCGGTGCCGTTGCCTAGGAGTGGTGAGAGGAGTCCCGTCGAAAATGGGTGGCTGGACTTACGCTTAAGAATGCCCTTCTTCATCGTTGCCAAGATCTGGGCACGCTCGTCCTCACCGCCAAGGATGCTCTTTCTGGAGTTGCCGGAGTCCTCGGTGCTTGCGGATGGCCTAACAGCATTGGCAGCATCGATGGAATTCCTCTCGAGTTTTGGAAAGCCGGTGCCTCCGCCATTGTCGGATTTGACGGCGGTAACATTCACTCTCTGACGCTCAGCCTCGACTGTTACCATCGAGATCTCAGCTTGTGGCACTGGTGCATCAGCAGCGGGAACGCCGATGACAGACTTTGGTCTGAAAAGGCCAACCAGGGAACGAGTAGACTTCTTCATGCCTTTACCCATCTTGCGAATCATGATCGAGGCTGAGGAGGCAGTCGACGAGATGGACAAGTTGTCGGTGGAGCTGGAAAAGAAGTTGCCTTGTCCATTGTAGATTCCGGCACCAATACCACCCTCCTCCTGCTTCCTTGCAATGCGTGCTTGCTCGGCGTCGAATGCATCCTGATGTTGCACCTTGTGAAGACGAGCTCTATCGGCAGCAGCACCAGTGCCGGTCTCGCCGGAAGCCTTCCTGAGTTCAGCAGCACTTCCAAAAGAGAAAGCTCTGCGGAGACGAGATGGCTTCTTGCCGGCCTTATCGTTCAATTGAGCCAACTTCGAAGCAGCTGGGCTAGCTGGACGGACCTCGGCTTTCGAGCTTGGTGGTTGGAGAGCAGCGTTGACAGCGGACGCAAAGGAATCCTTGGTCGCAGCTGGGCCGTTGTTCATGTTCATCGGCTTGGATAGCGGACTGGCGGTACGTCTGATGGCATCGGTGGCAGATGAACCACGAGGAGGAACATTCACCGATTTGGTTTCGTTTTGTGGGATCGAGCCATCGGAGGTAACAGTTCGCGGGGAGGCGGGGTTGCTAGTTCCTGCGGCTGTCACGCTTGTGTCTCGCTTCGGGGCCTATCAAAGTCCGGTTAGCATGCTTTGCCTAGCAAGGAGTGTCCCCCCACTGATTGGACGGGATAAATGAAGCCAGCAAGGTACAGACTCGGCGGGTTCATGACACGAGCCTGGGAAAACTTACGGAAGCTGCGCTATTACGACTTGACTGATTATCATGTTTGTCGACCTTTTCTGGAGATGTGAATGGGTGGTTGACAGGAGAGCTTCTCAATGGATGCTGGTTGTGGGCAATCTGCTGGGCGTAACTTGACTGTCCCTTTTGAGCCATTTGATTGCCATCGACATAGCTTCCACCAACGGCATGAATGCTACGGCGGCGGTTCCTCATGTCTTCTTGATCTGACTTACGCACATGCATGTCGTCCATTGCCCTAGTACCACTATGCTGAACATTTCCGGAGCTGAAATTCTGTGACAAAACCGGTGAGCTGAATGAAAGCCTATCGAAGCTGTTTCCCAACTGCTGTGCTGCTTGCTGTGCCGCCTGATCAATATGCTGCTGTTGCTGTTGCTGAGATGGCAGGACATCCCATCCAGACCGAACCGGTGCGCTTTGTCCAGACGGCAGTCCAACACTAACACTGCGGTTGCCACGGCGGTAACGCTCTGGAGCTGGTTTGGTAGGGCCAGTAGGTATGACTGCGGAGATGCGAGCCTCAGAGCCATCAAAAGCAGAGTTAGGTGCGGACATGTCAGACGACGACGAGGATGCGGTTGTAGAGACGGAAGCTGGAGCAGGATAACGAGAGTGACGTTGGCCGGTCGGGTGGCTACCCTGGGCGTACGGGTTGGCCGGGGCCGAAATAGTTCTCTGATCTTGACGAAGGTGTGGTGCCTGCTGGCGATATCCATTCATATTCGACGTACTCTGGAAGCCATATGGTTGTATCGGCGAGGCGCCATTTTGGCCACGATAGATGTTTGACCCGACACTGGCGGTCATACCATGATAGCTGTTGCGGTGAATGCCTCTCGATGGCTGGCTGGTGTATTGCTGATTGGCAGATGTGCTTTGAAGTATGCCAGAGGCTGAAGATGGACGCGCCTGGAGCATGGTGACGCTACTTGTTTGTTGTGGAAAAGATTGAACAAGTGCGGCCATGCTGAGCTTGTAAGCTTCAGGGGATAGCTGGCCCAGGTAGGCAGTCAGCTTTGTCGGGTATGTAGGTTTATCGATTTTGTATTCGTGGGCGGAGCTAGTCGAAGTTTTAAAAACGAGGGTCGGTAATGACGGACTACCTGAGTGAAAATGTTAACAGGTGCTATGCTGTGTTTCGTTGTTGTGCTGAGGGTCAAGCACCAGCGTAGTACGAGGCCGGCTTCAGGCCAGCTCCGCTAAATAAGACGCGTCAGGAACAGGGCCAAGGACGAAAGGCACGAACCTTTGAATTGAAATCTCCGACGCAAGCGGAAGGTATTATAATGTATTCGTAATGCCCAAATTGCACAGAAAATGTAGGTTGCGGATGGAAAATAGTTGGCGGCGAGGAGCCTGCTCGTGTTCCCAGGCTAGAGTTTCCAGCACTGTCGGTTGTTGCTGATTTTCAGCCTTTGGGATAGTCCTCCTTTATTAGCTGACTGTGCAGTTCTGAAACAACCACAGCCCAATGCTATGATTGCCGCGTGCTGTTTAACGACCGTAGGAGCTCTTAAAAAGGCTATATGCTGAGGTTGAGGGTCTGACGGAAGTCGAGGAAGAAGAACAGGAGAATGCGGAAGAACGAATGGAGAATGTGGGTTGGAGTGAACGGTTGGCGATTGAAGGAGAAACCAAAGGTCAAAATAAAGACAGGCGGAGGGTCGAAGAGAAGTCGTTGGGAGGGAGCTATGAGGTTTGGACGTGAGGAGTTGGCAAGATGGAGTCGTGATGAGAAAAGAGACGGGCGGACGACGATGGCGATAAGGCGCGAGGTTGCTGTCAGAGGTGGAATGTTTGCGCTTCAGGCACAGGCACACAAAGATTATGATCACAGGATTAACCGCAGTGCGGGAGTACCAAGACGAGCCAGCGGAGGAGAGTCCTGGTAAGGTACGGCGGACAGGAGACCCCGTCTGCGGATGGTGCCAAGCTACTTTTACGGCATGTTGACAGAGGGGACGGGTCTGACAGTGAAGCTTCGACGGTTTTTACTGGACGGTTCCTGGTACGCCAACACTACTGTGTTCAGGGCACCAGACCTCACGTCCAGGGACGTCAGGTACGCTGTGTCAATTGGTTGGCATTATCTCACAGACAGACCGTGTAACGGTCAGCTGAAATGTCAGGACGAGGCTACCATTCTACGAGCACAGTAGCTCGTCCACAATCCACAACACAAGTAGGGACTGACGACCGTTTAGATTTAGCTTGCATCCACGTTGAGACGCCATGATTGGCAGACATTGCTTTGAAAAGCTTCACCAACATGGAACTTGCAGCACACAAAGGCCCAACTTCCTCTTCTGGGGGGCCAGATGAACCATGGCATGGCCGCGTTAAGCGCTAAATAACATGCAATGGGCTGCCACCGAACTTGTCAGCCGTAACATAGGGTAGGGTAGGGTAGGGTAGCGCAGTATAGCGTCTGGTAGCACTGGCGACACCCAAACCCGTCGACGACGAGGAAGAGCCTGTGACGGCGACAATGTTGACGCCGGAAAGTGGCGGCCGTGACATCCTCTGGTATGTGCTACAAATAAATCAATTTCCTATTATTGCCATGTCGTTAGCTCTTCTTGGGCCTGTCTTGAGTCCTTGACATCTTGACACCTTGGTGGTTCAAATTTCGGCCTTGCGCCTCTCTTGAACGAACATTTCGTAACTTGGTCTTCATCATTTCCCCTTTAGGTCGCCATCGAGGCTTTAAAGCCTTAGCTTAGCGGTTATGCAGCCACTTTCAGAAGCTTGGACTTCATCTTGGCTGAACCAATACACGAAATAAGATTGTTGTCGCCCACTCAATCTCTGTTTAGGTGTCTGGCGCCAACATGTCTCACTTCGATGACGGCCATGAGACAGCACAACGGCAACGCTCACTTCCGGGGCAGACGCCGAGGCAACACGAGGGTTACAGCATTCTTCCAAGCACTTCTTTTCTTTCAAAACCAACAACACCACTCCTCACACCAATACATCGTGGGGTGAAGGATCTCGTTCCTTGGATTCTTCCGGTCATCCCGCCTCCAAGCTCTTTGGCGCAGATATCGTCCAGGGTCACTACCCACCACGTTCATCCTCCTCCCACGTCTCTTCCGCACTCATGCCCCACACATGGCTTTATGTCCGTTTTGAGACACCCTCATGCGGAACACGTGCCTATTCGAGCATGTCATGAAATCCCCAAGCAAAGGATATGAATTGTTTCCATACCCGACTTCATATCCCTCCATCACCATCTCGATCGACGGCATAGCATTCTGCACCCTCAATGCACGTACTTCTCCTCAGGGTCAATTGACCACAGATTCCTGCTTCGTGCAGCGTTTTTCCAACCTCCGACTTTTTCTTTCATGCGCGCACAGCGAGCACGGCTTGTACGAAGTATGTACTACAGCGCGGCTAACCTTCAATTTCCAACGTACCCACGCCACTTCTCATCTTTCTCTCATCCTGAAACCTTTCCACACAACGGTGAGGAGATGGTGTCCCTTTCATATCCCCCACCAGCCCTTTGGCAGCAAAACCTCATTTATCCCGTCCCATCTTCCGATCAATCACCAAAAGATCTACTTCTGAAACGCACTTTCTATGTCCTCAGGCCATGAAATGTACATGGTGGCACAAACGGATTGCGGCTAAGTCATCCCCAGATCTCATCGGCTTTCGCGCAACCGTCAGCCTGCAATTCATGAAGCACTTCTTGGTCTCCCCTGTTCTGCCAATAGCAGTCCGCAGCCACCATGGAAGCACATTTCTGTTCTCCGCTGTTGCTGACGATTGTCTTTCGTAGCCCATGACCCCTCGGCGAGAGATTCGAGGGAGCTTGCTGTGTTTTGCGTTGGGATAATCGCTACTCTCATCGCTGCATCTTGCAGCTTTCGCAATAGCGGCGATAACTTCTTGCAGGCTTCAGGCTTCAGGCTCGCTGCGTCGCAAGCTCGCTGCTAACTGCAGTCATTCACCACGCAAGCAGCCTCCTCACCATTGCTGCATCATAAAGTACCGAATTTCTCTGTACAGCGCTAGAGTTGTTCTCGTACTCGTAACCTCGCGGACAGCATCACGCACGCAGACAGAGGTTATAATGAGACACGAATCGGTGATCAACTTCCAATCCTACCTCGGTACGAGTACAACGTAAGGAGTACTTCCAACTAGAAACTCACAGCCACGTAACTAACCCTCTCACCTCGTATCCCAGTCTCAAAGTCGTCATCGTCCGCACCCGGTACATCCTTCTCCCACAATACTCGTCCGGCACGCCGCTTCGTCCCATCCGCAACCCGCAAGCGGCAAGCGCTCCACCCTTAATCTTCGACTCTCTCGCAACCTCAAAGATGATTCGAAGTCTCTACGCTGTTTTACCGTCAAACCGTCGCTAACCTCGCTTCCCTCTCGGTGCCCTGCCAGCTCGGTCATTTCTCCGAACCATGTTCCGAATATCTACCCAGCCGGGCAGCACTTAACCTCTATTTCCACTACCGCGATTATTCTCCATATTTTTCCCGACGTGCTATTCCTGCATCATCTCTCCATAGAATCGTCCTCCTTTTTCAGCAATAACGGATGTAGATCAGTATATTAGTTGACGAGTAGGGAAATATATCAGCCTATCGCGCCATAAACCCGCTCTCCTGCTTCCTGCTCGTCTCCACCTTGTCGTTGCGTGTCCACTTTGCCGCCGCAGCGCCCACTTCGAGGTTATTTACGGACTACATCCACTCCACATTCTAACTTACGGTTTTCTACTCACGAAAGCACACGGTTGAACCCACAAGAGCTTGAGCTTTAGAAGAGAGATAAAATGACGGGTGCGATGATGTGAATGGGATTCTGTATTCCCCTGATTACGTACGCTGATTCTCTGATCAGATAGAGAAGCAGCAGCCTCGTGAGGATTGAAGTTCAGCCTTGTGAACTTTTGAGCCGTCGCGTCAGCCTTGGGACATTGACAGTCGCGTCAGCCTGATGGGCTAACTGGCAATTCACATCACAAACAATAACAACAAATAACAAATAACGAATGACGTATTACCATCCACACACTGTCTCACATCTCTGAAGACAAGTCAAGACGTTTGTTACAGCCAGACTCACCGTGCGCACAACCGACAGCCAGTGTAGAGGCGAAGAAAGATAGCGACGATGGCACAGCCACAGCCCATACAAGACGATCCGCTGCTGGAGGACGATTACGATGAGGAGGAGGATGAGGACTTTAACCCCGATCAGCCTATAGCTGCAGACGCTGGTAAATCTGCAAGCGGAGAGAGCGACTCTGAAGATTCGTCTCTGGGAACTGGCATAAAACCTGCGGCCAGACCACGGAAAAGGAAACGACAACCTAAATCAGACAAGCACGGAGAGGCGGAAGATCTGGGCTACGACAACAGTGGAGATGAAGCAATCATCTCCCGCGGTGCAAAGAAAGCACGTAAGCGCGCAAAACGCGGTGAACAGATATCAGAGGATGAAGGAGCGGAGGGAGGCTTCGTTAAGACGCGCCGACAAGCTGCGTTGGTTGAGGAGGAGATCAAACGTGGGCCGCGAGCAACAGTGGAGGGAAGCACGGTGGATGTCGATGCACTGTGGAAGAGTATGCTTGTTGGCCCGACGCTGAAGAGGGACTCGATACCCGCACCTTTGGAAACGGCGGATGGGGAGCCGGCGGAGGGAGGAAGGGCGGTAGGGAGGGATGAAGCGAAGGCGGCGAGTACGTTAAAGGAGGTTCGGAATCCGGCGGAGAAGGATGATACGGTCACGATACATCGTACATACCAGTTTGCGGGGAAGACACATACGGAGACAAAGGTCGTTCCGAGGGATAGTGCGGAGGCGAGGCTGTATCTTGCTAGTAATCCTCAATCCACCCCAACTCCTCCGCCGGCTGCCGGGGAGGATGCCATCCCGGCGAGGAAAAGAAAGTTGAAGCTTGCGCGAAGAAGTATGTTTGAGCCCATTCCCGCTACACCATTGCCGCCTCGCGAGGACCTGAAGTTGGGAGTCGGGACAATACGCGAACGCCTCAACCTCATACACATCAAAGAGGACAAGGGGAAGAAGATCAACGCGGTCGAGAAATCCAAGATAGATTGGGCTGGATACGTTGATAAGGAAGGGCTTAAAGATGAGTTGGCGGTTGCGGGGAAGAGTAAAGGTGCTGAGATTGCACAGAAAGAGTTTCTTGATCAGGTGGAGAGGAGGAGAGAAGAGGAGGCTTGGCGAGCACGCATGGCGGGACGGGCTGCGGCAAAGTAGTGTGGTAGTTGTACAAGGCTATATTAATGAGTGTCAAGATCGACTCGTACAAGTCGGACGATCAGGGAAATCTAGATGGTGGACAAGAGCAGAGGGCTAATCGGTTGGGGTGGCTTGTGTGCTTTTATAATCTTTATGATACCACGAGAAAACGTCCAACTAATTCAACCATCTCCTGACGTCCGTCTTCTATTCTCGCATATTTGCCAATTAGTTGTCGGCTATAGGACCAGCACTCCGGTTCTTTCTGCATAACAGTGGGAACATCTCTTGGACTAACCCTTCCCAACAACCACAATCGGCTCAAATCTCCTGAATGGCTTGCTTCTCGAAAAAGGGTCTACTTTGCGCCGGAAAGGTGTTTTAACGGCATTTAAGTGCCAAGGCTGAAAATTTATGATGGTGGACAGTGTGGGGAATAACCTGTCAACACTTACAACTCTTACCAAGCTTTAAGGACAAGAGACACATTCAGATGGTACTCGATACTTGAATTCGTCTGCTTTTCAGAGAACTTAACGCCCGCTATTAATTGGTATCATATATCATCTCTACGCTAAATGCCAGCTACGGAAACATATGCGGAGCTGAAGGCAAGGACAAATAAGCTTGAAACGAAGTCGACAGAGCATACCAGTTTAGAAAAAATGACCAACTCTGAGTCGGCGGTCACCAGGCCTTTATGAGGCTGTACAAGCAGATTTACGCCAAGAACGCGGTCGCTTTCAAACGACACAGGGCTCCCCCCATACCTAAGCTTCGCTAACACCACAAAAGCACGGCTTCAGATCGACTCAGATTGCTGTAGGAGTGTGAAGTAGGATATTAGTGTTGTTCACACAAACCTGGACATGATCCCAAAGGCCGAAAGTGCGCTGCAGATCCTGAGCTCGCTAGACAAAAGCAAACACGCAAACTCAAAGTAGCTGCATCCAAGCAATCTGCGCGGGTACAGCTCGGCCACGCCAAGCAAAATACAGACATCAAAATGCAAGAGAAAGAGGAGGAATGGAAAAAAAGAGGATGACTATAAGAGAAAAAGAAGCGCACACATGCGCAATCCGCAGAAGTTTGAGCAGGGGATGCCAAGTTGGGCAGCGCGCTGAGGCAGCCATCCTGATTATGGGGATCATACTCCTGCTAAGTTGGCCGGCGGACAGTACGGGGTATCAAGTTGCAGGATAGGTTGCGTTTGAGTCAGCAATCGCCACTAGATCGGCCAGCTGGATAGGCATGGCGGGCGTGAGAAAAACGATAGCGAAGGATGCAAATATCAACGTTGCTATCGGCCAAAACTGCCGAAGCTCATTCCAGACTCAGTATCACAGATTCGAGGCCAGCTCAGCCGCCTCCTTCTCCGGCTTCTACTCACACTTATGAAGCCATCAGCTCTGGCAGTCCGTCTTTCTTAAACTACCTAGCTAAATACATCTTCTTTGAGTACCACACTCCCGCGGCGGCAACGATAATACCCACAAACGTGGCAGCTAAACCTACTCCGGCAATTGCGCCTGTACCTAGGTCGCTCGGTATCCTGAGATATAGGTGCCGGCTGTCACGCTACTTCTGTAACTTCCCTGACAGTAGTGTTTAAAGAGCTGGTCTTTGTACTACCATCCTGGTGGCCAGTCGATGTGCCTGAACTTCTCGCGCTGGAGGCTGATGTTATGTGCGCTGTATCCCCCTATCTAGTCATAGCAGGCCCCTTTCCCCTTTTGCTCAAAGGCGTTCAAAAACCTCTCCCTGTTATCCAAAGCTCTTCCGCACGTAGTAACAAGGTATTCATACGTCGCTTGAAACCAGTAAGGGCTTAAGCCTTCTACTCCACCACTCGAAAAAAATTGGCACTTACCATTAACAACACTCATCACACAATTCCTCAATCCTCAGTTTCGCTGCCCCCCATAGTTCCTCGTAGTGAAGGCATTGACAGTCGTGATCCATACTCCCATGGCTCTCATCTCTCGCCCCGCCCAAGGCCTCGCGCTATGCACCTCCCACGCAGGATGGAAAAACATAGGCCAAGTCTCTCGACTCAGTGGATGTGTTGCTGTTATACACCATGCAGATACTGACCAGGATACTCCCAAGATCTACAAAGATCAGTATATGCTTAACAGATCCGCACGCAAAGTAGGGTCTCTCTGCCTGGAATCCTCGCCTCCTCGCAAGTATTATCAAAACACAGCTGGACGGACAGCGAACGCTGTTTTGACTCCTCAGTGCAGAAGTACCCCCAGTCTGTACAGGTCGGGATAGTAACAATGGCGTCGTGTAAACAGGGTGGTGCACAGGCGGGCATCCGACCGATGATGCTCTGTATGGTATCTTCGGAATCGGCGTCTCGTAGTAGAAGTCCAGAAGCAAAGGAGAAGAGAAGAAAAGTGCAGCCACCCAAAAGTTGGACACTCTGCCAGTAGACTGCTGCAATCGGCCTTGACGATTGTGTGTTGTGTATTGCTGTAGATATAACTCAATGGATGATAATTGATCAAAGTGCAATACCACTACTGCTGCTGCAAAGATACAAAAAGAGATAGCTGAAGTATTTCGTGTTACTGTTAACAGGTTTTCTCGAGTTAAAAACTCAGAGCCCGCCGTTGGTGATGAAGATAGTGGATTGGGCAGTTCCACATCCCAAGGCGATCACTCAAGACGACCACCCACGGCCGGGCTTGGTCAGCCGGAGGTCAGGTAGACGACGTAGATAAATCGGTTAGTAGTCCAAGAATACAGACTCTCTGATACGCAATGCAATCTTGAGGGAGGGTGCGAACAAACTCGCTGAATTGTAGCTACCTACAATAGTAATCAAACGCTATAATTTAATCTGACACATATCTCTCAATCTCACATCCGCACTCACAACGTCTAGTTGAACCACTCACCACCAAGCCATCTGTTAAACCAGTCCAACGAAGCCTCTGGCTGATCCATAGGGACCATGTGTCCAGCACCGAAAACTCTCATGAAGGTAAAGTTTCCATGGGTCTTGAAAGTACCAGTCTGCTTGTTGCCCATCTCGAGCTTAGCAACCGGAGCCTTTCTGAACTCCTTGCCCTCCTTCCACTCCAAAGCATTAGACCAGGCCTCGTTACCGAGCCAGTTGCAAATAAAGTCAGCATCACCAGCATAAATCAAGACTGGGATCTGCTCAAGGATAGCTGGCACAAGACGGTGGAAAGGCTGCATCCAGTCACCCTGGAAGAGGAAGTTGCGGTTGATGTCAAAGTTGCAAGAGTCGTAAGACGACACCTCAACACCAAGGGTCTCCATAACCTCCTTCTTGTTGAGGTACTCGGCAACCCACCCAAGAGCTGGGTAGCAGAGATTGTTGTCATCCTCGCACTTGCCACGAACATCATAGACGTTCTGGCCGGTGCGCTGGTATGGACCAATCATGGCGTTGTTGCAGTAGATGGAGGCTGGGACGCAGGACCAGATGGACTCGGACTTGTAGCACTGCTCGATTAGGGACTCGCAACGTGGGAGGGCGTTGTCCATGGCGCGGCACTCGGACTCGTCGAGGACAGCTGGGTAGCCACCGTCGCCGCAGGCCATTGGGCGGTAGTAGTTGTACTGGGTAAGTGGATCGGTCAAGCCGTTACCGATGAGGACGGACTTGAGGTTGATGTTACGCTTCTTGTGGGCAAGGATCTCAGAGGTGAAGACTGGGATGTAGTGGCCAGCGTAGGACTCTCCGGCAATGTGGAAATCCTGCTCCGAGTACTCTGGGAACTGCTGGAAGAAGAGGGTCAAAAGGGCGTAGACGTCCTTACCGGCTGCAACGGTGTTGGAGACGCTGGATCCGGAGTAGGAGTAGCCGACGTTAACTGGTTGGTCGAGGAAGATGACAGAGGCGTTGTTGTTCCACGAGTATGGGTTGTTGTGGATCTTGAGCTTCTTGTCGAGGGTGGCTGGGCCGAGCTCGATGAACATGCCAGTGAGGGAAGAGCAGCCTGGGCCACCGTTGAGCCAGAGGACGACTGGGTCATTCTTTGGGTCGTTGCGAGACTCGAAGAACCCTGTAAAGATCAGAAACTACTTTCCAATAAATTTTGGTAGGGTTCTTACAGTAGAAGAGATGCTTGTCGTTAGCATTGTCATCGAGGTAACCACTGTACTGCTTTACACCTGGGTCGATGCCCAACTTGCTTGGGTCGACCTTCTTAGCCCTCAAATGGTAATCCTCGAGATGGCCATCGATCGCCTTAACGTTCTTGCCGTCCTCCATGATAGTCATGGCCTGGACATCTTCGCCCTTGACGATGTAGTCCCAGTGGCTATCTGGGCGACGGGTCGACGGCTTTGGCTTCGAGAAGAAGCTGGCCTCGCTCATCTGCTCTGGGAACATCATGGAGACTTCATCCCAGACGGCCTTGGCCTCAGAGCCCATCTTGTTGAATCCATCGGCGAGCGGACCAAGGACGTTGCTCCAAGACGACTCGTGGCCGGTTGCGGCCGGCGACTTGAACTTGAGGGGATTCTGGAGAACGAACTGCTGTGGTGCCACAGCAGCTGTCGTTGCGCCGATGAGGGCGGCGGCAGTGAGCAACTTCATGGTTATTATCGATGCAGTTGTTTCAGTATCGATGTTTGGTGTTGATGGTTAACCGATTGAAGATGGGGAAGCTTGAGTAACCCGGGAAGCTCGCTTCTGTTGGCGGTGGCACAGGCCCGATAGTGCTACGATAGCAACCAGCTGAACCAGACGGGTTACGCGAGGGAAGGTGACGTAACCATTAGAGAGCGCCATCACGTGGCTAAGCTCAAAGTGGAAGGTCGTGATACCTGTTTGGAAAGAAGATACGCCAAAGGATGCGATTGTTCATGAGAATGTTACAAAGCCGGGCATAAATTAGCTAGCTAAAAAGACGACACTTGGAACCGTACTGTGAGCGGCCCAAGGACCCGGTGGTGGTGTAAATAGCTTGCCATCTGCTCACGACGTCCTCGAGAGCGGCTCACAACGTGGACAACTGTGTTAAAGCATTGATACTCTAGCAGAGGAACGTGCAAATTCAGGGAGGACTCCAGCGTTCATTTTCGCTGTATCACGATGATAGAAGCACTGTGAAAGCAGACGACGGATGTTAGTTACAGCCGAGGCTCTTAGCATTGCGATTTCGGCTCTTTATGCGATGTGGTAAGTGCTGTCAGCGAGTCGTCTCTGCGCCTGTAGACATGTTTCCTTCCGTTCTCACCAGCTATGTGATCCGCCATGCGGCCTTTGGGGATTTTTCGTCTCAGCCACGACCTTCGTCAGCGTAATCCAGCGGTACGACATAGACGGCATTAATTTGGTGACCAAGCACAATCTCCGTTTGTCCCATGTCCGCCTCACGACCGTTCTCGAAACTTAATGTAATCCACTGCCTTGGTGGTATCCGGCGCTGACGGGTCATTTCAGCTTAGTAAAAACTCTTCATGGGTATATTCATCCTCCTTTCTCACTACTATCACCTCAATCCTCATGGACCACAGCCATATCCAGCACCTCCACTCTGCCAGCACCCTTCGTATGTGTGCCAATGAAGTCGCCGAGCAGCTTGTATGCTCCTGGTTCCACGAAACCAACGACTTCCCAGTCACTTCCTTCAACCTCATTTCTTTCCACCTGCTCCACCCAGCTCAAGATTTTATCCTTAATCATAACCTTCTCCTGTGGCGCATCTCCCTCTCCTTGGATCTTTACAACGTGTTTCGACTCCTTGACCGGGCACACGATACGCAGTCTCATTCTCGCCCTCTCTACCGGAATCGGTTGCCTCGCAACCAGTGCCTTCATCGCAATAAGCGCCTGCGACTTCGCATCCTTATTGGCACTGACTCCAGTCCATGATGGTAGTCTCTTCGCCTGCTCCTCACCCTCTCCCTTCCCCGCCTTCTCCTTCTCCTCCGCATTCTGCTTCGTCAACATATCCAATGCCTTCTCAATCATTCCCGTCGTATACACCCTCTTCGTCTTTGGATCGACCAGCTTCCCCGCCACGATAGACACGACCTCCTTCCCCAGCTGCTCCAGCTGCACCTGTCTCTCCTTCTCTCCCACCTGCAGCTCTCCCTTATTCAAGATTTCGAGGATGATGTCCTGCTGCTTCATATCCTTTCCAAAGGCCTTTGCAAGGTCCTCTTTCTTTGCCGTCTCGCCTTTAGATACATTGACGAAGACGTTTGGGATTTGTAGTACTTCGTCGATGTTCTTTTCTTGCCCGTTGCGCCATTCAAGGACTTTGTTTTTGTAGCAGGCGATTTCGAAACGCTTCTTTCCTTTCTTGAGGCGCACGAGGGAGATGTTCGTGAGCTTGATCTGGTTTGAGGGCTGTGACTTCGTTAGTGATGTTATTCGAACTGAGAAAGCTGTATCAGGAGTTGTGCAAGCTTGCGACTCACGGTTTGAATGATGGGCATCTTTGTGACTTTGTTATGTGCTTAAGATTTTGTGGTTTCAGCTGCACTGCGGGGTATGCTCGAGGTTTCGTTTAACAGAAGGCTGAGCTGCGTCGGTGACGATGTGTCCTGGCTATCTTTATCTTGTTGCTGTGTCAGCAAGGCTGGGCGCTGGTGATATTGAGTCACTTTTACGTATCATCACAAGTTTGGACAGATGGCCGTCAAGTGATCGATTTGATGCAAAACTCTTAGGGCCATTGCCATACCTGTCGGATTTGCACTCCAAAGGTTTCCTTCTTTTTTTACGTTGTTTCACAGGTTCAGCCCAAGCGGAGCTTCTGACCATGTCGTACGAACATGCCAAACCCGAGCATGCCGATTGCAAAATGACACTTGAATGCCATGAAGCGATCCGTATACTATTAGGTACAAGTGGTCCATTCGAAACCACCAGCGTTGCAATAAAAGATCTGGCAATCAAGTTTCATTGGGTGGCAAGACATGCACATTATCACAAAAGGGCAAGTATCACACAGGTAGCAGAAATCCTCGAAATGTTAGGGCGTTTCCTTCCAATTCTATTCCACCGTAAATGCATCTAGCTTAGAGAACATCAGAGAAGTCTAGGCATGCGTGTCTACATGTCCACTTAAATCTCCGCCGGACTCCAGCAAATTGGACACTTATTGCTCGGTCTGGAAGTAGTTGAGGAGGATGGAGCGCTCCTGAGACTCCTCACCCCAATCCTTGACAACGACGCAAGAGCAGTTGACGACCTTGCGAGCGTTACCCTCACGGTCGAGAACGCCTGAAAACAATGTTAGTGGTTGGTGCAAAAGAGTTGAGGTAAATGTTGTGTGAACGTACAAAGACCGGCCCACTCGCCGAGCTGCTTTCCGTCTGGAACCTTGATGAGAGGGATCTTGTGCTCGGAGCAGAGAGCGATGACGAGCTTCTTGTAAGCCTCCTCCTCGCAGGCCTCGTTGAGGACACACATGTGTGCCTGGCGACGATCGAGAGCCTTGGAAGCCTCACGGAGACCGCGGGCAAGACCATCGTGCATCAAGGCAAGCTTGAGAACGCCCTTGAGGGCATCGAGGACGGACATCTGTCCCTTTGGAGCCTCCTCTCCAGAGACCTCGACCTCATCCTGAACCTCGACGGTTGGGTTTTGCTCTTCTACGTCCGACTGTTTTTTGAGTTAGTTTCCGTCGCTATTTGAAGTTTCCTCAATGTCGCATTGCGCGCTGTCATGGCGATTGGATGCGCATTGTTGTCGCTGAGCCTTTCATAAAGGTATAATGCGACCAGGAGTATAGAGCTGTACATACCATTTTGTATGGTTTTGCGGGGCTGATGTCGAAAGATCCTCGAAGTTGCTTCGTGAAATTCTTCAGACTCGCGATGTTCCACATCCAAGAAGTGCGTGCCCTGCTCGCTTAGTGTTCCCCGCTAGGACTGGCTTAGCGCGAGTTCCCACACAACCGGCCGAAGTCAAATTCTCAACCCGCGAACTTTTCGATTTTGCTCCTGCTCAACGACAAACGGTTAATTCCAACCAACGAGGTATGTAAACACCATGAAATTACCAGATTAATTATCGGCGACGATGTTATTATGGTTATATTTGAAAGAAAAGAAAAAAGAAGTCCTTCATGATCGGGCCGGAGGAAGCAATCGGTAGTCCACTCACTCTGGCTGCCTTTGCGCTCAAGACGTATTTGGCCGCTGTTTGAAGACGCCGATACGCTTCTCTCCTCGTCGACAACGAGCTGAAGAACCCTCCGTGCTCGTCATGAGGGCACTCTTCTATGCTTGATGGCCTCAGAAGGCTAACATTCCGCCTTGCCAACAGATACCTCCTTTCCAACTCACGAACCGAGAATCTCCAAACCGCCAAAATGGTCAAGACCTCCGTCCTCAACGATGCGCTTAACGCCATCAACAACGCCGAGAAGGCTGGCAAGCGCCAGGTTCTGATCCGTCCTTCCTCCAAGGTCATCGTCAAGTTCCTGTCCGTCATGCAGAAGCACGGTATGTCGCAATCACTTTTCCACACTCCTTTCCTTCTTCGCCCTGATAACTACTTGACGGTTACGATTTCTACGACCATAGAGCTTTAAGTGGGCGATATATTATCATGCGGGGATCTTACACGTTTCATGCTTCTATTATAAGCTTACAACTTTTAAATTCTCGAGACATACTGACATTGTAACCAGGTTACATCGGCGAGTTCGAGGAGATCGATGACCACCGCTCCGGCAAGATCGTCGTCCAGCTTAACGGCCGCCTCAACAAGACCGGTGTCATCTCCCCACGCTACAACGTCCAGCTCACCGACCTCGAGAAGTGGGTTGTCAAGCTCCTCCCAGCCCGTCAGTTCGGTTTCATCGTCCTCACCACCTCCGCTGGTATCATGGACCACGAGGAGGCCCGTCGCAAGCACGTTGCCGGAAAGATCATCGGTTTCTTCTACTAGAGGATTCCTTCTTGATCAAGGGCGCTTGGAGTTCGTGAGCATGTGCATCTGAAGCGATTAAAGGATATACCCCCGGAACGGAATGCCGTTGTTCAGATCGTGTGGTTGCTCTTAACTGAGATAGCTCACG
Source organism: Antarctomyces pellizariae (assembly GCA_010623925.1). NCBI lineage: Eukaryota > Fungi > Ascomycota > Leotiomycetes > Thelebolales > Thelebolaceae > Antarctomyces > Antarctomyces pellizariae. The sequence continues at coordinate 102,902 of WCAA01000039.1, forward strand.
GTAGCTAGAAATAGCCTTGCATATCAAGCCAATTACAAGCTCATGACCTCGATTATTGATCCTCGTATTTGACCACCGTGTACTATGCTCGATGCTTCGCTTGTGTTTTTAAATGAAAACGCATATGCCAATGAGACATGAAGCTCCTTGTCTGAATTCTTCAAATTTGCTTTCCATGGCGATAGCTCTGACCAGGTCATATCATATCGTGCTTGGCCATGTATAGTCGAGCGTTTTATCCACCTGTTTCAAGATCCCCCCAGCATTGGCCGATCCTTCGAGCTTCAATACGGCTGCCAGGCGACTAAGACAATGCGTCCTTTAAGAGAATGCCATTTCCTGTTCGTATATATCCAAATCATCATTCATTATACTATCAACCAATGAAACATGCCTGCACCTTTTCGTATCCAAAACTCCGCCGAACCAAAGACCCCTCGATATCCCGTTGGGCTTAATACAAAACTCCACCCTCTGCCTGTGTGGACTCCCATCTTATGTCCTCGTCTGCGTGCCCTTGCTTTCCCATTACGTCCTTGAGGTTTACTTCGACTTAACACCCATAACACTATAATAATTATTCTGCTCCACATGACTTTTGCGGCCTGTGCGCCCACAAAAAACATTACACCCCTCCCGCGCCGCATTCGGCGGGGTGTAGAGGTGTAGCGAAACAGCGATATCGCTCTGTTCGTTGCTGATTTTGTGCATCCCGAGGTCGTCGGACATATATGTCGTTTGTCCCTCGGCGTACACGGTGCTTCTGATGAGTTTAGGGATTGGGCGCCCGATGGGTCCGATCTCCATGGTTTCTCCCTCGGGACAGAAGTCGCCCAGGGTGTAACGGGATTCGGTCAATGAGCCCTTCAGGATGCGCATCAGGCAGTGCGCGTCCGCATGGTCGTGGATCATGGAACCCTTGCCAGGCGACCACACGAGGAGGAGGAGGTTGTATTTCCCGTTCCCGGTCCCGACAAGGTTGCGTGTGTAGCCCCGGCTGAGGTCAGGCATGGCGAGGTGGGCCCAATCGTCTGGGTTGGAATGGTATTCGCTCATGAGTCTCGTCAACCCTTCAAGGTCGACACCCTCAGTCGTGAGTCCTGAAGTGGGGCCCAAAACATCGGTAATATCCTGGATCAACTTCTCAAACGCATTCGGGTGCTGATGGGGTCCTTTTGCCGCGCAAGGTAACTTGTTGCAGGCTTCGAGAGAGGGAGATGGTGTTGGAGATACGGAGGAAGCGGTTACGGTGAAGTCGGTTGGGAGGAATTTGAGGCCTGTGATGGAGGAGGGTGGGTGGGGCAGGTCGGAGATAGTGAGTGCTGGCGACATTGTGGGTGGTGTTGAGATGTGCAGTATATAGTTTGTGGTGCTAATCGGTTGGTGTTATCCAAATAGTATGTATGTGGTGGTGATACGTGGCGTATTAGATTCGCATTAGATCCGTTTATAGAACGTGTCAATTTTGCTGATGATAAGGATTAAATAGCCAGGATATCTCTGTAACTATCCCTTAGATATATTAACTCAAACGCTTTAGTCACGTTGAGGCTGAAGCTGGAAGAAGTGATGTCGGAAAATACGAAGAGAAAGTCTCGAAAGGAGATTTGAAATGGAGGAGGGCCCGAGACTTATCAGTGATGAGTGTAGTTGAGCTAGTTTCCATCTTATCTTGTGGTCTTCTTGGCCTAGCTCAGGCACAAACGTAGTTAAGGCTAACATAAAACGAGAAGCATGGGAACAATGCATCATAAACGCCAGATATCCACATACTCGAGGTCTTGGTACGAGCGTAAGAAAGCTCCTGCAACCTGGTTGGTTACTACGTTGTGCGTTTGGCGCATGTCCGGCATCGGGATCTGCGTGCCGTGGGACAGTCGGACTTAATCCGCACCACGAGGATCCTGCAGGAGGCTGGTCACCGACGGAAGCCGGGTTTTCATGACACCAGATTAGAGATGCTTATGTGTCAGAAAAATTCGATCATCGAAAGGAGCAGGTGAAGCTTATTATGTTTGGTATCGCATGAAATTCTTCACTGTAAGGCGGCTCGGCATGGCCGAATGTGAGTAGACAGAGACAGATACGAGATGTGCGCTGTTCAGCCCGTAGATAGCCAGTTGACGTCGGATCTGATATCCTATTCCTGCAGTGTATAAGACTATGAGTGCTTGATGTCTACATTTCCACCGGCACAATGCCAACAGCTTGAGTCCATCTGTGCAAAGAATGTGAGAAGATGTAAGTAAATTGCACTCGCCTCGAAAGAACAGAAGCCAGAATGGTCTTCCGCTTCGTCCAAAGCTACGTCGGCAACAGCAACACAATCATCTACGTCCTCTTCATATTCACCATCTTCTGCATCGTAAGCATGAACTGCGCAAAGCAGACCTTTTCCCACAATTTCCCCTCACTTTCTCTCTCATCTCTTCAAAAATCCCTTCTACCTCGGGCTGCTAACAGCTTAACAGCAGCCCAAGATATGGAGGACCCAAATTCGTGTTCAACTTTTGGCAGTATGTGATGGGGATAAAGAAGAGATCAACAGTGGATAGCTGTGGGGCGATTGGGGGGCAGGAATGGCATCCGCCTTTGGCTTGTAATTGAAGATGAATGGTTATTTCCAGGGCTGAAGGTCTAGACTGATGGTAGAAGGACAGGCGGTTTCGGTGGACAAGAATCCAACTTAACTTTACACCCTTGGAAGCGTCTACACGGCACCTCCAAAATATCATACTAAATATATGGATCACTTGAACAGCCTTGGCTGATAAATCTTCGAGGTTTAAGCTTTCTTTTCGGGTCATTCGTTGGTGTTTTAAAACGTTTTGAGGTGGTCGGTAGTTTTTGAGATTTTCATCGCTCATCGAAACCGCCTTAGACGAAATATTCGTCCTTCGGTTCCGACTTATTGGCCTAGATAGCGTGACCGCAACTAAATAAGCTTTCGTGTTAACTCTAGAAGCCTTGAAGCTCTAAAAGATTGAGCTGCGATGTCACCCACTCTCTGACTAAAATCCGTTGTTGAAATGCCCTGCTGAAGCTCATTCCCACTAGCGTCATGCAGCTCCCTACCCCGCCATCCAACAAGGCTGCGCATGCCACTTCACTTGCTCTGAGGTTACTTTTACACACTAATTATCACCTCTCCAATCAATACCCATCTGCTTCATCACTCTGCGTCTCGACATCGAGATCAAGCTTCAGCCACGAAGAAGGCTGAAAAGAAACAGCACGATAAAGACGAGGGAAGGCTCGCAATGGCACCAAAAAGCAACGCAAAGGGCAAAGGCAAGGCCGGAGCAGAAGAAAAGAAGGGTGATGGAAAAGTGAAACAGAGTCAGTACATTAATGTTAGGCATATCCTTGTAAGTAACTCCATCTCTTGGTCTGCTATTACCCTCCTCTTGTCCCAACTGCATAACAAGCTGGGGGAATGAGAGAGCAAGCTAACGCTCAGACAGTGCGAGAAACACTCCAAAAAAGAAGAAGCACTTGAGAAGCTTAAAAACGGAGCGAAGTTTGACGATGTGGCGAGGGAGTTTAGTGAGGATAAGGCGAGAGCTGGTAGGACACTTTCCTTGACTCCGTTCTTGATCTGCCAACCAGTTGCTATCCACCTACCACTTCCAGCCACGATACTTGGGCACTACCAATGTCGCCAAGCTTTCTCTCGATGATCGCACAAGGCAATTTGGATAGGCTAGAGACAGCCGCGGAAAACCGAGCCGTAACACAAAACGGGACAAAGCTAGGCGGGGTGGTGGAGTGGCAGGGCAGGCGCTGTTCCTGCGTATGCAGATAGACGGCGACACTTCCGGCGCGCACGAGGCTGGACCGCATGAGGATGTCACGACAGCACAGAGCTGCACAGACAACCTGATAAAGAGAGGAGCTTCGAATGCTATGCGCCACAAGTGTTGTTTATCGTTACTGAGAGCCTGGGCCCTCCGATTTTGGTTCGAGGTTGTACTCATTGCTCGCTATCCACCGCCTCTTGTGTTTTCAGTGTTATTAGGGGATATGATGGAGGACTGGGGGCATAGAGTACAGAAGCTGACAAACATCAGGCGGAGCACTAGGCTGGAAGAAGCGCGGCGAGCTCGACCCAACATTCGAGAACGTCGCTTTTGAGCTTGAGACTAGCACGACTGCGTCACCGAAATATGGAGAGGCGAAGACGGGGCATGGACATCATATTATGATGGTCGAGGGGAGAAAGTGAGCATTGGGGAGTACACAGATGTGGTTATGTAGCCAGGATTCAAAAGGAAGAAATGGGCAAGGAAATGAGATACCACATTAGCGGTTGTGTTCAGCTACGGAATGAGAGGAAGTTTAAGCAAGATAAAGCCACAAAGAGGTGTTTCAAAATCGATGAAGTCGAGTTGCCTATTGATCATGGATGATTACGGTTGAGGGGAGGAGGACAACCGTGATGAAGCGACTCGTCGACTATTTGTCCAGTACATAGCTACCCAGGCATTTAACGAGTGACCTCTTAACGACTCAGTTCCCGTTGCTCATCGCATCTCCCATTACTATTTCTTAAAATGCTTTGTGATTCGTAATCCCAACCGAAGTAGGCAAACACGATCACCAGCTAGTTAGAGCGTGGTGCTATTAACACCAAGGTCGCCCAACCAACTCTTTTGATAGTCATTCACCTTTGCCTATTTGGGTACAGCTAGCTACGCAACGTGCAGTTGATGGGAAGGAGCGATTGACAGGGGTGTCTGATCACGATCTCAGCCTCGCCAAAATATTGTGGCCGCTTGCAGCCTCGTTGGATTTGTCAACCCGCAAGGTCTCTTCTCTGTCGCCAACACAACTCGAGCATCTTTTAGGACGCCAGTTTGTCATTCTGGCGCCTCTCAACCACTTACGGCTCGGCGCGGTCACAAGAAGTGCATTCAAGCCATTCACCCTACCATCAATTATTTCACCGATTGCGCTTCGCGCAATGGCGACCGTTACCAACCCAGCGGGCCACGATCCCTCCCTCAGCATCGCAGAGAATCTGGCAAAGATGGAGCCAAAGCATGAGAAGTTGCATGGCAGAGCGTTTTATGAGAGTATTGGCTCTCCAAAGTTTGTGCTCGCGCCGATGGTGGACGCTAGTGAATTTGTATGGCCGCCCTCTTGCTCCACGTTAGCCGTTACTTTGCGACAGCCAGTTGCGCACCGTCTGGGATTGATTGCTGATTCGTCATTTCTAGGCTTGGAGAATGCTCACACGCACTTATATGACCCCAGAATCCAACAAGAAGCTGGTAGCTTACACACCGATGCTCCACTCCCGTCTGATGACCGAAACCGCCAAGTTCCGCGACAACCACTTTCAACCCCTTTGCAAATCCTTAGACACCAAGCCACCATTCCCACTCAGCGCCCAACCCTCCGACCTCCACTTGGACGGCAATCCCTCGATTGACCGGCCCCTGTTTGTCCAGTTCTGCGCCAACGATCCACAAGTCCTGCTAGATGCTGCAGAGTATGTGGCGCCGTTTTGCGACGCTGTGGATCTCAACTTGGGCTGTCCGCAAGGGATTGCGAAGAAAGGCGCTTATGGGAGTTTTCTGCAGGAGAACCAAGAGCTTATTTATAGGTTGATAAACATTCTACATTTGAATCTGGCGGTGCCTGTTACAGCGAAGATCAGGATACTGGAGAACAAGGAAAGAACGCTGGAGTATGCTAAAAAGGTTCTTAGCGCAGGGGCGAGTGTGTTGACTGTGCATGGGAGGGTGAGGGAGGCAAAGGGGCATAAGACTGGACTTGCGGATTGGTCATACATCAGATACCTCCGCGAGAACCTGCCCAAAGAAACGGTGATTTTCGCAAACGGAAACATCCTCGTCAGAGGCGACATTGGAAAGTGTCTCGAAGCCACAGGGGCCGACGCTGTGATGTCGGCAGAAGGTAACCTCTACGACCCAGCAGTCTTTGCTGAGCCACCAGCGGTAGGAGAGGAGGGCACCTTTTACTGGAGAGGTAAAGACGGAAAGGGAGGCTTTAGAATGGACGACGCGATGCGAAGATACATGGACATCCTCTACAAATACGTCCTCAAAAAACCAGCGCCAGTGCGGAAACCGCTGTACATCCCAGGCCAGGCAGCCGTCGAGGCTTTAGCCGAGGCGACGACGGAGGATAGCGACGAGCCGCCAAGGAAGAGAGTGAAGATAGACACCTCCACCACAGAACCAGCACCAGCAGCAATAAAGAACGGAACTTCGAAGAATCAGGAGAAGAAGCAGGAAAAGAAGAAGAAATTCGAGCGCACGTCCAACCCGAATTTAGTGGCGATGCAGGCGCATTGCTTCCATATGTTACGGGCGCTGGTGAATAAACATCATAACGTCCGGGATGCGTTGGCGAGGAGTAGGGCGGGGGATATTGAGGCTTATGAGGAGGTTTTGAGGTTGGTGGAGAGTGTTTGCGAGGTAGGGATGCGGGAACATGAAGCTACGGGGGCCGAGAGCTGGGAGAGGGAAGTGGAGGAGATGGAGAGGAAGAATGGGGCGGTTAAGACTGAGGAGGCAAATGGTGAAGCGGAGGTTAAAACTTTCGAGACCACCCTCACCAAAGAAGGTGATCTGGAGGATGGCAAGCTCGTCACCGAGCCGGTCTCCGAAACCTCCCAACCAAACGAAGCCTATCAGACCTCGGTCCAGGCCGTGAGGGAGTGCAGAAGGCCATGGTGGGTTATGCAGCCATACATCAGGCCGCTGCCCCTCGAAGCTGTGCTTAAAGGTTCCTTGACGCTGAGTAGAAAGGAGATGGCGAACCTGAGTCCAGGGGCGAGGGAGAAGGCGGCGGCTATGGGGGCGTATAAGAACATGGAGGTTGGCACGCAGCCACAGGGCGTGAGCAAGAAGGAGGCTAAGAGGTTGAGGAAGGAGGAGGCGAAGGTTGCTGCTAAGGCGAAGTATGGCAAGGTTGAGGGTGCGTTTGGAAAGGAGAACTTAAAGGAAGGCGAAACTGGTGAGAGGGAGGCCGTTGCTCGGCAACCAGTTGCCAACGTGGCGGTGGAGAAGAAGGTGGAGGAGAATGTGGAGCACAGATAAGGCTTATGCGCCAGAGACTGTGGCTTAAAGCGGCGATTCAAGCGTCCAAAGCCCAGGCTGCGGTTCATCAGAGCACCTACTGGACGAAGAGGACAGCCAAGCCCTGGGGGTTTCTAATGCTGTGGATGTGTTAAAGGCGTAGTGGACCGAGGCCGCTAAAGTCGTTAAAGGCAGCTGCCAGATATCCAAAGATCTTGACTCTCCAGGAGAAAAAAGTAAGGGGGCGTAGAGGATAGAAAGTGTAAGTCAAGTGCTGATTTACTACTGTTACATATCAACACAAATATGTCATGTATCACGTACATCTAGCACCATGTCGGCACTCGGTGTCCTTATTTCACTACCAGTTCATGCTGCTCTCCAAAATCTCCGTATGTCGGTCTTAACCTAATCAGTAGAGAGTGATGTTATGGTGGGATCGGGCAAGGTCAAAAACCAAGAGTGGATCGATCATTGGGTGGAAGGAGAAGGACCAGCCTCAGAGGCCACACCTCAGGACGTTTCCGACAGCTGGCGGGTGCCACATACACGGGTCGATCCAGAGCTGGCGAGACAGAGCTTGGCTTAAGAGGCATTTGTTCTAGAAATATTGAATGTCAAGACATACTGCATCCTTCTCCAACAACTTACGATAGCAACTTCATACCTCGGCCGAGCTCGATATGAGCACTCGGTTGGCCGTCGCGCAACTCATGCAGACATCTCGTCTTCTTTAAGCAATTTCAAAATGAAAATTCTGCGTCGGGCTACTTGCTAGCTCGACACCGTCCTGAGACTGAAGCTAAAGAGTCTGATCGTACGAGTACGATAGTGGATCTCAGCATGAGGCAGCGATGCGAAGTGAAGACTGCGTTGCATGGCCCAGCACGTTCCGAGCATGCGAAAACCAAACCTTGTTCTCAGTCCTACTCTTAACATCGTTACAAAAGAGTAGAGATGAGCAGAACAGTCCTTGAATTCTGCCCTGTCAACTCGAAACTCTCAATTTGTCGACTTGCAGTCGAGACTGTGTCGATTTCAGTGGTCAGCAGCAGTTGGGAACTCGCCGTGGCCTCGGTCCTTCTTTTTCAGACAAGCTTCTCACTAAAGCCTCCAGTCGGAAAAGCGTGGATGATCGTGAGGTCCAAGGCAAGGCTGATGGAGTCTCGAAATTACAGACAGCCACTGCGGTGTCTGGAGGAGGCAAAGATGTCGAGGAGCTTAAACGCAAGCTGACGTGGTTCTTCCCTGTGCCCAGGAACGGCCTGTCAGAGGCTACGTGAGATTCGAGCGCTCTCAGCAGTGAATCTAATCACCGCCTCACAGCCGAACACGTGGGACCAATAAGAGGACAACAGTTGCGGTGAAGCAGGGAGATGGCATGTGAAGATGAGCTTCGCTAGGCGATAAGCGGAATGGTCAGGAATGCAGAGATTTTGGAGATCTGCTAGGGAGGGGCGTCAGGACATCTGAATGGGAGGTCCGAGGGAGGTATGCATGAGGTGTCGCGTGCTCGTTGTTATCTGATCCTTCCATGTTGTGGAACTGGAAACATAGTGCACCTCCTCAAGTTTGATCCTCGCCAAAACAGAGAAATCGCGGCTTCTCTTGTGCCTCAGGCTAATCTGGAGAGTCCGGAGATGGCAGCTGTCCAACAACGCCACCAGTCGTTGTCCCTTTTGTGTTCATTCCCGGGGCAAACCGGCGCATTCAACTTGCTAGCTTCTTTTCCTCAAACTATTGCTTAGCCGAGACGCACTTGCCTAGGTACACCCAATCATGGCCACCCTACCTGGTGTCTCGCCCACGCTGTCACTCCCCACAGCCAAGCTGCTAGCTCTCTAGCTTGCCGCTGCCTTACTGTACCACACTTTCCCCAGTCCACCTTGCGGTGTCCCAAGGACCGCATTTTCCGAGCTGCTAGCTCCAGATAAGGCTGGGTTGTCCAATTAGTGGGAAGTATTTTTCGTGAAACTCTTGACACCCTGCAGTCCGAGTCCTGCCAACCGAGCGCCCTTCACCTTGCCGCTTTTCTTCTGCTGTCAACACCGCCTTTTCTCTCTTCTCTATTATACTCATTCTACATCTCTACCTCTGCGTGTTTTGGATATAGCTGTGTCGTCTTTTGAGCATTTTATCAACTGGCACTGACAAAACACATCAAACCATGGCGTCCACAACCGCCAACGACGTCCACCCAGGCACAACATCCGGGCACGTCTCCATCCCTCACGCAACAGCCACAACGTTCAACGTCTCCCGCCACCGCTCCCGCTCCATAGGCCACCTGGGACGCTCCGATTCCACCGGCGACCGCGCGAATGCCACTTTCTCCGAAGGCATTGCATCCGACGATGCTCAACTTGAGGAGTTTGGGTACAAGCCCGTCTTCAAGCGCGAATTCGGCTACCTTTCCACCTTCTCCTTCGCCGTCTCCATCTCCGGCTTGTTCGCAACCGTCATGACGACCTTCTCCTATCCACTCTATGCTGGAGGATCGGCGGCAGCAGTATGGTGTTGGTTGATCGGAGGAGCGGGCTGCTTGTGCCTCGCATTCTCAGTCGCTGAGCTCGTCTCTGCTTATCCTACTTCGGGAGGACTCTACTATACCGTCTCGCGCCTCGCGCCAAAGAAGTATTCGCCAATCCTCTCCTGGTTAACAGGCTGGATCAACCTCCTCGGCCAAATCGCAGGTGTAGCCTCCTCCGAATACGGCGCCGCGCAGATGCTCCTCGCTGCCGTGAGCATGGGCACCGACTTCCGCTACGAGATCACCACGGGCCACACCATCGGCGTCATGGCAGGTCTCACCTTGTTTTCTGGCTGCGTAAACTCGATGTCCACATACTGGATCGAGAAAATGACCAAGGGGTACGTAATCTTCCACATTGGCGTTTTGATATCCTGCTGCATCGCCTTGTTGGTCAAGACCGAGAACAAGAATACAGCCGAATACGTATTCACGCACGTCGAGTCCAATTCCGGATGGGAGCCAAAGGGCTTCTCCTTCCTCTTCGGCCTTTTGTCCGTTGCATGGACGATGACGGATTACGATGCCACCGCACATATCACCGAAGAGATGACCAACCCAGCCGTCAAGGCTCCATGGGCTATTTCGGCCGCCATGGTGTTCACATACATCGGGGGTTTCCTCTTCAACATCGTGCTGTGCTTCTGCATGGGTCCCGACATCCTCGAGGTCCTCGCCGATTCAAAGATCAACCAGCCCGTCGCACAGATCTACTACAACTCCCTCGGCAAAGCGGGGGGCATCTTCTTTACGCTGTCGGGTTTTGTTATTATTAAATTTGTCTGCTTCACCGCTTTGCAAGCTACTGCCCGCACCGTCTTCGCCTTTTCGCGTGACGGTCTTTTGCCGTTTAGCAGCGTGTGGACGAAGATCAACAGCAAGACTGGCACCCCGCTTACCTCCGTCTGGTTCTGCGTGCTGTTTTGCATCGCTATCAACCTCATCGGTCTCGGCTCCTACACGGCCATCGGCGGCGTCTTCAACGTGTGCGCCATCGCCTTGGACCTGAGTTACTGCATCCCAATCATGTGTAAGCTCATCTTTGGCGACTTCGTACCGGGCCCATGGAACCTTGGGAAGGCGTCGGTGTTCATCAATGCTTACGGATGCGCGTGGACGTTCTTTGTGAGCATTATCTTCATCATGCCGACTGTTATGCCTGTCACCCCTGATACGATGAATTATGCTATCGTTTACTTTGTGGCGATTGTGGTGTTTGCGTTGGGGTGGTGGGCGTTTAGGGGACGTCATCATTATGAGGGGCCGATCCAGCATGTGGGGAGGGCGGAGAGTGAGGATAGTCTTCATACTAGTATTCCGGTTGAGAACAAGGATGCGTCGAACGCGGATGTTGATCCTGCTTACGGCGTCAAGAACTGAGCAGGGGAATCGAGAGTCCAGAAGGTACGGATTGGCTATGGGCTGAAAGCCGAACTGAGTCGAGTTGTTCGAGGTCGTTGGTGGAGGGCAGAGGCGGCGGTAAAAATGAGGGCATCAAGTATGATGCGTGCCTGTGGTGGTGGCGATGAATATGCAGGAGGAAGTGTGGTCTTGGATACAAAGACAACACATGCTGCCATTCATTTGGTTGGTAAGAAGGTAAGACAGATAACGACATAATGCTGTTTCAACGAGCAATTGGAGCGATTGGATACTATAAACGGAGGCAATGGGATATACCAAGCGGATCACTCAACGTGATGCTGCACACTGGCGTTCGGGGTTGTTTTTTTTTGTTGTTTTTTTGGATATGGAGAAGATGGTAGAGTAGTGCCGTTTAAGGCGAAGAGCGGATTGTATGATAGAGCGAGCGAGATAAGTGTGCGAATAGAATGAAGACATTAAAAGGTCCTCTTGGGCATCATAGTCTGCTTGCATTTGGAAGGGCTAAGCAAGCCATCGTCAACTGGGTGGCCGGCAGCAGCCAGCTGACGCCAGCAACACGTTGGTCGACAACAAAAAGAAACAGTGCAAGTCGTTGGCCGCAGCAACTGATCGACAACAGCAACAGCACTGTCTCAAACCATTCCAGTTCTTGTCTCTTGTCTCTTGAAAACTGCATAACGTGCTCTGCTGCCGGTTCGCATCGGGTTCATATCACAGCCATAAACAACCCACAGCACACAGAAACGCACAAACACACAAAGCAGGCACAGCACGGTCCAAAGGCATCCATTAGATCCCTCATCTCTACTCATTCCCAAAGCTAAAATACGGATCAAGATCCAACATTGCTACACCACATCTTTGCACTACATTCCCCTTCTATACACAGGGTCTGCGGGACGGAGAAATGTAATATCAACTAATTGCGCAGCCTCCACTTGATCCCTTCTCCTTCGCAGGAGCAGAGCTAAAGGCCACGCACTCAAAGGTCGTTAAAAGTTCTTCTTGTCTCGTACGCACCCCTCACTCTTCTCTTTTGGGGAGGAGGATGAGGTTGTCCTCGTACGGCGTACTCGGACGGTGGGTATCCAGCTCGAAACCTCTCGTGGGTGAGGGGAGGTTGAGCGAGGCAAGAGACATCGCGCGTCTGTCTAGATATGGAAAAGGAGGAGATGTGAGGCATGGGAAAGGAGGAGATGTGAGATACGAACCTCGTGTCCAGTCCCTCCTTGACGGCACCATGCAAAGAAGCTGGCATTGTCCTCTTACAGCAGAGGTGTAGTGTTGAAAAGAACAAAAGACGAACCAACGCGAAATCGCGTCGTCGATAAAAATTTCCGTATCTTATCTAACTCCCGGTCTTCCGTACTTCCGGCGCTACGGCGCTACTCCCGGCCGAGCCCTTCCGCCAACTCTCCCTCTCTTCTCAAGAAGGGGGCACAAAAACGACACTGCCCGAAAATCGGGATCAAAAGGTTATCAATGGGCCTAATCCGGGATTGAACCGGAGACCTCTTACAATTTAGACTCGTTGCCGAGGACCCAAAGCAAGAATTCTACCACTGAACTATCAGGCCCGCTTGTATTTAGATCAACCTAATAGAAGAAATAAATAAAATTAACAAAAATATGCATTTTGTCGTTTTGCTGTTTTGGGTTTCTTAGTGACGTTTAGTGAGACACAACAAAATGCGAGGGACTGAATGACTTGGATGAGGGAGGAGGGATTCTGATTTGCCAATGGTAGTCTTCATGTAATAAGCGAAGGCGCTGTGTGTTTTACCAAAGAATCGCAAGAGGGCGCGGAAGGAATTGCTCTTTCTCGCTCGTTTTGTTGGGAGCTGAAGAGCGTTCTGTCCAAGTCGCGAAATTATAGCACGCCAGCCTGTTGTTTCTCAACAACTTAGTCCTTGAAGCGATGTGAAACCTACATGCTGACCACTGTTAAATCGACAATAACATGGAGGTTGTCGGGAAAGTATTCTTCTCGCTACCCTATTGAGTATTGACTGATTTGCACGGCTTGAAAGCTGTAGTTAAAGCTTTAGTCAGCTATCCGTGGGTGCTTTCAGGAAGCTCTTTGCCAGCTCTCTAAGCCGACCTTTCTACGGTGTCACCAATTACAGAAAAGGTCCCCAAACCGGATAATCGGATGTTGGTCCTTCAATAACATAATATAAATCACATGCAACCACCTGCCTCTCGGTACAGTATGTCGACTTTATCCTTTTTCCCTTTTCCCCTTTCCCTTGTCCCAAGTTCAACCGTGTTAATCATCTTGCATTGTTTATCATTCTGGACTGCCAGTCATCCTGGACTGTTAGTCATCCTGGATTGTTAATCATCCTAGGTCATCGACTTGGCGATTTATCATGCCAGCAAGGAGCGAGATCACAGTGCGTGTACGTTCAATACTCCCTGGATACGAATCTCTGCATCGTCCTTCCAGACATTATTGCGCCATTGGAAACTTCTCAGAACCTCGAGTTTATACAAAGCACCGTCGCGCACCTGGGGCGACAAGAGACAGACCAGGGGCATTTGAGCATTTCCATATGAGACGGTGTTGATGCTTACTAATACAGTTCCTGCAAGGAGTCTCCGTCCCAGACGAAGAGGTTGCCTCGGGTCGCAACGTGATTCGTTAATTCTGCTTGATGCTGCTTCTTTGCCTCGAAGGAAGCTCTTGACCGAGAGAGCTATGCAGTTTACGAGTGCAGCGACCCTTTCTTGCTTGATTAACAAGCACACGAGGAAGCCAAGAAAGAGCCCGAGGGTGGGCTCTCATTGGTCACAGTTGGTCGGTAGCTCTCCAACCCACGTCCGATTATGCATTGAGATCTCGCGAAGCACGTTCTTGTCTCAGCCGCGTCAGCCAGCTGGCTAACAGGGCGCGAGATTGAGTGATCAACAGGACAAGATCCGAAGGCAGGAACAGATCCGAAGGCAGGAACAGCGGGATTGACAGACGCAAGCAGGCAGGAAAGACGGCACGCAATGCGAAGGGCGGGCGACTAAGAAGTGCCGGTGAAGCGCAGTAGTCCTAGAAAGCCGTTGAGAGAGCCAGCAATTAATTCGGCAACAAACAGAGGTCAAGAGATGTCGTCGGCGCCGGGGATTTTTGTTCCTCCCCCTCCCTCTCTCGGCAAGGCGCCGTGAGCAGCCCAAGGAAACCTTTACTCGTAGCATCAATGACGTCGAGTCGGTGAGGAAAACCCATGTGGAAAACTCGATGTGACCATGTGCGCACACTTACCGGCGCCTTTTCAAAGCTTAACAACTTTAATCCACATCTGTCATGCACCCCGCACTCTAAACCCAAGCTGAGCCCCGTATTCCACGAAAGCTTCTTAACTTACCAATCAAAAGATGACAGACGACAAGGATGTTACGGCTTTCTCCGGACGACGTCAGCCAATCTGGGTATGGATCAACTGCGAGAGACACTTACTTAGCCTTTCTTAGTCATCGAGCTTGGCGCTTTGTTGACAGGTGGGAGATGGAGAGTCACTTGAGCGTTACTGCACCCATCGTGAGTTTCGGTGGGTACAGGGTCATCAGGCACAGGCACAGGCACAGGCACAGGCACAGCACAAGCACAAGCACAAGCACTGTACAATCACAGTACAACCACAGGACAGGCACGGCACAACCACAACCACAACCACAGCCACAGCCACAGCCACAGCCACAGCCACAGCCACAGCCACAGCCACAGCACAGCCACAGTACATTCACAACGCAACAACCACAGCACAACCACAGCACAGCCACATGTAGCCAACAGGTCACTGTGCAAAGATAGCTATTGTGACTGATTCATCTGTAACCAGGTGGCATACTGGCATACCGGCATACCGGCATACCGGCATATCAGGCATGATACCACCAGCTAATCTCCAGATCAATGTTTGATCGACCACAACCCTTCCGTTCGCGTCTGACAACTTCGCAGATCACACAGGAATAGGTTACTACCTGTACGAGATGCCCAATTACACCATAATTGTTCTCTCACATGTCAAGCAGTCTACCTTCGAGTAGCGACAGAGACTCTAAATGTGCCAACGACGCCAAAAGCTTGACTCTCTTTGTCGCCAAACAAGATGTCGCGCAGTTGTATCTGCATCTCTCATCCAAAAAAGCACTTTGAACGCTCAAACTAGTTTCCCCCCCCCCCCCCCCCCCCCCCCTAAATTCCGAATACGAGACAGGGTTCTCCACACTCCAAGCTCAACTTCCATGTCGTTTAACCATGTCGTCTAACCATGTCGTCTAACCACGGAGTTTGAACTAAAACGGAAGGCAGGTCCGCTCTCTCTATATCTCTCCCTTGTCCGTCTTTCAGCCCAATGACAGGGGTTTCGCATTCTTCGCAACTCACTCCACGTTTCGGCAGCGGGTGACTGTTGAGCTCTGCCTGGACAGACACTCCAGTTGAGTTACTTTCCCACGTGGGACGAGTCAGTCGCAGCCTGTCAGTCGCAGCCTACCAGTCTAACGGCGCAGCATACTCGATGGAAGTGCCGAGCACCCTTCCATCCATGTGGAGAGATCCGGCTTGCTTGTGCTCATGTAGGAACCCGACCTGGCTCCTCTGAAATCCATAAGTCCATAAGTTCCTCTGAAATCCATAAGTACTGTCTCACTCCCTCCTCCACTGTTTTCCTTTCAAGCCTCGTCCCAGGTCAGCAAACGGTTCAGATCCTGCAGCGATCTACTACCGGTAGCCGTCAAAATGAAGCTCTCACTCACTCTCCTCTCCCTCATCGGGCTCGCGGCCGCCCTTCCCGCCAACATTCCCCGCGCCCCAACCGCAGAGGAGCTCGAAGGCATCATCGTGGCTCGTGAGGCGGCAGACATCGAAGCCCGCGCCACGGTCGCCCCAACCGTGTCCATCGCCTACCCCCAAGCCACCATCGTCGGTCTGGGCGGAAAGGTCGAGCAATTCCCCGGTATCCCATTCGCAAAGAAGCCGGTTGGAGAGTTGCGTCTAAAGCCGCCGGTGCCTTTGACAGGCGATCAGGGCGTGATTAAGGCGCAGAAGAACGGGATGAGTTGTCCGCAGTTTATTTTTAGTACGGTGCTTGAGGATGCGATCCCAACGGCGGCGCTGGGCCTGTTGTTGAACACGCCGTTGATTCAGAAGATTTTGAACGCCGGAGAGGACTGCCTCTACTTGAACGTCCACAGGCCAGCAGGTACTAAGCCAGGAGACAAGCTCCCTGTGCTTTTCTGGATCTATGGTGGTGGTTTCGAGCTGGGCTGGAACTACATGTACGACGGCTCGCCATGGGTGCAATCTTCTATCAACCAAGGCAAGCCCGTCATCTTCGTAACGGTCAACTACCGACTCGGCGGCTTCGGGTAAGCACTCCTTGCCACTTTTCTCGCCACTAAACTAAACTAACACGCGCAGCTTCCTCCCGGGAAAAGAGGTCCTCGCCGACGGCTCCGCCAACATCGGCCTCCTCGACCAACGCCTCGGCCTGAAATGGATAGCAGACAACATCGCCTCCTTCGGCGGCGACCCCGACAAGGTCACCATCTGGGGCGAGTCGGCCGGCGCCATCTCAGTCTTCGACCACATGGTCCTCTACGACGGGGACCACACGTACCAGCGTCAGGGCACCTCCGACAAAAAACCCCTCTTCCGCGGTGGCATAATGAACTCGGGCTCTGTCGTCCCCGCCGACCCGGTTGACGGCGTGAAGGGCCAGGCTGTATACGACACCGTGGCAGCCGCCGCGGGCTGCAGTGGCCCAGACTCGCTGGCCTGCCTAAGGAAGGTAAGCTACCAAACCCTCCTCAACGCGACCAACAGCGTCGCCTCCCTCCTCTCCTCAAGCTCCGTCGCCCTCTCCTACCTTCCGCGCCCCGACGGCGTGCACCTCACCGCCTCCCCCGACGTCCTCCTCGAATCGGGACGGTATGCCCGCGTCCCCTATATCCTCGGCAGCCAGGAGGACGAGGGCACCATCTTCGCCCTCTTCCAATCCAACTTCCTCCGCACCACCAACGATGTCGCAGAATACCTCTCCGGCACCTTCTTCATCAACGCCGGGCTAGCCAAGATAAAGGAGCTCGTCGCCACCTATCCCAACACGCTCTCCGAAGACGGTTCACCGTTTAGGACCGGACTGCTGAATAATTGGTATCCGCAATTCAAGCGCCTGGCCGCCATCCTCGGTGATCTCACATTCACGCTCAGTCGGCGCATTGTGTTGAACACCACGGCCAAGATTAGCCCCGAGGTAAAGACTTGGTCGTATTTGTCTTCCTTCAACTACGGGACGCCTATCCTGGGCACCTTCCACGGGTCGGATTTGATCCAGGTGTTCTTCGGGATTAGGCCAGACTACTGCGCCGACGCTTTCAGGGCTTATTACCTCAGCTTTGTGAATACGTTGGATCCGAACGAGGGGACGAGTCGCAGGTTTGCAAAGTGGCCGGAGTGGAAGGAGAGCAAGAGGTTGTTGAACATGTATGCGGATTGGAGTACGTTTATTAAGGATGATTTCCGCACTGATACGTACGACTATCTGGTGAACAACATCAAGAGCTTCTACATCTAGGTAGCGAGGGAAGAGAGGACAGTATGGTAATAGCACTGGTTGCTAGTGGTTACTGGGTGGCTGGCTCGAGCTGAGCTTGAGGTGAGGAGCAGAGCTCTATGATCGACGATACCCAGGATAGGATAGCTACGAGGAGCATCAGTCTAGTCTAATGAATGAACACCCAGGCTCTATTCTTCCCCATCCTGGCGGGATGTGTGATGGTTAGCACCGCACCGTTCCTTTTCTGCGTAGCGAAAAATCAACTTTCGTCCTCTGAACTCCACCGCCGCAACCTCGCTACGACCTCGCCCCAGACTCACACCCAGCAAGCCGGTGTACAAGTAGGAGCCATCGTAAACTAACACTGGCATCTAAGTCTGCCCTGACTGGCTTATCTTTATCCTTCTCCACTTCAGTCAAGTCTAGCCCCAGCCGTGCTGTGCCTGCTGAAACGCTATCATCTTTGCGTCGTTCCGGGTCATCTCGTCCCGTATCCTCTGCGCATTCCGTTCCAGCTCCCTTTTTCGCCGCCGTGACCTCTCCGATCCATCTGCATTACCCCGCTGGCGCTTCTGGGCACTAACAAACGTGGAAGCTGCTGGCTCAGGTTGACAGTATAGCTTCTTGGCAGTGTGGTTGTGCACTCGAAAACGAACTTCAGAGGGCGTTCACGTGGGCGTGGAAGCGGCTTTCGAGACCCTCCGCATCGGGAAAGAAAAAATATTGTGGGGGTTTTTTCGGCTCGTGTATCACTATCGATACCCGTGGGCAAGGTAATCATAAGAGTTTAGTCTAATAGTCTAATAGTCTAATAGTCTAATAGTCTGATAAATGAATACCCAACTAACTACCTTCCATGCTCGTAATAAACGCCCTGAGACCAGCCGTTGGGGCGTCTCCAATTGTATTCCTACCCAAACATCCAGTACCCAGCCTATACCTCTTTCAACCACCAACTTCAAAAATTTGACTTATCTCTGCAATTCCTCCAAAGCATGCACCACACCCTCACTCTCCAAACTCCTCGCCTCCTCCTCCGCCCGTTCACAAAGCCACATCTCTCTCTCGAACTCACCCTCCCTCTCCCTGCGATGCCAATCCTCATACTCGGTAACTGACTTCTCCCGCCTCATCTCATCATCCCTAATCGCCAAATATTCCTCCCACTCATCCAACATACTCGGCGTGGGCACCATGAGCACCTTCTCCATCTCAATCTGCCCCTTACATCTACTCATCAGCACCTCGATCCTAAACGTGTCCTCCTCCTCTGACACTCTCTTAAACCCATAACTCAGCACATCGTACCAGCCATCATACCTCAATCCTGCCGGAGGCGCGAGTTTGGATTTCAGAGTCCAGTTGCGCAATATGCGGATGGGTTTGTCGAGGGTGGAGAGAAGGGGCAGCAGCATATAGTAGATAGTGCCTTCGTTCACGTAGCGGGTTGTGTCGATGGAGGAGGTGGGGAATTCCTCTCCAACTTCGAGGACAAGGGTGGGGTGGGCGTGTTGTTTGAAGTTGGAGACGTAGCCTTGGGTGTTGCCGATCATGCCGTCTCTGTAAGCACAAGTGGTGTTGAGCCACCACCTACATCCTTTATTAGCACACCTCAGAGAGGAGAAGTGGGAGAGTGAATCAGGTACAGACTTACGCTCCAGGCTCAGCATCAGCCATTCCTGCTCGTTCGTTACGTTCAGTCACCCACCTCGGTCCCTCCATAATCCCCGAGTAGGGCTGCACCATCGCCAACCTCCCACTCTTCCCAAACATAATATCCCTCCTCTCTCTCTCCATCCCAAACAGTCGTCCTCTAGTAGCCTTCATCCACTTTCTTTCCAATAAACACGCCTTGCGCTCCAGCTCATGGAATCTCTCTTCGTCCTCCTCCTTCCATTCACGGCGGTTCTCCCCACCATCAATAATAGCCACCAGCAATCTATGCAGACGGGTGCGGAGGACCATATCCAACTTCGGCATGTCTTCATTTATGAACTCTGACAGAAAGGAATCCATCATCGCTATCTCCTTTGGACTCGGCGTGGCGCCGGCTGCGAGGACCTGTCTCCACCAATCTGTAAGCTGTAACAGACTCTCTTCATCCCACTCCTCATTGCCCTCGTCTTCACTCTCCGTGGTGTTGTCTGCTTCATCATCTCCGAGCTGCGCGCTAGATAAATGCGAGGGAACGTGTGCCCCGCTTTCAGACTGGGTTTTGGATCTTTTCTCCTGCCTCCCATTGCTCATGTGGCCGCGTGGACTTCTGGTGCTGCTTTTCCTCCTTGGGAGCGGGCCTTCGTTAAGCAATGCTTGGGACCTAGTCGCTGCTGTGTAGGAAGGGAGACGGAGAGCGGCGTGGCTAAGCCGTCCACCGCCAGTGCCATCGCTTTGTCCTCCCGAGATCCTTCTAGTGTCGGTGTTGGTGGGTTGAACGGTATTCGAAGTCAGCGCCGGTGTCGGGCCGCCTCCATGCGATCCCGTTGTACCCCTAATAGAGCCCCGTGATGGGGTGATAAACACATCGCGTCCAGACCTAGTCATCTCGCCTGCCATAGCAAGGACGCTACTGTTACGCCGACCAAGACGGTGTCTAGGTTCATATGTACTCCCACAACTCTTTCTCGCCAGTTCCTGGCGTTCAAAGTCCACACTCCTTTTTCCCTGCTTCCCAGTTGGTACTTCGCAAGGCGGGATCTCCATCTGGACTTGGCCCCCTAGCTGCTGATCCCCCTCTCCCACGATACTGGCGCCTGAGTTGGCCTGCGTAGCATTCTCTCTATACAGCTCCTCTTTTTCCTTCTCCTCTTTTTCCTTTTCTTCTTGATCCCACAACCCCTCCTTAGTAGCCAAATCCTCTTTCGGCCTACTCATAAGCGACCAAACAGACACCGGTATCTCCGCATTGAAACTGCCCTCCAGATTCACCGCGCTGTCCAGGCGAGTCTGTTTCAACTTCTGCGCATCCTCAGTCGTACCCGGCGCTTCAACAACCTTTCCATTCTCCAATGTGGTCGCCAATTTTCTCTCTAGGCTCTTCCGCTTCTCTTCTACATTCAATCGACGGCGCCCTCCATTTTCTTCTCCTTGAACACTTACTGACTCTGTAGCCGCATTCGAGGTGGACGGGAGTGTACTATCATTACTGCTCCTCTGCTTCGGAATAGATATCTTAGACCTCGCGGGCACCTCAGCGACATGGTCCCGCTCCCCCTCAACATGGGCCAACTCCTTACGTCCACTCCCCCTCCTCGTTTGATCTCTAGGATGTGGAAGCGTAACAGTCCCCTTTCTTCCCTCTTCTTCTAGGGCCAAGGAGTCGTGCCGCACTGCTCCTATGCTGCCTGAGGACCGGCGTCGTGGACCAGTGGGCTCGGGTCCGAATAATGGGCGCCCAAAAGCGACGGATGGGTTCCTTTGCGTCGAAGAGTCCGAGATGGGGCTGACGCCGGGGTTTGTGGGGATTGGCGAGGATTGGCGGGTCCCGCGGGGAGAGACAGGGCGGGACTCGGGATGTGAGTTTGGACATGGTCGGGGGTTGCGGAGGATGGGAGGTAATGGCGATTGTTGAGAGGCTTGATCTTGAGTTGTTAGATAGGGCGTTGAATGCAACGCGCGGTGAAGTGCATACCTGGCATTGTTCTGTGTTAACCAAGTGAGGGTGCTTAAGCTGGCGGAACACCCGGATGATTCATGCGTATCAGGTAGCGAATAGAGAAGTAAGTAAGTATAACAGCGAGGTACAGTGTGATGATATCTGAATCCTCCATTAATATCTCGCTACTGGTTTGTCGGTTGACGAATCGAAGTATATGTCCAATGAACACCTCGTCGTCGTTAGCAACTGGCAGATTATGGTTCATGCGATGCCTCGGATTGTGGTATCGCAGTATAAAAGCTCAAGACGGAGCTTTTAGGTATGGTGATTCCATGAGCGCCGTCTTGCCTGGTGTTGATGTCATCCTGCCCGATTTTCCGTTCCTGCGAAAGCTGCTAAGCTAAAAGGAAGGAACTTTGACAGGCAGCTGCTCTTCGGTCTTGGAGACCGCCAAGATGTTTGACAGCGACCCGCTGTTCCGGGTGCCGAATTGACGCGATTAGACTAGAGTTGGGCTCAAGCACTTATGCGCTCCTCCGGCTGTAGCTATAGCGAGGCATGCGAAGAAGAAGTACTCAGCCTTCGTTGCCATGGCAATCGGCCTGCTGTCATCATTTTAAGAGTGGATGACCTTGTAGAAAAACATTGCATTAACTTTATCTCATGGTATATAACTCCGTCCGCCAAATTCCAAACTCCGCTCTATCATATCCTCGTAATTATACATATGTCACGACTTATTAACCTCCTTGGTTTGAGCTTATGAACAGGGACTACGATTCAAAGCCGCGATGCTGAGGAGAGGCACACTGAACTCAGCCCAGTCACCAAGGCTATCTTGCCGCATTGTAGACACCGTTCCATGGCCTCAACCGTAAAACGTCATGGAAGCGTCTCTCGACGGCCGCAATATATCTTGTCGGGTGCAGGCCAGCAGCCAATTTTGCCCAACATCAGGTCCTTCCTCACAAAACCTCTCATTTCCCCTAAGCCTTGAGCTCGAACCCCAAACTTACCCTCTCATCATCCATGACCCTCGCATACTCAAGCAATAGTCTGAAGAACCACACCTCCAGATCCTCATTCCTAATCGCCTTACCACTCCATTCTCTACTCCTCTCCGCCACCTTCCTTCCTTCCTCCGTCCTTTTTCCCCCCTCACTTTCAAACAGCCACCTCACCGTCTCGACCCACTCCTGTCCCTGCACACTCACCGGCACATAATGCACCCACGGCCTCACCCACTCATCATGCCACTCCCTCGAGACAGCCATCTTCACTACCGCACTCCTAGACCTCAAAAAGCTGTAAAACCTGCCGGAAAAGGCATTGCCATCCATATCGAGCAAATACTTCCACCCCAACGCAACACCCTGACCCAATTTTGTCGTCAGGCGAAACACCTGTTTCATCGCGCTCACATCCCCCGCATCCGCCTGCCCAATCTCCACAAACCCAACATCAAACATGCTGTTAAACTTCTTCATATTCTCCGCGCTAACCACCCACTCGTCATCCTCCCTATCATCACCCTCCCTCTTCCCCAAGACCTTGATGGTATTTTGACTTTTGACCTTGGACACAAAACGCTGACGATGCATATTTCGCCAACCACCGAAACGTGAGTACCCGCCTGTCGTGGCGCCGCGCCAGTAAACAGCTGATGTTTTCTCTTCCCATGGTTTGTCTTCTGCTTCGTCGTAGGGGACTTTGTCGGCCCAGTACCATGGGGATGGATAGAGGATGTCTTGGAAAGAAGAGAGTTTGGACTGGCTGAAGACGGGCACAAGGTCTTGGGAGGGTCGGAAGGTATTTGCGCCTGCGAAGAAGCCATAAGTCGTGGCCAATGAAGGGTGCAAGCATATATCGGAACTGGCGGTGGTGTTTGAGATGAAGCCTAGAGGCTCGAGGATACTCGTAGCATTGAAGTCGGGCACTGTCTTTAGCTCATCCAGAGACCTTGATGGGCTGTCTGGTGGGCAAGTAGACCGGGATAAAGACCATGTCGACTGGTGAGGCAGGCTCAGAAATCGAGTCTCGGGTACATCTGTCCAGCCCCTCGCATCCCGTATATCCTCTTTGTGTGTGTATGCGTTGAGGAGGCCGCCTTCCTTCGCTACTGTCCCTAGGACACCTTTAGCGAGCTCCGCTTCCGCGAGGACCCTGGCGAGGTCTTCGTGAGGGAGGATGACGCGGGGTTCGTCGTGGATGTTGAAGGCTAAATCCATGTCTGGAAGGTTGTGGATGAAGGGGTCCATCATCCCGCGTAGAGCATCCCTCATCCACCTCCGTCCACCCTCAATATAAGTTACATTCCCTTCTCTAATCTGGCAGCCGATGAGTCCATTATCATGACCCAACGCCTCTTTAACCCTCTCCCTCAGCACCTTAGGCGGTAGTCCCCAAAGCGGCTGTAAAGTGTGGTGAATAGTATCAAATTCATCCACGAGCACCACTCTCCTCTCTTTCGCGAACTGCCACCATATATCAAATTTTGGTGGAGGAGGGATGCCGTATCTCCTCTCATATTCCTTCACAGCTTCCTTCAAGGCCTTTGATTGCCTGTTCACCACGCTATCAAACTCCGCATTCGCATTATTTATCAATTTCTTTATAGGATGGTCGCCAGGGCTTGTCTTATATCTTTCCGATGGCTCACGGACAGACTGCGGTCGTGATTGAGAGTAGACTGATGATGGCGAGGAGCTTGAAGGGTAGATGCGGTACCCATCGCGGTCGAATTGCTTGCCTTCGTCTAGCCAGGAGAAGGTGAGGACTATGATTGTAAGAAGCGTGACGAGGAGGAGGGCGCGGACGAAGATGCGAAGGATGAATTTCGCCATGATTGCGCGAGTGGTTGGAAATCGTTTCTGCTCTTGATCTTCGTGTTGCGTTGTGCTTCTGCTTGTTGCGCCAGGTGGTTGCGCCGCTGTTATGTTGTTTATGCCGTCATATGTAGTGCGTGTCTACCATCAATCGGGAATCTGAGAGAGCGACAGAATTTGATTGTGTCAGTGGTCTGAGAAGTTCACATCGTGAAGCGTTTGCGCGGAAATAACCACGAAGCGCGATGGCGCGGGCGAAGAACCCTTCAAGGTTACTGCCAAGGAAGTGGATTGGCGCTGTCAGAGTGCTTGGCCGGCCCCGGCGCCGCACTGAAATAACACCACTCCGAACTTCCTAACATCAAGGCTTCATCCTCAACTTGATTTAGTTCTCATCAATAAAGGATTTAGTCCGCTCAAACAACTTTAGAAAATGGTATTCATGGTCACAGTATATTTAAATGGCTAAAGATAAACACCTGCCGAGCGGTCGCTGCCAAGCAAGCCGACGTTCATGCACATCGCTTGGAGTTGTGTCTGCGAAACAAACACACTTTCGGACATGAGTCAGTGGGTTGTACCATTTAAGGTTCAATATCTGATTGCCTCATCTAGCTCTCACCATAGTGTGCTTTTTGACGATTAAAAGTAGCTGAGAAAGAGACATCTAGAGGTAAACAATCAACAGTCATGAGAAACGCGAGTACCCTCTCGTATCAATCAGCCGTCCACTGGCCAGCGTCAGAAGCCAAAGTCTGTAAGCAGATGATAGCCTCCTACTACCCTGGAAACACCGTGGCATTCGGCCTCAAATAGGCGACTTGCAAACAATAGAACTCAATCGACAACAACGGCTTCCCATACCCATATTGCATAGACGGTTTCGGGGGCTGCATATACGACCCGGGAGGGTATTGCTACAACCACATAGATGAACGCGAGATATGATATCGCGGCACTTGCACGGATCCAACTTGTAAAAGTCCAAATTGCCCAAATGCATGTACTGGCTTGCCGGCTTCAGATTCGTCATGGTCATTTGCGATGAGATGTGGCAGTTTGTTGCGCAGTGTACGAGTAAGGATGGATTTCCGAATCGTTGGACTTGTGCTGATGGCGCGACGGATAAGATACCTGGCGAGTGTTCGGCTTTTCCTGTTGAGAGGGAGCAAGAAGAGTGAGGAGAAGTGTCTACTGTCAAATCTCCTAGCTCCTCGACTACTTACCCGACACCCACCAGTCCAGCCGAAGTATCGCATAATGCAGCCGCGACGTCAGAGAATGACTCCGCAACCTCCGGAAGCGACTCCCATAGCATCTAGCAGTAATTTTGCAAGCCGAAACGACGAAGATCTCAGTACAGACACGATAATTAGCATATCCGTCGGGATAATTGAGGCTCCATTGCCACGGTCCTGGGAGTGTATTACACGAGGAAGTAATACCTAGCCTGCAAGCTGAAGAAAAGCGGAATACCTGTGCGACTGGCTTCCATGAGCGTGAGCAGAGGCCGCAGAAGAAGGCGACCTCGTCCGGTCAGGTAGCCATGAGAAGCGAGCCGGAGTGTATTAGTGCATTGGTGTTGCTACAACATCGTCTTTGGGAGCTAAGATTAGCCATATGTAACAATATGGGAGATCAGGCGTTGGAAGACTTGTACGAGAATTGTATCTGTTATTGGCTAGGATACGCAACTCGTAAATTCATTACATGGAAATATGTGGTTTCACATACCCAGCCATCCGCCTATATTAACATTGTCGCTCCTTCGATATCGACCGTCGCTTCGCCTAAAAGATAGCCAGAATATTCGGCGGACTACATCACGTTAGCACATCCCCATTCCATTCATCAAGAACACTTACCTAGCAACCCCACCCGGCACATTACAAACCTCACTACTTACAAAGAAACTCCACCTTTTCTTCTCCTCACAAACCTTCGCCAGCTTTTCCAAATCGAACAGCTCTCCGATTGGGCAACCCCAGCCCGCAAGCAGCACCTCATGCAGCGCATAATCCCCTTTCGCCGGCCAACTCTCAAAACTTGGCTGATCGCCCGCCACTGCGGAGAAATTCTCCCAGATCCATCGGAGGACGTCTTCGGATTGCTCGATGCCTGCAAAGCCTTTGCCCCAACCGCTGATTTCCTTATATGCTTGCAGCTCGGAGGCGGACTTCGTGGCAAATTGCTTCATATACCCACTTCTAATCAACAGGATATCCCCAAACTTGATATCTGTCCCTTGCCACTCCGCACAAGCTTTCAGATCGGCCAGGGTAATTCCGTAAGTTTGAAAGGCATCAAATTCTTGCTCCGGTCTATGCGCCACACGCCATCTTTCAAAATCGAGGAGGATGCCACGACCGACGATGCCCTGCTCGGCCCACGCCTGG
Source organism: Antarctomyces pellizariae (assembly GCA_010623925.1). Taxonomy (NCBI): domain Eukaryota; kingdom Fungi; phylum Ascomycota; class Leotiomycetes; order Thelebolales; family Thelebolaceae; genus Antarctomyces; species Antarctomyces pellizariae. Next base: position 129,240 of record WCAA01000039.1, read on the forward strand.
ATACCGTTCACGGTGCTGGGCTTCCCGTTATCGCAGGAGTGGATCGCGTCCATGGTTACGCCGTTGTAGAAGACGTTGTGGGGGGATTGATAGCCGTAATGGCGGAGGCCGTCCCATTGGGAAGATACTTGGGAGTTGAAGGTCCAGATGTCGTCGTTGACTGTGCGGCCATCTTTTTTGATGAGCTCGGCGTGGAAGACTTGACGGGAGAAGAAGGCTGTTGGATTTTGGGCGGTGAGGGACCAGTTGAGGGATACACTGGAGGTGGGAAAATAACTGGTTAGTTTTCATATGTCCTTGAGGTTTGGGGTGTAAGTGGATGGGGGGAAATCTCACCGAGTACCACGCTGAATCTCAGCCTTTGCGCTTTTCAGGACGCGCTCATCCGTCAACCTGTTCAAAGTCCCAAGCTCATCATTATCTCCATAGAGTCCCCAAGCCGAATGATGAGGGTCTCCCTTGCGCAGCGGCAGATCCTCAAAGGCCGGGATACCGTTCTCGTTGAGCTTAAAGTTAGTAGCCGCCATATCTCTTTACTCCAGCGAATCGCATATGTTAAACTAGAGAGGTATGTACAGAAGACAAAGAAGTGATAAAGTGGATTGAGACAGCTAAGTAATTACAGAAAATTTCTACACTATCCACCAAGGCGTTCTTTACCCAAAACCAGATGTGGAGAGCCAAGAGAGGAAGGTAGGTAAATTAGACGTCGTTCGTTCGAGGCTCATGATAACGCGGGGTAGTGCGGGGCTCTTCCTTATCGAGAACCCCACTGCTATCGGCGTGCGCCGAGGCAAAGCCTTGAGACGCCAAGTTTCGCTAGCTGTTTGTGGTATAGGTAATGAAGGCCGGTAGCGACAATAACCTCCACAATATATGCTGCAACTTCTCTTATTGTTGAATGCTGAAATGCGATCGCTGACATCTAATGTCTCCCCTTACACCACATTGTAAATCCCAGAACAGCCATGACGGCTACCACAATTCCACTCATTGTGCCGATGAAGCCTGGTATGCTTAAGCCCATGATTTTCTTATCTCCGTCCGGAGAGGAGGTAGTAGTGGGTGCTGAATCAGTTGGACTTTCGCTTGGGTGTGACGGCGAAGTGGGTGAGTAAATGCCGAAAGTAGCTTTCGTAGCTTTTGTCTCCAGATCGTCGTCGTAAACTTGACAGATGTTACCGGCCCTTTCCTTAACTTCTCCTATTTCGGCCCTCGTGCAGTGCTTTTTTAGACATGGTGTTGCGGATGTGAGGACTGCTACGGAGAGGGAGTGGCAGAAACATGTCCATTCGTTGTCCCAGGTACTGCATTTGATGTCCAAAGCCGCCTGGTTGAGACACTCTGAGGAGCATGACGGGAGGTTGTTGATGATGTCTTGAAAGATGGAGGGACTTCCTAGTTTATGGATCGCTGCGGCAAATACGGATGTGATTAAGAGGAGGTGGATGATGATAGATGACATGCGGAAATTCGTGGATTATGAATTTGGTATGGAGGGTCGGTCAATCTTGTTGGACTGATGAAATTTCGTAACCAATATTAGAACGAGAGAACGAAAGGTATATCTTCTAAATTCGAGTTCTCACCCCCAATACTGCGTGCTGTGACTTGACCGTCGGTATAACCAGCTTGTTACGTGGATTTGAGAAATCTCATTCCAAGCTTTGAGCATAGCCGCATGGCGTCTCTGTATTCGGAAACACAAGAACGCCGAATTGAGCCAAAAGCAGTCTGCAAAATGACATGGCTATGAACAGACCAATAAGAATGCTCATTGATCAGCCATATTTTAACAATGTTGAATCGGTGGAGCTTCAATTTAGTTCTGCCTAGTCATCAGTCCTTTAGAATTATTGCCATAGGTGATGGAAATCTTGGATTTTGATGTTCATTTCGTGGCGAAGTTAAGGGCTGAAGTGCTTGCGGCGTTTCACGACATGAATGATCTGGATCAACATGGCGTCAATCAGGTTGCCCAAGGCCGAGTCGGAGTTGAAGTGGTGCTGAGCCTCACGCTTCAAGTCTTTCAATGACATCAACAGCGCCTCCATATAGAAGCTTTGGGCATCATCGACCATCTTGGGCAGCGCAAGACGTGCAATGAGACTTTGACATCAAGCATATATAAAACTGGAGTCGTGGTGCTAGCAGATTTTGGCACACGATCTGGTTAGCTGGCCCTCTAAATACAAACACACGAAGGCTAGGTTTTATAGGATTGAGATTGAAATTCCGAAACTGCCTAGATGAGAGTAGAAAGGCGGTTAGCGGTACCTATATCTTCTGTACTCTTCTTCGTGATTGCGGTATCGGGAATAGCCCGTTAGGATGTCAACTCTATGCACCCATGTACTGAAAAGTAGAGTTTTATTCAAGCGCAGCATGACCATCCGCACGGGCAGGCTAAGGTGTCTTCATCTCCATTTACTTCACTATCGTAACTAACTATACCGACATGTAATCCCTGACTTGATTACTTAGTTGCCATCGACCGCACTACCGTCATCGTCATCGTTGTCAACATGGCGTGGCTGCGATCACAATTGCCGCGCATTGCCATCGCATCCGCAAATCCCATCGCCGCCAGAATTAGCTGACACTTAAAAAGACAATGCCTGCTCTTTTCTGCTAATTTCGAGCTACCGAGATGTGGCACTCTGCTACACTGTACAACAACCCTTTTCAGGATTAGGACTGTACACCGCATCTGTCACTTTGTGAGGCAAGATCCTACCTTCTCAAGCCGAATCATGATGAGAACCCAGCGCTAATCATGCCCACACTCTCTTCCCGTTCTTTCCTACTCCTCAAGTGGTCTGGACATGTAGAGGAGACTTTGAGCTGCAGGTCAGCCTTATAACAACGCCACGAGCGTCGCGGAGAGGATGGGTTGATATGACATTTAAATCCATTCATCTGTATTCGACTCTGCCATGTCATTGATTGCTAGACGGTCCAGTTGCCATTAGCACTTCATCGGAATTATAATAATCGCCGTCATCAGAATCTAATTCAAGAGTAAGGTCGTGAAGCCACCGATTACATCCTTCTAACCTCTCCCACCACCCCGTCCCTCGTCGGCGTCCCACCCAGCCCCTGCTCATCAAGTTCAACTGCACCACGATACGCCATCATATGTCTTCTCGGGCTCGTATTCCCACTACTAATCTCATACACATTCCCATAAATACTCGTCGCCTCCGACTGTCCATAGAGTACTCGAGGCGTTTCGGCAGCGTCACCTGTGGTGTCGTCTGAATGTGGATCGTTCTTCAAAGTCCTTTGCCGCAGCAACCCCAGGAGAATGCCGATTATTACGAGGCCGACGATGGCGCCGAGTGCTATGCCAACTATTGCTCCGACTGGAAGGCCTGTGTTGCTGGATGACGAATTTTGAGTTGGTGGTGGAAAGATGGGTGGGCTTGTGGTTTCTGCTATGGCGGTGACGGGAAGCCCTTTGGCCGGATCGGTTGTTGTAGACGTGCTTACAGGAGTCTCTTGATCGATGGCAGTGCTTTCTCCATTCGTTGTGGAAGCTGCTACCAGGATGTTATTGGCGATGGTTTTGCCATAGGTAGCTTTCGCAGATGGAGTCGTCCCGGCGCTATCAATCTCGTTGAACTTAATTGCAACCTCTTGCTCCGCCGTGGTGCAGTCTGCCAGTAGTCCTTTTCCAGAGCCATAGCGCCACCTATCTCCATCGTTCCGGCATTTGTCAAGCCATATCCAAGTCTCATTCTGGCCTTTCAAGTTCATACAAAGCCGTGGACAAGCAGGATCTGAAAAGGTCGAATCAATGCAACCTCCACGATAAATTCTCTTCCCCCTTTTGTTCTGATACTCGCAAAGACTAGCATGATGACAGGTGCGGCCAGCGCAAGGGGTGTAGCAATGGAAGTGGTTTGATGCCGGAACTGCTGTCGTCAAAGGTGCCGGACATGGACTGAGTGGCCCATCTGTTACTATTGAACCATCGGGATAGTAGGATAGCCCGCGATCTTGCGCGATAGCGAAAGAGACGCAGAAGAGTATGGGGGTCGAGCACGTTGCTTTGTTGTTGGGCATGCTGGCGGCCAAAACTGCGCCCTGACATGGGCGATGAGCCGGTAGTTGTAACCAACAAAATGCTAATTCGATGAAGCTAAAGCAATAAAAGCTAGGGAACGACGAATGAATGGCTTGAAGCAAATGCGATGAACGGAGCAGAACGCGAAGAACAAAGCAAGGCAGAGGGAGGAGAAAGAGAAGCCACTGTGGCAGATCGTCCGGCGTTTGCAACTCGTGGAGCTGTTACACGACCCAAGCTGGGCATGTCGTGTCTTTATCATGACTTGCGTTGTCGATGTTTGATTATGTGCGATGGTCGTTTAATTCTGCAGTCGGCCATCGCGTTCACAAAGGGAAATACCCATGCCTTGCCATTCCTGCAACACCATGCATAAAAGCTGTGCTAAGCACATAGCTTAGCCACCACTCCAACCTGCAAGGCTGCGAGTGACAACAAAACCCCTCTTCTTCATTTAGCGCATTGCACCATAGTCCAACATCACTGTGAATCTTCAAATACGCCCACCTATCTGCCTTTCTTATCTCTCAATTGAGCGAGCATTTAATCGACTTTGGCGACCCTCGCTTCATCATTTTGCCCAACATTCATCCCAAAGTTTCTCATCTTGCCCGTACCTCGATTCAAGTGCGATTGTTATTTCACGTCGTCCAGATCTTAATGCTGGCTTGTTTTCAGAAAAGCACGAAGTCAAGTTCATCAGCACAAGCTGGACGCACGTCCAGGCGCCAGAAGATGCCCATCTTACGGAAAATACCAACTCTGTCTTCCTCACTGGCGCGTTTGCGATGGGCGACGTTCCCCTCTGGCAACTAGATACCGCCAACCGCCTCAGCCATCTCTCGGTCACCGTCTGTAACCCCGTCGTGATCTGAATTGGGCGGCGACATGAGCAAGTTCAAGGAGCAGGCCGATTGGGAGACGAAGTGCCTCCAGGAATCGACGGTAATAATGATTTGGCTCCCCCAAGTAGCGGTTAATGGGGTTCCGAATGTGCTGCCAATAAGTCTGTTGGAGCTCGGTGAGAACGGTCCAAAGGGGAAGGTAATCCTCGGTCGCAATCCGAATTACCCAAAGCTGGCGAATGTTAATCGCTTGTGCGAGAGGCACAACATTCCTTTTTTCGACAACTTTGATGCCTTGGTCAACGCCGTGATGGAGCGCCTTGTCGTCGAGATTGAGAATAGGGCCAAAGTATAAACAACCCAATAGAGTTATTTAGAATAGGCTGATGCGGCTCAGATGAATCGCCGGTGGATGAATAGACTTCTCGAGCATTGCGGTTATACACTTTGACTGGCTAGCCCAAATGTTGTCGCAGGGAGAATATGCATAACGATCTGGCTACGCCTGAGCAAATGGAATATACTTACGGAGAAAAGACCGTTCCTTTTTCTGATGTGAATCCTGAAAGTCATGCAATGCAATAAGTATTATCAGACTTGCCACCAATCTTGCTTTCGTCCGTGGTGTGGATGAGTATACGTGGCCGAGATGAGTGCTGCCGATGTAGCATACAGTCGGCGCTTAGTTCCAATAGGCGCCATCCTGTCAAACCCACTTGGCTGCCGCCCTTTGAGGCGGGCGGGCGGGCTCTGAGGCGCTTTGTACTGGTGAATTGGGCATTTCGGCGTTACATGATGGACGGAATAAATTGGGCTTCTGCGCAAATGAAGGTAAAAACCAAATAGAGAGTTACCAAATAGAACATGCGCTAGCAAATGGTGATAATTATTAAGGCGCTAGTCCTTAATGTGGTTAGTGCTGTTGGCTTTGGCGTGGTTGTCATTCTCAATTTGAGCGAGGCAGATCACCACGTGACCTCGCTTGCCGAAAAAGTGGCACTAAGGGTTAGCACGCACACTTCCGCAATTCGAGCCTCAGAACATTTTATCTGGCAAGCATCGACAGCAACGACAGCGACCTCACCCAACCCCCAGTCGCCCATCATGTCTCTCGTATCCGGCGAGAAGTCGTCCTTCCAGTTTATTCTGCGCCTCCTCAACACCAATGTCGAGGGTAAGCAGAAGGTCATGTACGCCTTGACCAAGATCAAGGGTGTCGGCCGTCGCTACTCCAACTTGGTCTGCAAGAAGGCTGATGTTGATCTCAACAAGCGGTATGCGACTCTTCTCCGGGAAAGCTTTGCGACAAAGCGAATGCGAGCGAACGAAAGACGCAGAAATCAGCAAAAACGGACTACTAACAAATCACAACAGTGCCGGTGAGCTTACCTCCGAAGAGCTCGAGCGTATCGTCACCATCATCCAGAACCCAACCCAGTACAAGATCCCAGCCTGGTTCCTCAACAGACAGCGCGATATTGTTGACGGCAAGGACTACCAGGTCTTGGCCAACGGTGTCGACTCCAAGCTCCGTGACGATCTTGAGCGCCTCAAGAAGATCCGCGCTCACCGTGGTCTCCGTCACTACTGGGGTCTCCGCGTCCGTGGACAGCACTCCAAGACCACCGGTCGCCGTGGCCGTACCGTCGGTGTCTCCAAGAAGAAGTAAGCGGATGATCCACGACGAATTGTGGGAAAGGATTTGGGCTGGGTGGAGTAAAACATTACGAGAAATGGGCACCCGCATCATCACTGAGCGAGTGTGCGATACCCTCCTCGGAGTGTCGTTGGGACTTGGTGTTCGTTACTTCGCTAGGTTCAGCTGAATGAGAATTCAAAACGCCAAACCACACAGTTCAGTTTACCTACCTGCGTGATATATTGATGGAAAAGAGATGGGAACGGGAGGAGAGGCGCTTTGGAGAAAAGAGAATTGGTCGAGTATCTCTCCTCCTGCCTTCTCTGTGAATGAGTGCATGTTCGCAACTTACAGATGCGACGCCTGGCGCTACTCGACAAGCAATAACGACTTCAACTGCACGGAAATCCAATCGCTACCAATCAGCGCAAAGAGCACAATCCAATAAACAGCCTGCACAAACTATCGGCCTCAGTTAGTAGAGCTAGAAGAAGCCTAAAATGAACAACTTCCTACCACTTCTATATTTTAGCTTGCTAGCGCCTTTTTTCTACGTGTTTCTTGTTCCTTCACGCGACCGATTTACTCCCGACGAATCCTGCCAACATTTAGGTACCTGCAGCAGTAAACGGAAAGCTCATTTAACACTGGCAACCGACACGCTTCAAGCCCCCTATTAAGCTGTGCAACATAATACCAACGTCTATTTGGCGACATTGTCCAGATTCCGAGTCCACAGCCTCGCATACGACCAACCTATTAACGTCGCCCGCGACCCTCACCACAAGCTGGCGCATGCCCGAGGACCGGCGAAAGATAGTCAGATTTGTCTTAGTGTGCGTTAATCGGTTGGTAGTGGGCGATACTAATTGCACGAAGTGTCCTGTCATTTCTACAATCGACCTTAGCTCACATATCCGAACAGAGATACCCGAGCGATACCTGAGCGACACCCAGGTGTGCCGCTGAGACTTTACATAGCTCAATACAATTTCAATGATAGCCACACATCCTCTCTAGGAAACGGGTCGGCTTTCTCAAAAATTAATTAACAAAATTGAAAAGTTATCCAGTATCTCCACCGGGTTCTCAATATTGTCAATCAATTCAAATTAGCTACAACCTACGCTAACGCTAAATCAACCTAAACACCGCCTCGTCGTCAGCATTCACCTCTCCCACATCATCGGAGCTAATAACTACTCTACCTCCTCATCCTTAGGATGCCAGCAGCTGTCCGCCTCCGGATCTGGCGTCCAATGCGGAATCCCTTTCCTCTCCGCCGCCTTCTGCCGACAATCAACGCCAAACTCTGGTCACTGTCTTCCACCTTCTCGCGGTGCACCTGCCAGTCATCTGTGTATCTCATCGTGGTCTGTGGCATACCAAGGGGGCGAGAATCGCCCCGGTCGATCTACCAGAAGTGGATGGTTTTGCCGTCCTCCATTTATTTTTGCCCGCTGAGGGACCAGATCTTGTTTCGGGCTAGAGAATTCGACACAATCAATTAGCCTGAATGAACCTGTACGCAGAGAATAGGTTAGCTTAATATCTAAACGAAGGTGGTAATGAAAGGTCGGCTCCAGCACACGACCGGTTGGAGCACCAAGAAGTTAACTAAGTAGCCAATTTCTCAGACGCACGACCAGTTAGCGCCCAGGAAAGTCGAATACGAAGTGAATTTCTGTCATGATCGATTGCCCTCCAGAAACCAACTTCGTTGTCGAGTTCCTGAAGTCCCTGCCGGTTACCAACCAGGGGTCAATTTCGTAGTCAACTTAGAACCACGACCGAGGGCGCCCAGAAACGTAAACTTCATAAAGGAAAAGATCTCCCAAAAACCGGTTAGCACCAAGCGTCCCTCTACTGACCTCATAATCATGGCTATGCCACAGCCTCTTCTCCCCATTCAACCCATCAAACACTTCCCTAGAAATCATATACTCCACGCATATCGACCTAGCCCCCTTCTCCGAACTGTCATAAGTTAAACACTGCCGTAAAGCGCGTAATAGTCATTCCCCTCACATGTCTGCTGGTGTCCTTCGTGTAGACGTGGAACGCATTCAGATGGGCACAGATCTGTTGCACAGGGCCGAGCACAGGCCCGAAGCACCGAGTTGCTGCGGCGCCAGCTTAGAAGACGCTATCTTATATTGAGAGAGGCCTGCCTCGGGTGGGGGAGTGGTATGGTTCTTTGTTGGCGGGGGGGGCTTGGGGTGAGGCAGATTTATAATTGCTGGGAGTTCGTTCATAATTTCGGAGTTGTGGTCGATTGGGCGCTGTGGATGGTTTGGGACGACATTGTGATGGATTGCGCTTGTTGTATTATAGATTAAACGGTATACTGGAAGACAACACAGGTACAGAGATATCAAGCCAATTGTACCTCAGTGTGAGCTGTTTCGTATCGAGGGGTTGAGTAGTTACGTCATTCTTACGGAACCACCTCCGCGATTGGCAGACGTTCTTTTGAGCGAACGCTTCCGCGCATGGCGAGCAGCGTAGAACACGTTCTGTAGAGTTTGAAGACAAGATTTAACTGGATGTCAACATGGATTGTCAGCATGGGCATTACTGCTTGATACAGAATAAAAATTTGGACACGGCGAAAAGAAATAAGGCGACAGATTGGTATGTCAGAAATGAATCGTCTTCTTCGCATCGAGGCACAAGGCACTCGAATCAATGAAAACAATGATCCTATAAAGGATGCAATCAAAAATTCCGCGATCCAAGACCCCGAAGGATATTGGCAAGCGCTCGAGTCCCCGATGTGCAATGGAGCTCTCGCATTCGGGCTAAGGAAATTCTTGAGCTTCCCAGCCATCACAAGGTAAGTATGAAGAAAGAAGAAGAAGAAAAGAGAGAGAGTTGGGGGGAGGCCGAGTATATATCGACTTCCTGAAATTTGAAAATGGCGCTAGCCGGTGTCTAGCATGGTTTCTGCCTAATTCTGATTTGATGCCTGGAAACGACCAGGTGGCACCGACATTTGAACGAGGCTACGACCTCAGGACACACTCTTATCGCCATTTTGTTGAATTTCTTATCTACTCCACACGTGATGCAGCCACTAGCAGACCAAATTTGGCGGCCGTGCACCCTGACCAGAAGGGCTAAGCGAGCGCACACACAGCGAGATTTTGAGGATATTGCTGGTTGCTTCTCTCTGACTTGAGAATTTACGACAACGACCTCCACGACAACGGCGACGACTTGATCCAAAATGGCCATCAAGCACAACCAGCAGATCCCGCACAACCGTAAGCCGTCACCAAATCGATTGCGCGACAATGGAAGTGAAAGAAGCGGGGGGACTGACTGAAGGATACAGATTTCCGCAAGGATTGGCAGCGTCGCGTTCGCGTTCACTTCGACCAGGTACATACACACCGACCCCGAGATATACATGGGAACAGGTCGAGGAGGAGAAATTGGGAAAAGGACTTTAGGAATAGCGTCAGAATCAGGGTCTAACGCACAATCCAGCCAGGTCGCAAGCTCCGCCGCCGCAATGCACGTCTCACCAAGGCCGCAGCTGTCGCTCCACGCCCAGTTGACAAGCTGAGACCAATCGTCCGCTGCCCAACCCTCAAGTACAACCGCCGCGTTCGTGCTGGACGTGGTTTCTCCATCGAGGAGTTGAAGGTAAAATAATACACCAAAGCGCAAAAAGACGAAGAAACAGCCGTCTGACAACTATAACAGGAGGCCGGAATCCCAAAGAAGCTTGCTTCCACCATCGGTATCTCCGTTGACCCACGCCGCGTCAACCTCTCCACCGAGTCCCTCGCCATCAACGTTGCCCGTCTTAAGGAGTACCGTGCTCGCCTCATCCTTTTCCCACGCAAGGCCGGTCAGGCCAAGCAGGGAGACTCCTCCGCTGCCGATATCAAGGACGCCAAGTTTGTCCAGGCATCCAAGAAGGCTTTCCCAATCGCCCACGCCACCCCAGTCACCGAGATCAAGAAGTCCGATGCTCCAGCCCCAGTCGAGGGTGGTGCTTACCGCAAGCTCCGCGACTCCCGTGCTGCTGCCCGTTACGAGGGTGCCAAGCAGAAGAGACAGCGCGACAAAGAGGCCGAGGCTGCTGCCGCCAAGAAGTAAATTTGACATTTTGGGCATGGTGTTTTTGCCAGTCCTGTCGTGGTGCGCCGGAATCTTGCGTTCAAGGATTGCTTAGGTGTACTCATGAATGCAAAAGGCTTCACAATTTCACCAATCAAAATAACGGATTTCTTTGTGACGATGCACCAACGTCGAGTGATTGCAGGATGTGGATGGCACAAGCAGAGAATGAGTGTTTTCGGCGCAAGCGGCGGCGCGTCCTTCCAAATTGTAGCGTCCGATGCATATACCCACGAAAAGCTCGATTATGAATGGAAAGGCTTATTGAACAACATTTTACAAATTCTGGACTCGTTTTATATCTCCACTTGTGATTCTAACACTAGCGCTAACCTTCTACGATATTAGTCTAGCACATTCTTCTTCAAGTGCTACTTAACCTTTCTGAATCAAACTGCACTAATCGATGATTACTTATGCCTAAGAAATTACCTAGGTCGCCTTTATAAACTCCTGTGCTCGCGCTTTAGAAACCCGAACCTCAACCACTGTCAGCACTTGCTAACCCACGCATGGCCAGCATACGACTTACCTATCTCGCCATCTTTGTCTCCATCTCGGTTCTTCCACCAACTTCCTCTTTCTTCTCTTCTCAAACTGGAGGCCGCCATCACTATACCTATATTCTGGCGTGGCATAGTACTCCTACCACTCCTGTCCACTCCCGCTCCGGATTGTTAGCACCACACCTTCCACTTGGAAGTCTTCGGACCAAGAGAGACACTTAAAGAACAGCACTTTACCTCCTGAGATTGGATCTGCGAACGTCGCGTGGAGCCTCACTCCCTCTCCTGCTCTCCGACAACCCCGATGGCCACCGCGTCATGAGGCTATCATTTCTTCTGCTACCAGCAGCGCTAGAACCCCTCAGAGATGCACGACCACCGCCCATGGCGGCTTGAGATCTATGCAGTCCCTGACTAGTACTCGGTTTACCACCATTCAGGTGAGCAAAAGCAGACTCGTGGCGGGCGTCGATCTTGTTCATCTCCCCCACCATGCGATCCGCGTCACCCTGCTCTACGATGTAAGGTGTAGAATCCCTTATCCTCTGACTGTGTTCGCGTTGGGTCTGCGTGCATCGAAGTGGTGCGCCTACTCCTCCCCATCCACTATAGCCAGAGCCAGAGCAAGAAGAAGAGTACCTTCTCTCTTTCTTGCCAAATAACCCCTTAAAGAACCCCACGACCCATCCCTCGTCCCTATTCTCAGCTCTCTCCTCCCTTCGCCTCGCATTCTCCGCTTTCCTAGCCTCCTGCTCCCTTACCCTCGCCTCATGCGCCTTCCTACACTCACGGCATCGGTCGAACGACTCAAAAGACTTAGGCTTGTGGCACCATGCCTTCTCGAGTCTTCCGGGATGGGTTTTAGAGAGAATGTTATTACGGAGGGTGGCTTCGCGGGCAGATGGACACTGGTCTCGGTGCGTGATTATGTGTCTGCAGCGGCGGTAGTGGGTTGCGTCGCGGCGGCACATGGTGGTTGCTGTTAAAGACGTGGATGTGTGGGTTGAGTGTGGGTTGGTGGTGGTGGGAAATGGGAAAGGGTGGATTCGTAAACCGTAATGAGTAGTATATTGGGAAGTTCTGGAGCGGGATTTCCTTAAAGAATTGCTTCGAGAACTGTAGCTGCGGGAATGATGTTGGGAGCCATGGTGGTGGTAGTTGTTATGTAGGTGATCAGACCAAGAGATGACGAAGAACAAGGAGTCGATGTTCAAGGGCAACAGCTTACCGCTGCTGGATGAGGGCATTGTCCTGCTACATTTCGAGGACGGGCGGGAAAGTTCAAAGACTTGCTAGTTGTTATGAGACATCGTTCTTTGATGACATCAGGACAAAGGCCCTATCGAGGTAGCCAGGTTATTCTGTCTGTACTTTGGCTGACATGAAGCATGTTTTCCTTTCAGACGGAGAAATTCAGATATTCTTGTTCTTAGAGCAGGAGGTAGCTTGTATTTACAGTAAAATAGGCGCTTGATCCTCGATCTCGTCGGACGGCCTTCTTTGTCTTTTGCCACCTGAAGTTGAGGGAAACGGTCATGAACCAGAGAGCAATTTTGAACAGGTTATTTGGCTGGAAGTGTATGAAAGAAGCGTCGTTTCGAAACTCTTGAGGCCAGTTTTCTATACAGTGAGAGATTCAACCTTAAGGTGAGGTCCAAGGAAAGAAGCCGACACACAATGCCAACGTTTTTTTTTACCATTAAGTTTAACGGAGATTAATCTTGCGGAATAATGGCTTCCTAAAATGGGCACCTCTTTTGAGTTTGAATCGTTGGTCATGCATTGAAAGGTGCTCAAATCGCCAAATATAATCTAATCTATTTAGACAAGTGTGAATCTAAATCCGAGCGATTTAGAGAAGTTCAAATCTAATCCAATCGATCAAACCATGATTTAACCAATTTGAATGACCTGAAGATCTTGCTCTAAGATTTGCTTAAAAGGTATTAAATTGAAACATTTATGCTTAGGAACCATCCGGAGTTCAAGTAGCCGTCTTTAGTAAAAGCCTTTCCTAAGCCGTTCTTGCTATTTTTGGCTGCATTTGGAGGTGCCGAGGCATATACGCACCAAAATCTTCAAAACAAATTGAATAATGATTCATATCGACTTGAAAAAATGGTCTAAATTTAACTAATTTGAATCCGATTGAATCCATTCTCTTTCTGCACCCTGTTGAATTGCGAATTCCAAAGCTCAATCAGATTGATCCAATTTTAAAGTGGAGATTCACCAATTATTACAGCTCATGCCTTAACCGAATTAACTAATCCACTGTGAACATATTTTATTTTCAGCACGCACAGAGGATAAACTTGGATCTAGGTGTTCTTGGATTCACAGTAAAAGATGGCTGACGTCAGGGGAGTATATAGCCACGCAAACCACATCAGTGGAGTTTCTGTGGCATAAGACTCAGCGATCGCTTTGACTTCCAGTCAGCCTTGGACGACGTGTCTGACGCCGAGTTGATCCAGATTGTTGCTGTCGTAGAACGATGCCAAGGCTCTAGATCTCGACTTCGATCGTAAACAAGAAAAAGGCTAATTATCCTTCGCCAGTTTGGGAAAAAAGTTTAAAATGACGCTACATAGTCAAGAAGAAGCGAACACTATCACAGGAGCATTACTAAGAAATTTAACATGGGAATAATGTGATAAATGAGTAAAGCCTGATACTCGAGGAATGACAACCTCGTCCGCTTTGGGTCTATTCTCATTTATTGTGCTTCCCTATACCCAGAATAGCATGGACGTGGCTGATCAGGCTCTAAATCGGTTACTACTCTGTTTCCCAGCCTAGAGATGAAGCGTTATCTGCACCAGGCTGTGGAGGCCAGATGGTATATAGCCACCCATCTTCTCTAAACAAGTAGGCCTGCGTTCTTCGTCGTAGAGATGAAGCCCAATCTGCATCAGACTATGGTGGCTGACCGAGTTCTAGGGGCCAGATGGTGGGCGACTGCCCATTTTCTTGCAATCTATCGTTCTCTTTCTTCCTCAACCGGTTCACTAAAGCTTCTGCTTCTCTCTGAACACTTACCGAAATTTCATGATGCTCTCTTTAATCTTATAGAGCTTCCCTTACGCCACTGCTGGAACGACCATAGCATGCCACAATGCGGGTCAAAAAATTGACGATTGTCACCATCCTCTTCCTCACAAGTATTTTGACCGCAGCAGACTCATCAATTGACACCCCGGCAAGCTTGCAAAACATCATTAACGACTTTTCGCTCTGCGTCCTCTTCTGTCTCAACCAAGCCGTCATCGATGCCAATGCAGCAGCGGGCACTACGAATAAGACTGCTTCTGCAACAATGATTCTGCCGCCATTCTCAAAGCTTATGAGCCTTGTTCTGGAAAAACCTGCAGCCACTCCACCGTCGAAACCATCGCTATCAGCGTCAATGAGATTTACGCGTCTTACAGCACTCCTACTTCCAAGCACTGGGCCAGCCTTAAAGCAGAAGATTTAACAGCTTGTATTGAGGGACTAGTTGTTGAGATTCCCTTGTGTGCTCAGAGGTGCTGGTACGAAGCTGCAAACCAGAGAGGATGTTTGCAGACCGAATAACAATGTCGATTTGAAAAAGCATTTCCCGATGATGAGAGTTTTTAGGTCCAAGCTTATCCACGCGCCGTGAAGGCTTGTACGAGGACGGAGCTCAAGAATACGTACTTTTCAAATGCGCACAATTTTGGTTGAAAGTTCGCTAACTGGTTGAAGTGTACATCATCAAGGCCAAAGATTTTTGCAGAGAAGTTTTTTTTTGCGGATTGACGACCTGCGGTGCTCTAAAGTCAATGTCAGTAGGGCCAACGACAAGGTGTCCTTTGCTATCAAGGGCACTGGCGAGGAACCGGGTGAAGGCGACGTTGAGGACGGAGAGTCCCTGAGCGAAGGTGAAATGGCTGGAACAGTTGTCGACACCATAGCAGCTTTCGCGACGATTGTATGGGTCTTTCAAAGTCGCTGTCGTGGCCATTGAGATTATTAATGGACGACGACGAAGACTCTGCGCACGCTTAGGAGGGACCACTCTCATCATGAGACACATATATAGGCTCGACTGTAATTATCACCACTCTCGTTGATAGCGGTCTAAAAAGGAGTTGCGGCCAGGCTCATAGACCGAAGGGACACCTTTTAAGTTTCACTTACTGGGGTGGAACATATATCACGGTGTTTTGGCCGGAGATCATACCAGTTAACATGTCTTGAACCTCGAGATTTCGCTGGATCTCGTAGTTCTTATCTATGGTACAATTTTTTTCCCATTTAACAGCTTTCAGCGACCGCTGCTGAAGTCAGGCTTGTAAGTCACAACGCCACCCTCCTTCATCAACTCTCTGAGAGCCATAGTAGCGTACTGCGAAGATCCAAGCTGCAGCTTAACAATGACTGCAATCTTGATTTTCGTATCATCCTCCTTAGTTACCTCCTCCTCAGCAGCTCTCTTCTCCCCAGTCATTGGCCCAGGAGCAGTGGCCTCAGCCATAACAACATCGTTAGTCTCCTGGGTTGCAATAGCAGTTGGCGTCTCAGCAGCAGTAGCAGCAGCCTCAGCCGCCTTAGCAGCCTCAACGCGAGCACGGTATGCGGCCTCACCTGCCGGGTTACGGACATGGGCGGCCTTTGCCTTCATAATTTTATCCAAGTCGGTCTCAACAAACTGCATAGACTCATCCTTGTACTCCTTAACCTCGAAAGAGACATCATTACCAATCGTGCCCATGACCTTTCTGTAAGAGCCAGAAAGCGAGAAGTCCTTCTGCGGACGACGCATGTTATGTGGGTCAAGCTCTCCTCCGCGCTCAGAAGCCATGAAGGTCTTGTAAAACTCCCCAATCATGTTCTCTGGATACACGATGTCGTAACCAGGAGTTGGCAAGACGACATCAAAGATCGAGAATTGACCAGAGGCAGCCTCCTCTGCGGACAATGGACGAGCACGCTCGAACAAATCCTCTTCGCGTACGGCAGAGTCGTCTGCAGCTGCCATGATAACGATCTCGCCATTCTGGTCAAGCTCCTCAACAGCTGGCTTCTCGACATCCTTGTCAATCAGGACCAAATCGCCAGCGACGACCTTGTCGCCTGCAACGGCCCAACGCTCAGAACATGTGTGGTTCCACACAAGAGATTGGTAAGCATGGACGTACATAAGACGAAGGTTGCGGTTGATAGAGAGCAGAGCGCCCATGTAATCAGTCTTGCGATCATTGCGCTCCAGGTGACGGATAATCGCAGTTTCGGCAGAGAACTTACGTGGCATCTTCTCGAGAGCTTCCTTAGCCTTGCCAGTCTCACGGAACTTGGCAATGGCTTGCGCGCGTGCGATATCGTCGCGGGAGACTGGTTTTCCGTCGGAGGTGATGAAGTCTGGGTTACTGCCAGCGGAGAGGCACTCGTGGGAGAAGGAGAGAATGGCGTCGACGGCGCCTTTGAAGTCGTTCTTTAAGATCAGACGGCCGATCTCATCGGTGCCGATCAAATAGGTTCCGAAACGCTGAAGACCAAAGTAGTTGAGGAATCCGTGCTTCTGGATGGACTCCACAGCGCTACCAACGACCTTCTGAGCGTAAGCAACACGCTCGGAATCTGGGAGGTTATCGGCGCCAGAGCCGAACTGACAGTCGCGGAGAGTGATCAGGAACTCGTTGCCAGTGAGATCACCGAGCTCGAGGCCGTGCTTCTCGTAGGTAAAGTCTCCGATGCGAGAGCCACGCATATCGCGGTTGAGGAAAGCAAGCTGATCTGCGTTCTTGCGGAATGTGGAAACACGCTGGACGGTGACTCCACGACGATCCTTAGTTCCTGCAAAAGAGAAAGCTCTTGGCTTCATGCCCAAACGCATGGCAACATAGGAGATAACTTCCATAGTGTCCTTATTCTCCTTGTACAAAGAGAAGTGCAGGTGCTCGCCTCCAAGCTCAGCCCAGCCAAGCTTGCCCTTCTGCTGATTGCGAGGGGTCTTGGTCTGGTACATATCACCTCTTGGTCCTGGAGCACGCTGCTTGGCTGCTGCAAATATCTTGATGTAACCGTCTTTGTCGGTGCTCGACTCCAGCTTGGAAGAGAAGATGCGACGCATATCTTGGTGGAGCTTGGTGCGGAGCTCGCGATCTAGGATTGGCTCTGAGGTGACATTTCCGTAGGCAGCGGCCTTCTCGTTGGGCTTAGAGAGGATGTGCTTGTATATCTTGACAATCTTCTCTCTGACTTCGGCTCCAAAGTAGCCATCAAGGAGAGCCTCATCCTCGCTGGTGAGTGCAAACTCTACTGGTGGCGCCGCTGCTGCTGGCTCTGGCTTAGCCTCAGACGGCGTAGACTCAACCTTTGGCGCTTCGTCCACCTTAACTGGCTCTTCGACCTTGGGTGCCTGCTCAACTGGCTTACTCTCGGCGACCGGTTCCTCAACCTTTGCCTGAGGCCTCTTAGGTGGGTTCAGTGTAGTCAAATGAACGACCTTGCCGTCCGGAGTAATCTCGTTAACCAAGAAGTCAGTGTATCTGCCGCCTGGTCAGTCTGCTGTCCAATAGCTTTAAGGGATTACTGTGATCTACGTTGGCGACCAGGGTGCCGACACGTGATTTTACAACATGCCGCAAAAGGAGAGAGGTAAGACAAAGAACGCTTTGAAGCCGAGAAGGAAGTGAGATCGATGCGAGTTTTATACCTCTGCTTCAAGATGCCCTCAAATCCAGGGTTCTCCTCGTTGACCCATCTCAATATACCAACTTCTCTCTCCCTACTGTGAGCATTCTTGGTGCTAGTCTCAGCAATCTTTGGGATCTCCATTGCTGCTTGATTATCTGATGATGCTGCAGTTGTTGGTGCAGCACTTCCGTCCTCCAGCCTAATTCTCTTTGTCGCACGCTCGGCGTCGCCATTTTGGGCAGCCATCGTCTTATCTCGTATCGCCTTTGCGGGCGCTTATTTCGGAGCACAAAGTTGATCGGATGGCAAAAAGACGGATAAAAGGTAGGCGCGGTTTGTTGGTTTTTTGTGAGGCGGCTGCAGTATAAATTGGCTGTGGTCCAAACATTTCCTGTCAAAAATTCTTAATGTGGACTAGGGTCGGGAGCGCTTACAGAGTACGGTGACCGATCGTGGGGAAGCTTGGCGGCAGGGACCGAAGAACAACAACAATTCAGACAGATTGATGGAGCTTCCATACTTTCCAACCTGGTCAATCTATACCTCATTTCGAGGGATGGATTGCCAGATCTCGTCTGTATAGTAGCAGCTAAGCTGTCACGTTTCGTAATTTTATCGGTTTTCATGAGAAGTTTTCACAAGAGTCTTTAGCAATTCACCAGGCCTGCAATTCATGCTGTCTTCGAAAGCCGTTTGCGCACCGAATCCTTAGAGTTGTGCTGTCGCAAAGTAAATCAGCCTTTTCCAAAGATGACTTTTGCATAACTACATAAATGCATATGAGCTGTAATATCTTCCAATTTTGGCCGTTCACAGTTCAGTTGGGCAGCCTGAGCTTTTTCTGAATATGTGTTGAAATTAAAAAGAAGTCCTTGAGATGTGGTAGAAGTGAAGAACTCCAACATGGTCGGCAGAGATGACCTCTTATGAATAGCTCCTCGTGGAATTACAGGTTGTTCATATGTATATGGAAGGTTGAAGTCTCGTTGCGCTACAGCCCAAGAAGGTCTTCAGGATCTTGCAGACTTAAATAGAGGAAAGGATTCATTCCCCAAACAACTACGACCAACATTCGCTTTGGTGTTCTGCCTCGTCCATGATTCTAAGTTTTCGTTGGTCATATTAACCGAAGCTATACAACAATGTGAAATGATGTTATTAATCCGATCAGCCTTGATTTAAACGATCCACCGGCGTCGCCGCAAGTAGTGGTTCCCTTTTAAATTAATGACTATAAGCTGTATAACATCCCTGAGCATCGAGGCAGTACTCCTGGCTAGGCTGGCCGACAACATAGCGTTGTACCCAACTTGAGGTCAGCTCTGCCCCTAGTGCATTTGCTCCGTGTTTTCGTTCGAGACCCTAGGAGCGTCGCCAGAATGCCGACTAGAGAGAATATGGTACAAGTAATTCGAAATGCGACCTCGCGATGAATCTCTCAAGCTGACTTATATATCCTGACAGTCGAGGACCGGTTGGTGGTGATTAAATGGAATGCGTGGCGACTGTAGCGGTCGACTGAGTGGAGCCGATGCCAAGAATCACCATCACGACAGAGGAAGAAAGGACCGACATCGCCATGGCGGAAGGAAGCGATAGCTGCAGAACCTTATTTGGACTTCGACTCTGCCCTCACTGTTAGCCGTCGTCCAACTCAACACAAAAACAATCTCTCCGGACACCTTGGTTGCTGCTCGGTAGCGACGATGACCTTGGCCTTCAGCTCTGCGAAATCACTACGTTGAACTTGGGACCGCCGCACACAAGTGTCTGAATGGACCTGCGACAAATCTTCGCCGAAAGCAATGGAAGAAAGGAAAGAGGGACGATCTCTCTCCACAACATGTTTGCCACAGCTCTTTTGCCGTCTTCAAGATTAACCATCAAGTTGGTGGCGAGCTCATATACCGCGGAATGCCGACGCTGCCTCACAGTATTTTGCCTTATCTAAAAGACGCAGGAATATTGGAAACCTGTTAGTCTTACCCAAAAGAGGTGGCCGCTGGAGCACAAGTATTGTACATGTTGATCCAGAAGAAGTTGATAGCGAGCCAAGAGTGCGGCGCCACAATGACTTCGACAGCGTCAAGATGAGCTTACGATGATGAGGCTCGACGATCTAAGAAGGCTTCCAGAAGACGAAAGCAGCAAATGAGCAGGAGGTGTGACGGAGAGAGTTGCGGTAGGACGCAGGAAAATTTTACCATGATGATGAGGCGACTCGTGATGTGGCAGCCACAATGAAGACCGACGCGGAAGGCCTCTCAAGCATGACTTAGGCATGACAAAGGAAGGACAACAATTTGGTAACTGCAGCGCCATTGACGTTGCAAAGTCGCCTGGAAACCAAGTACACTCTACGGCACAGATTCGCCGTCCAACGCCCGCTTGTGCAGACCTCGTTTCTGGTTGAACCAACAGCGTCGCTGAACGCTGCTTGAAAGTCTGCTTCTGGAAAAAGTATGCAGCAAGGAGGCACGAATCGCAGGAAGAAGAAGGTTGGAGCTGAAGATCTGGGGAATGCGGGGTGCGGAGAAGCTCGTGGGTGATAATCTTGGCCAGCGTGTCGCCACGCGGCAGTTGTCGATCTTGGACCATGGACTTTTGAGCGCGGTTCAGGAGCAAAGACACCGGCGGCCTCTACGTAAAGTACTTGTAGCAGAGAAGGATGTCTCAGCCTGCATGCATCTCAAGGTGAGGCTCTCTGGGTCAAATAGTCACAAGTTTGCAACACTCTTACAGTATCGCTCCTAGCAACCGGCACGAGTAAGATTACCTTACTTTGGAGCGCCAACACTCGCGCCTTTGGTGTTTGAGCTTGGATGGCACGGCTTTGAAGTTCTTCCGTTCTGGGAGGGGGGTGCCGCTGTAGCCAGGGCGATTAGCATTGCCCTTGGAGATGTCCCTTGTGTGGACCAGACGAGATTGGAGGTCAATGTCCGTGATACTTGTGGCGAAAAAGGCGCCACAGGCGGGTTCAATCGCAGAAGATACAAGGTGTCGGAGACGAAAGAGGAAGGTTTGTTTGTTAACTGACTATCGACATATCGCAAAGGGGCGACTGAGAATGGATCTGTGAGCAGGTTACAGAAATTCGAAGTAGAAATCGTTGAGAATGCGAGTCGGACATCAGCTGAATAGGTTAGGGAGGTAGAGCACACATAGGCTGGAAAAGACGCTGCGAGAAGTAGGACTATTTTATCCTCAACGCTCGACTTATCTACAAATCCTCAATCTGAAGTCCACCACGACACAGCGCAACATTAGCTTAACGCGCCTCTACTGAAACATATCGGCGCACAGCTGCCCAATGAGCTTAATTCTGGCCGCGCTCAGTCCTCGGCATTATGCGCTTCTATGGCTCCGCACGGAGGCGCGATATCGGAAGTTTGTGCATTGAGAGCTTCTCATTCGGGTCGGCGTTTGCTTCTCTTGTCGACGGAGACCGGAGCGAACCTCACAGTTACTGGTGTCGTCGCCGATGGCGTGCCCGATATCAGACCCGCCTCCAAGACTCTGGCCCCTTTTAGTTCATCTGTCAGGACTCCATTTACTTTTTCGGCGAAGCAGTTGTGGTGGGGCCTCGAGTCTCCAAAAGATGCTGGGAGTGGGGTGTGGTTGGAGATTTGTGGGGGTTGTCGCCAAGCTGTCGGCATCATGTCTTCACATGAAATAGCGCCGCCTCCACCACGACCCGGTGAAGACTGAGTGGTGCAACATCTGGTGCAACACTTGCTGTAAGCACCACACCGCGCACGCCACATCATGAGAGCACGGAAAATAGATTGCTTCCAGAGAGCGGCACAGCCGTTTCGAAAAGCATCCGGGCGCGATGACTGTTGCCAATGTGCGAATCGCAAATTGGCACTCTTTGGATGGCGCCCACGAAGAAACAACCGCTTGGCTAGATACAGCGTTGGAATTGTTCATGAGCTTACGTTATATGAATGCTTCGTTTAACAGTAACTTCGAGCTGAAATTGTGATTAGATAGCGCAATCTGCGCTGCCAGTGAACCACAAAAACCGTCAAAGAACAGCCTGGCTTCGCGATAGATCAATCACACAGTGTCAAGCTTTTGGTCTCGATTAGAGTTGCCCATGTGAAAATACGAACACCTTCCCAAGCTGTTGCGACCTCCCTATTTCGGTTAGGCAGCATGTCTAAGAGCTGGCTGGGATGACACCTCGATGAAAGTGCGGGGAGAGCGCCGGGCATGGATAGAGCAGTTCGGGAAAGGCGTTGCGGGTTGGCTGGATGCCGTCCTGCTTGGCAGAGCTTGTTGTAAGTTGCATGTCAACTTTGAGACTTGAGATGCGCGAGGCTTGCCACCTACATCAATGGCTGGGTGTCTTTCGGCGTGAGTCGCTGTCAGGAAGTGGCCTCAGTGATCTTCATAGTTGAAGTTTTACACTGTTTCTTCATGTTTAGACTCGTGCTGGGCAATTGCCGTCAACAAGAACAAGAGTTCAGGACAACACGAACCCTTCTCAATTACCTCCGTACCTTTCTGTTTTGGCCATCGGTAGTGCCCTCGTGAGAGACGGAAGTCACAATGGCACGGCAAGGTAGTCAGTCAATCTTCCAATAGTAATCGAGGTATCGGACCTCGCACATGCACCTGGCCCACTCATATCTCCCAACCCAGACGTATTCAACAAGGTACACGGTCTCGCCCTGGCAACCTAATGCTCTCAGCCGTCTCCAACGGCGCTTCCACGTTGCACGACAGCTACAAGATATCCGCCTTCCACTTCTCGAAGATGACCTTCCACACTCCAACGTAACGATTCTCCGGTAACCCTTCCTAGCCAATAACTCAATCCAATCGCCTCTGAACAGAGTTAAACCTTCCAGAAGAGGAAGAATGTCCGAGTTAGAACACACCGTCGCTGTAGATCTAAGCATCTAGTTAGCTTCGTATCAAGTCACAAGCTCGAGATGTCAACTGGGATCACATTGATCGTCAAGGTTAGGGTGGCATACGGAGTGTTTTCTGCTATACTGTACCTTATCTCCTTGGCGGTCTATAGAAGCACGACCGATGGCATGCGACTGATAATGGATCGCATCGAGACTTGCTGGCCCGTTAGACAAGGCGCAAGCGTGGCCACTGGTAGACTCACCGATCCTACCCGTAGGAAGCTCCATACATAAACCTCCTTTCTCCCCTCATTAGCAGTGTTTGGAGGGTAACACGGTTGAACCGCGTCACAACACAACGATGGGCAGAGAAGAAATCAACACCGGCGTGTCGCCAGCCACTAGTCCTCTCTCTGAGAACCAGCCCCAATATGACGAGAAGTTGGACAGCAGGGTCCACGCCCAGGGTGTTGATCACGACCACCATTACGAGACCAAGGTCCCAAACATGACTGGTGTTTCTGAGCTGCCGCTCTACCCCATTGAGCGCAGAGATGGTGATGCTGGCTCCCTCAAGGAGGAGGTCGAGATTGATTCAGAGCTCGATCTTTACAAGCCTTTCCCCCTTACGCCAGAAATCCCTCATGAGGAGCATATTCTCACCTTCAGAGCCCTTGTCGTGGGTATCGTCCTCGGTTCCCTCGTGAACTGTTCCAACTTGTATCTCGGTAAGCCATCGTTCGCTCTCAAATTGAACGCTCTAAGCTAACTCCTCGGCAGGTCTCAAGACTGGTTTCACCTTCGGCTCTTCCATGTTCGGCGCCATCTTCGGTTTCGGTATTTTGAAGGCTATTTCTACGGCTGTGCCACACAAATTCCCTATATTGGGAGGTGCCTTCGGACCACAGGAAAACTCTATTGTTCAGGCCGCTGCAGTCGGTAAGCATGCTCGTTTGGATCAAGTTTGACCAATAGTTAACACGCATTTCAGGTGCCGGTGGTATGGGCGCGATCTTCGTTGCCTCGCTTCCAGCCATGTATCAGCTGCAACTCTTAGGCACCACGCCAAAGGAGGATATTGGACGTATCTTCACACTCACTATCATTTCATCGTACTTTGGTCTCTTCATGGCCACACCACTCCGCAAGTTCTTCATCATTCAGGTCGGCAAAGAACTCTCTCTGATCTTCCCAACTGCCACCGCTACTGCGATGACCATCCGTTCGATGCACAGCGTCGGCAGTGGTGCTGAGGATGCCATGAAGAAGCTCAAGGGTCTTTTGTGGGCCTTCGGTGGCGCTCTTATCCACAGAGTCGCTTCGTACTACTGTATCGGTATTCTCTACGACTGGCACATTTTCACATGGTTTTACATTTGGTCTGGACACAAGAACTGGGCCATGAACATCGAAAACTGGGGATGGTTCATTGAGTGGACTCCAGCTTTCCTCGGATCTGGTATGCTCATTGGTCTCAACTCGGCCATTTCTATGTTTGTCGGTTCCTTCCTCGCGTGGGGTGTCATCGGCCCTGTCACTGTTCACTATGGCGAAACTATCGGTATTAACGGTGGCTATGATGAGCCATGGCAAGACATCACCTACTTCACCTCCCTCAAGCGCAAGGAAAATGTACTCCCATCGCCCCGCTACTGGCTTCTCTGGCCAGGTGTCATGGTCATGGTCTGCGCCTCTCTTGCCGAGCTCTTCATACAATACAAGGTCATCGGCTTTGCCCTGAAGACCGTCTGGAACAACAGCAACCGTGGCCTCCACACCAGGATGCAGAAGCGCGGTAAGCATGTTGCCTTCTTTGAGAAACACGCCAACCTCGAAAATCGTCGCGACGATCTTATGATCGAAGATTTCGCATCCAAGGAGGACCAAGTCAAGATCTGGCAGTGGTCTACCGGTCTCCTTGTTACTCTTGTTATGTCCATGGTCATCCTTCACTTCCAGTGGGATATGAACGCCGGACTTACCATCCTCGCCTCCCTACTTGGGTTCATCTTCGCCTTCCTCTGTATCCAGATCGGCGGTGTTACTGATGTCACTCCTCTTACCGCCGCCGCTAAGGCCTCCCAACTCATCTTTGGTGGTGTCACCAGGGGCAGCCACTCCCCCGAGGACGCCCAGAGAATCAACTTGATTGCTGGTACCGTCGCTTCCGGAGCTGCAGGTGTCGCCATGGATCTCGTCTCCGATTTCCGCACCGGTTTCCTCCTCAGAACTCCACCAAAGCAGCAGTGGCGTGCCCAGGCAATCGGAACGTTCATTTCCATCTGGCTCGCCCCAGGTATCTTTGTCCTGTTCGCTACTGCATACCCATGTATCTTGACCGGAACTGATGTCCACTGCCCATTCTCTGCGCCATCCGTCGCCGCATGGGCTGCCGTCGCCAAGGCAGTCACCCAGGATGACAGTGGTATCCCACTCAACTCTGGTATCCTCGCTATCTGTCTTGGTGCTTGGTCCGTCATCCAGGCTGTCATCCGCCACTACTACTTTGTCGGTGAGCGCGAGAAACACCGCAAGTGGCTTCCAAACTGGGGAGCCATTGCCCTTGCTTTCGTCGTTCCAGCCACCACCTACATGACTGCTGCCCTCATGGGCGCCATCTTTGCCTACTTCTGGCAAAAGAAGTCCCCACGCACTTGGGAGATCTACGGATACGCCATTGCCGCTGGTTTCATCGCGGGTGAGGGTCTGGGTGGAACCGTCGGAGCCGTCCTTCAGCTTGCCAATGTGGCTGGTGACAGATACGGAACGAACGTTGGTTGCCCAGCTGACTTGTGCTAAGCGGTTGAATGTGGCTGAAGTTTTTACGCGAGATCTTATTGAGGACTGGCTTCGTTGTGATTTGCAATGTATCCGACATTCCCAGTATATAATGAAAAAGCTATTGCTTTCTGACCTCGTCTCTTCTGTTTTGCCCATGACGACTTTATTCCTCTCACTCGTGATCACCTTCTCGCTATGCTTATCGATTTCCATAATCGCCTCTTCTCGTCTAGGTTTCTGTCTTGGTGCTAGGGCCCACACCTGCCGTGCTCGTTTGGCCAAATTATTATAATCACAATTTTTGCATCCAGGTTTGGTGTTACGAGAGCATACCACGGTGGTAAGAACGTTCATAATCAAACCTCTTACAAGCTGCAGATCCATGCGCAGTCAGATACAGTTTAACCACTTTTTCAAGGCCAGTTGACTCGCCCTCCACAAAACCATATATTCATCTATACAGAAAACATGTGAGCGAGCAAAGTAGAAGTTTACAAAGTAGAAGTTTACAAGGCTAAGAGTACTATTTTGACTAAGTCCTATAATCATGAGCGGTAGCAAGCTAAGTGGGTGGCAGAGCGAAAATCATGACACTATATCTTGAGTCCACATTTAATCATATGGAACACCAAGGAGGGATGAGTATAAGACATGTTTGTCATTAGCTTTTGCTATGCTAACTGGCCGCCATTGGCCATCTTCGTTCCTTATGTGGAGCTATCTCCAAAATATACGCTGTTCTCATTCCAAGAATCCCTAGCTCCTGTATTCATATCAGCAAAGTTCCTAGCCCAAAATGCTCCTCTTCGTCTTTTTTTCCACTCTTCCCCTTCCCTCGCAACCCTCCGTTCCCATCCTCACCATAATATTGAGAGATTACTGAAATTCAATACCAAGGCCCAGCCCCTCCTGCGCCGCAATCCTTAACCTCTTGGCCCTGATCTCCTCCTCACTCGGCAAACTCTTCCTTTTCTCCCCCGCCGACCGTAGCGAGGCCTCCCCATTCCCAATCTTCCCACCATCCCTCTCAACCCCCTGCTTCCTAACACTCCCAAACAACTTGCTCTGTAACACCCTTGTCTTCTCCGCCACAGTCTGAACCGGCACCAACGCACCACTTTCCCTCCCACCACCGACCGAACCAGCATTAGCAACATTGGAAGCATCATCCCGTATCTCAAAGCTCTGTCTTGGGTCCCTACGGAGCATTTCACTAGCAGTCTGAGACGCTTGGCTAGCAGGGGTTCTCTCAACTCCACCCTGAACTTCCGTAACCTCATGCTCAGACTCCGTCTCATCATAGTCCTTCATCAACTGTCTCACAACTCTACTCCGCGCCGTTAGTGGCGCCATCGAAGAATCCGGAGCAGGACCACGCGCATAACTCTGCTGCGCTTGCCCCTGCCCCATCGGCTGAGCGGCATATGGCTGTGGCTGCATCTGGTACGGAGCCGGTCCCGCTGCGGAGCCACGCGGAGAGATGTACTCATTATCAGTAGCTCGATGTACCTCTTCGTCGCTTGCTGAGATTGTGCTATCACGACTTTGACGACGACGTTGCTTACGGATTTCTGCGCGTTTGCGCGGTGTCTCTTCATACCCCCCTACACCCTGTCCGATACCCCCGTCTTTGCCTGGAAGTTGTACAGGAGGGAGGAGCGACTGATGCTGTCCACTTAAGCCATCTTGCTGAGAAATATGGTCGCGCATTAATGGATGTGGACTAACCCACTTCGCTCCTATACTCTCCGGCACTGGTACACCCTGAAGCGTATTCAGGCTTTGAGCCCCGCGCTGATGCCGGCCTACAGAGTTCGGCGCCATAC
Source organism: Antarctomyces pellizariae (assembly GCA_010623925.1). Lineage (NCBI taxonomy): Eukaryota > Fungi > Ascomycota > Leotiomycetes > Thelebolales > Thelebolaceae > Antarctomyces > Antarctomyces pellizariae. The sequence goes on from WCAA01000039.1 coordinate 156,562, forward strand.
CACGTCTCGTGGTATGTGTGACTGGGGTAGAGGGAGCAGTATTCTGGTCATTCAAGACTTGGTCTGCGAGGAGGAGGGTGGCGAAAGAATCTCTCCCTCCCTGATGCTGGGCAGGATGTGCATGACCCTGAATCTGAGACTGGTGCAGAGAGGCAGGGTAGGGGGGTTGCTGTTGCGACATGGCCATCTGCATGATCTGGTGCTGTTGCTGCAGCCTAGCACTGCCGGGTGTCTGGCGGGGAGTTGCACGTTGACGCTCATACGGCGTGTTGGGGTTTGTCCGGCGATGGCTTTGGTGTGCCTTGGGAGATTCAAATATACCCCCCGGAGAAGTCAGCATAGAGAGGTGTTGACGATTCTGCCTAATCCTATCTTTGAGCCTTTGCACCGCGCTGTCCTTTTCGAGGAGCTCGTCTTCTTTGTCCGCAATTACTAGTTTTGCCTTCTCCAGCCTCCTCCTCAACTTTCCATTCTCTCGCTCCAGCGCCTCGCACCACGCTTTCAATTCCTTCACATACTTGTGTGTTGCGATGTTTTGTTCATAGTCCGGGATGGGGCTGGAGGCACGACGACTCAACTCCGCAGCCTGCAAAACCTCGAGTTCGCGACGCATCATTGTGTGCTCGACTTCCATGCGCTTGGATGTTTCGGATGTTTCCATCAAGAGTAGTGAGTGCTGGAGTTTATAGTGCGCGCTCTCCATCTGTGCCTTGTTCTCTCCCGTCCTTGTGGCCTCTATATCTTTTTGCAGGGCGTTGAGGTACTCCAGGATTTCGGACGTGGAGGAGGGTTCGAGTGCGTTAAGGCGGTTTAAAGCGTTGTGGATCTGGGAGGCGGCGTTGTAGCCTGGTGTTGAGGTTATGGAGCGGCTATTATCTGTTAATATTGATGGAGGCAAAGCAGCACGCTTAGCAGGTTGTGTCGAAGGAGGAGGCGTCATGGAATTATTTGGGGGTGTGGGCGATTTATATGCGCTGCGTGCTATCTTCTCGGTGAAAGTCGACATTGCATTGAGGGTGTCCATATTGATGACTTCTGGTGAGGTAGCAGAGATTACTGGCATCGAGAAGGTGGGTGCAATGGTGGATAGTGGTGGTATTGGAGCTGTGTTGATAGATGTGTGGAGCTCTGCGTGGTGTGGTTGTGGTGTGCCTGGGACTTGGATTTGTGGTGTTGATGTGCCTTCGGCTGGCATTGTCGCGCTCATTGTTGCTGCGACGCTCAAACCGGCGGTTGTGGTGCTGTCAGGTATGCTTGCGATGTAGTGTTGTGCGGGACCGAGTCTTGACGCTGAGACAAAGCCGAAGGTTGGCAGTTTGGAGCTCGAGAGACGACGTAATGATGCGATGAGCAAGAGTATTGGGTAGGTATATAGATATATGTAGTCATTCGATTAGGATATTAAGTACAGCAGTTTGCTTCAGTGACTTGGAAAATGGGTTGCGGTCGTCGTCTCCTGTTTGCGTGGTGGTTAGCCAATGGCGTCTTGTGTCTGATTTCGTCTCTTCGTTACCTGAGAGGCTGGCTGAGTGCTGGTGGTGCAGCTTACTGTACACAACGCCAAGACTTTATCGGTGTTGCCAGTGACAACCAGTTGGCACCGCCATCTAATCGCTATCTAATCGCTATCTAATCGTTATTTAATCAATAACCAAGATCTAATCATTGGTCTCACATGATCTCGCGCCTATAGCGGGTCGGACCGCAGCTTGCCGCGTAATTGCAGTGGAGCTTGACAGCTCCCTCTTCATAATCTCAACCCCTTTCGACTCTTCTGTTTGGCTGCGAGCTTAAGGTTAGCATAACAAAACACATTGTTTCATACCTGAGACGGCTGATCCAATGTTCAATGCCCATTGTTTAGCTCTTTGACCTACCACTTTTGCTTATTTGTCAACAACTATCACACTGGCGCAATGGCCGACGTAAACAATCTTCAGGATGTGCCCAGATCTGGCATTCCTCGCCCGTCTAGGTTGCCCGTGCCGACTTCTCTTAATCGACAACCTTCGAGAGACTCTCTGAGAGCTCCTCCTCCGACTTCCCTACAGAGTCCGAGATTGAAACAACCTTCAAGAGAGCCACTGGGTCGTAGCACGTCTTCGAATCGCAACAGTGTTCAGCATGGTCAGCAACCTGTTTTGCGCGCCAAGCCGAGTCAAGATGTTTTTAAGAGACCAGCTGCTAGACCGCCTTCTAGCCAGCTCGGAACGGCACTCCCGGCCAGAACGAGGATATCCAGCGGCGATGTCTTTAAGAAGCCAGCCACCAGGCCGTCCTCGAGGCAGCAGATGGGAGTGCCGTCAGCAACCAACAATGTGTATGACACTTCTGCTTTCGGTGAAAGTGAGCACGCCGTAATCAGTCCTTCGAAGGAGAAATCACTCTCCGAAAGAGTGCAAGAAACGCTGGCCACCATCCCAGTCCCCGAATCGCCAGACATGAGACGACGAAGATCCAGCTTCTTCAACACAGAAAGCCCAATGCGCCCATCATCACGCTCAATGGCGCACGACGGGATGATGAGGTCACCATCGAGACATGTCGAATCAAGACCAGCTTCAAGACAGATGGGATCCAGACCAGCATCGAGGCAGGGAGGACATACAGGTGGCATACCTCTCAACTTTGGAGCTGCAAGCACGCCGGCAAAGTCTATACCATCTCTGCGAACGCCTATCAAGAATACACCTGGCGCTAGTGGCTTGAAGGCGCCAAGGAGTGTATCAAACCTGCGCCTTGCTATGTCGCCGAGGGTGTCTACTACGCCTTCAGTTCCTGCTTTACCATCACCAGGTTTCGGCTCTGCTATTAAATCAGGGAGCAAGACAGTTGGGCGGGCACTGAAGCCACGAGCTTCCGTCAACAACCTCTTTGACGACATATCGGTGCCGCAGTCAGCTTCAAAAATCGGACAGCCGATTGCAAGGAGTCCACAACCGCGCCAATCCATACACAACTACTTCGATGTCCCCGGCGCCGATGAGCTCTCCGCATCGCCTTCCCGCCCACCAATCGGTAGAACACAGAGTTTAAAGCCTCGAACATCCCACTCTTTACTGAAACGAGTTTCGACCCAAGAACTCCGAGCCACACCCCTGCAATCCACAACACCAGTTTCGCGGATGAAGAAACCGGTTCCCACCTCCACCTCCACCTCCACCTGTTCCAAAAACCACGACGCACCTCCTGAAGAACGCCCCAAAACTGAAACCGCGATCAAGTCTTCATTGGCTCTACGAGAGACAATCGCTAAAGCCAAAGCTGCTAAGCGGGCTGAGATGGCAAAGGCCCAAGCGCCTACTCCTACCATGGATGAAAAGTCCCCGATCTTGCCAACCGAAAGTTTCGACTTTGGCTTGTCCGATCCATTCAATTTGAATAAGGGTGAGGATGTTGGAAAGGGGTTATTGAGGAAGAGGATTGACGCCGCGAGAACGGATGGGCGCCTCAATATCGCTGCGATTGGGTTGAAGAAGATACCCGATGAAGTGATGAACATGTACAACCTCTCCTCCATCACCAGTGGGAGCTGGGCAGAGAGTGTGGATCTCACAAAACTCATCGCTGCCGACAACGAGTTCGAATCCATTTCTGACGACATATTCCCAGACCGCGACCCTAGGGAAATGGCAGAGGATGAAGATAGTCAGGGGATGATTTTCGGCGGCCTGGAAACTCTGGACCTCCACGGCAACATGCTGATCTCCATACCGATGGGGTTGAGGAGGCTAGAGCACCTTACGGTGCTGAATCTATCGAATAACAAGCTTGGGAATGAGGCCCTCGATATTATCTCCCAGATAACATCCCTCCGCGAACTGAAGTTAGCCAATAACGCCCTCGTCGACGAAGCCCCGAGCTCGCTCCTCCAGCTCTCAAACCTCGAAGTCCTAGACCTCCACCAAAACAAGCTGTCGGCCCTGCCTCAAGGTGTTTCGGCGTTGACGCAGTTGAAGAGTCTTAATGTTTCGCAAAACTCCTTGACGAACTTGCCGATTGAGAGTTTGAGGAATCTGCCGCTTATCGAACTCTTCGCCGCCTCGAACAAATTATCAGGCACACTCATCGAAGCCTCCAACATCCGATTTGAGGCACTGCGCACGCTGGATCTTTCGGGTAATTCATTGCAGCTTGTTTCGGAGGGGAGTGTTGTATTGCCTAACCTGCAACTGCTTAATGTTTCAGCGAATAGGCTGAAGGCGCTTCCGGGGGTAGAGACGTGGGAGAGTCTTATGACGCTGAGTGCGGCTGATAATTCAATCGCCGAGTTCCCAAGGGGCTTTACTGAGCTGCCAGTGGTTAAGCTTGCAGATTTTCGAGGGAACGATATTAGTATGATTCCTGACCAGATAGCGATCATGGCGAGTTTGGAGACGTTGGTGGTGTCGGGGAATCCACTGCAGCAGAGAAAATTTGCGGGTATGAACACAGCGGACTTGAAACGGGCGCTGCTTGCGAGGTTGGAACCTTTTGCGGAGTCGGGTGATGGGTCGACTGGATTTGTTGAGCAGGAGGAGAGTGGGTTCTTCAACCACTCCCGCACACCCACCCATAATAGGGATAGATCTATAAGTGGTGCCAGTATGGTGACTGCGATCCAAGATGACCACCAAGACGACGACTTGACCGGGACGGTGTACCTGGACGCGCCAGCTACGGATATTTTCGGCTTACCAAGATTCCCGACGGCGGCTGAGTGGTCAAAAAATATCAACACCCAACTCGGAGTTCTCGACCGGTCGTACACCAACTCTAGTACGTTGAACCCACTTATTGCAGCTCAAATCGCTTCAGACCATAATATTAAGACTGTCGAACTGCACCACAACTCATTTACCGAGATCCCGGCGAGTATCGCGTTTTTCGGGGGGCTGACGACACTTAATCTGTCCCATAATGGGTTGAGCAGCGATACCTGGATAAGAGATACCGTGGAACTGCCCAACCTTGTGGAGCTTAATTTGAGTAGTAATACGTTTGATTCTCTGACGCCGGTGCTGAGGTGGTTGCAGTCGCCGAATTTGGCGAAGCTCGATGTCTCATTTAACCGCCTCACCGCTCTTCCCTCACCCTCCTCCACTTCCGGCCACCTTTACAGCAAATTCCCGAAGCTGACAATCCTCCTCGCTTCTAACAATAAATTGAGGGAGATGAATGCCGATAGTGTCAGGGGATTACGCACCATCGATGTCTCGAGTAATGAGATTGAGAGGCTGGATCCAAAATTGGGCCTGTTGATGGACCTTAAGCAGCTTGAGATAAGCGGGAATAGGTTTAGGGTCCCGAATTGGAGGGTGGTGGAAAAGGGGACTGAGGGCGTGCTTGAGTGGTGTAGGGGGAGGCTACAGCCGGAAGAGTTGGAGAGTAACCCGGAGAGGGAGGTGGGTGGGAATCCGAGGAAGGAATGTGGTGCGGAGGAGCAGGAGGAGAACGGGATGTGGTAGGCAAGAATACAAACTTAAGAAAAGAGGAGAAGAGGATAATCATTGTACAGGTACAACAGGCGCCGTGACAGGTATGACATTATCTATGGCGAGGGACGATTGTATGGATACCGTATGCCGGAATAGCACATAATGTAGTATAATATATCTAATGCACATACTAATACCTCACACAACCTTGGCGTTGCATGGTTTGCCGATTGGTTCCTAGTATCTATGAAATCCAGACTTAACTGGTTGGTATCGTGAGAGAAAATTACGAATCTCTTTGTCAACATTGATGACTGATTGCTAACCGATTAGCTACAACCGATGAGGACTTACTAAATCTTTTTTAAGATGGAGTGTTCCATTTGGAAACTGATTAGCAAGATATCTTGAGTCTCAGGAATATTCTTGAGATTGGGACAGCTAACTGATTAGCTGGACAAAGGCTGTAATGGCTGACTGCGCGTATGACAGATTGAGGGCCATCGTTATTTTACCTATACAAAAATGATCGGTCAGTAATGATTTTGATAATAAAAACCTCTGACTTTTGAATATGGCAAGCAGATTGAAATACCGAGCTAAGAGCTTGAACTTGGCTCCTCTCAAAATGGTAGCTTCCCTTCTGGGCTAGCGCATTCAATGCACGTGCCAGCCCGCGCCGTAGCCTTGGGGGATGTAGCATCATTGGACATGCTTGGCGCGCCAGCATACCCAGCTGACAGCTTGTTTGCAAACCTCACTTGACACCATCACTCTTCATTTCTACATCACAACTTCATCCACAAATGCCATAAACCGATTATAGCACCGTCCCACCTAGGGACAGCAACACCACACATCACCACAGCGTCAGACAACATTACAGCAACGCAGCGTCCCCGCTGCTATGGCGATCGTCACCCGCCTAAAGAGCGCCCTAGGCCTCGGCACCAACGAATCCGAACCATTGCTTCGCCACCGCAACTTATACGACGACACCTACAGCGAAGGCGGCTCGTCAACCCTCCACTCATCACGCACCTCCTCTCTCCTCTTCCCAGAACGTTACCACACCCCCCGAACCCGCGAGCTGCGCCGCTACGCCGCTTTCGCATGCGCGCTCATCTCTTGCCTCTGCGGCGGCAGCATAACCGCTTATTCGCTCTACGGACATCTTTTTCAGTCGAGGTTGAGGTACACCCAGTTCCAGGTTAATTCTGTGAGCATTGCCGGTGAGCTGGCTATGTATCTCCCCGTGCCGATATTCGGATATGTGTGCGATCGCGTTGGGCCGGCACCACTGAGCTTGTTCAGTGGGATTATATTTGGGATTGGGTATACGCTTGCGGCGTTCACGTATAGCTATGGAAGTGAAGCTGTTGTTGTGCCAGAGCCGGGATCGGGGGAGGATGGAAGGTTGGGACTGGGGTTTGGGACGATGGTTGTTGCGTTTATACTCGTTGGAATGGGGACCACGAGCATGTATTTGTCGGCTGTTACAACTTGCGCGAAGAACTTCGGGAGGGGGAAACATAAGGGGTTGGCGCTTGCGGCGCCAATTGCGGCGTTCGGGTTGAGTGGGATGTGGCAGAGCCAGGTGGGAAGTAGGTTGTTGTATGAGACGCTTCCTAATGGGAGTCGAGGTGATGTTGATGCGTTTAAGTACTTTCTCTTCCTGGCCATTGCGCTATTGGCAGCTGGCCTGCTTGGTACCATTGGACTGAAGGTTGTGGATGAGAGTGAGCTTATCGGCGATGCTTTGGAAGCGCTCGAGACGAGTGGCTTGTTAGAGGATAGTCCGTTCTTTACAGAGGCAGACGCAAATCGTCACACGTACGGCTCCTTCGACGCGCACGCGGATTCAGACGAGACAGCCTCTACTCGTCGTTTAGCGACCGCAGCGAAAGCTAGAGAGGCTGCTCGCGAAGCACTGGAGGCGAGGAAAAAAACCTACCTCCTCAACGAGGAAACACGCATCTTCCTCCGCGACCACACCGTGTGGCTACTAGCCCTTGGTCTCTTCCTCGTCACCGGGCCAGGCGAAGCTTTCATCAACAACCTTGGCACCATCATCGGCACCCTCTACCCACCACCCACCTCCCTCCATGGCCCCGTCATGGCTGTGCCGACCACGGCGGCTACACATGTTTCCATCGTAGCCATAACCTCCACCATCGCGCGCTTACTGACAGGCACGCTCACCGATCTCCTGGCACCCATCCCACGGAATCACGAGAACTTAACGGCCTCCTTCTCATCCCTCCAACTCTCCCGCTCTCACCCCGCCCACGACGTCGGGCCTCTACCACCCTTCCCCCTCTCCCTCATCCCCCGCCGCATCTCCCGCGTAGCCTTTCTTCTCTCCTTCGCCCTCCTCCTCTCATTCGGTCAAGCCGTCCTAGCCTCCGGCTGGGTCCAGAATCACGGCGAGCGATTCTGGATCGTTTCTGGGCTCATCGGAGCCGGGTACGGCGCGGTGTTTAGCATCACCCCAATCATCATCAGCGTGATTTGGGGCGTGGAAAATTTTGGCACGAATTGGGGGGTTGTGTCGATGGTTCCTGCACTTGGCGCGACGGTTTGGGGGGTGATTTATAGTGCGGTGTATCAGAGAGCTGCGAAGCAGGGCGCGCAGGAGAGGATGGTGGAGGATATTCTTTGTTATGGGACGAGGTGCTATAGTAGTACGTTTTGGATGATGGCTGTTAGTGTTTGGGTGGCTTGTGTGCTTTGGTTGTGGGCGTGGAAGGGGCCGGGTGGGTGGAGCAAGAGGGGTGTTGCGGTGTAAAATACTGCGATAATCTGGAGATGATAAGGTACATAGGGTGATGCGTATGGGATTGATGGGTTAGATTCGATGCTGATTTTTGGAGTTTGGGGCATGACCTGGTCATGAGGTAGCACCAAATAGCATATAAGGTTGGCCAGAAGTCGGTAATGCATTCTCATTCTCTATGCTATTTTTTGCATATCTACTTGATGCTGAGTTGTATGTTCAGAACCTCGTCTATTTGTTCCTCAAATGCCACTTTATCCTGATATAACGCTAAAATGCAAGAAAGCAACGCAAATGGGTATATAACTGGAGTATCAAGTACGAAGGGGTACTTGTGAAGAAGCATCACAACTGTGGGATGAATGAATCGTTACTGCGACAGGATGCTCAATTGTGTTATCGTAACAGCGCACTTGTGAGATGATGCTGGGGATTTGGTGGATTCAATCTCGCATGTCTCAGCGGTTAATCGTGCGTGTTCGTTTTTTGTAGGAGATGTGGATATCAACGTTGAGTATGACAAGAGCGCTTGACTACTTTGCCAAACTGGCGACCTTGGCATCTTTCGGTTTGGTCTCCTCTCCAGAACAGCAACCTTCTGGCGCAAGGCATTCATGTCCCTATCTCTCTCGCAAAACACGAACAGCTCGGCTCTTGCCGGAAGCGTTAGATAATTGAACTTCTGGAGCTCGCTAATGTTCTTGCGTTAGCGGTTGAGAACTCCCTTCAGCTGCTAGATTTCGCTCGCGTGCGTCGTCTTCTCCTTTCTAAGTTCGAAATTTCGGCCAGACTTTGTGCTCCAAATTCGTTCGACTGTGCGAAGTGCCTCAGTCTTGGCCAGCTTGTTCTTCGTCTTGGCGTCGTCGGCTTTCTCGGTCTTGAGCTCTTGGCTGAGGCGCGTAAATTGGTCGTTGGTAATTTTCAAGTCGCCGCGGAGTGATCGATTATTGTTTTGGAGTTCTGCAACCTGAGGTGTCTTGTTGTCGGCTTGCTCCAGCTCGTCATGGCCGCAGCCAGTTGCGTCTCAATCTCTTCCTTGTTCCCGAGTTGTGTCTTAGCAGCTGTCCGATGTGTTCTTTCATCGTTGCCTGTCCTGCATTCTTTGTGACGAGTTCCTCGAAGGTAAAGGGAGGAATAGTGTGGAGCCAGCAAGAATTTCAGTCATCTGCAACAGCACGGCCTCTTCAATTGCGTCTTCCTTGCCTCCCTTATTGAGGAAGCTGATTCGTATGGCGTCCGGCACGAGGTCCATAGTAAATATTGGCCCAACAACCTCTTCCGAAGTGCTGAGGTCGATCGGTGTCGGAGCCGGAAAGTCGGTCTTTAAAAGAGCAAGGAGTAATTAGTGCTCCGCCATGATATTGAAAGTGCTATGCCTCATCATTGACGGCGGATCTGCTTTCCTTATGATGGTCTCCTTGCTACCATCGCTCAAGCTTTAGCGCTGCCCTGAATGTCTGCTTTTTCTAGCCACCTGTTACTGGGATGAACTCCTACACAGATACCGTATGACCTCATCTCACTTGAGAACTTGGCCAGGTATCCCGCAGTTAATGGTTTAAGGCCGCTTCATAATGCGAAGACAAAATAGCAAGATCATCATCAAACCGCCTCGCCTCAATTCCCAGGATTGTTGAAGTGTATTCGCGCTCGCATTTTGCCAGCTTCGTCGCGAGTGGATCGGCATCTCTTGGCTTCTGAGCAGCAGGTTCTTTAGAAGCATCGTGCAAAATTTGGGCATAAACTCCATGCTCCGATGCACATTCTAGCCCTGAATATTAGCTTCGGCCAAGCAGACACTAATAGAGGGGTAAAGGTGTTGTGGAGTGACGATTATGCCAACCACCGAATGCTATCTTTAAGCTCAATGCACCTCGTGGACAGACCTTCATGGCGTCCTCGCGAAGAAAGTGAGGCAGGAATGATTGCGGAGCTCCGAAGGTGGCCCAGAAAGCATATACAAACCAGGACGGACGAGTTTAGAGCTCCGAACTACCCACCAAGGTAGCCTCAGCTTCTCTTTGTCCCTGTCTTGTCTTTCCCTCCCCATTCACACCACAACTCCTACCTTTACACCTTCACTCAAATACGCCTGAAAGTTGTTACCACGACCATCATCATCACAAACCCAAAGCATCTTCGTCCAGTCCGAAGCGACCTCTGGCTCCTTAAACCCTCCGCCGGCGAAAACTAGCCGTATCATACCATTCATAAACACTACTTCGGCTTCAACATTCTCTCCCCCCTTCAATCCTTCGCCCTCAGCAATCGGCGTCTTCATATACATCCCCTCTCAGCCTGTCTCCTCCCTCTGCGCCGGTGACGTTGGCATGTTCTGCGGCCTAGACAAAGTCAAGCCGCTCGATATAGAGCACTGTGGTTATATCAACACGATGCCCTATCCAGAGTTTCAGAAGGATGAAGAGGGACATGAGTTCATAGCAACCAAGAACGGCTCAAGGTTACCTTTCTAAAGCTGGGAAAGAAAGTGCGAATTCAGTATGAGAGTAAGACGGCAGATGTGGCTTTCGACGTTACGCAGGCGGCTGTAACGCCGCTGTTGGCTAGAAGTCATGCATTTCCTGGTGAGGGTGAGAATACCGACTTTGAACGAAAACAGGGCCTGGCGTATGATAGCACACAAATATGGCATAAATATTCCGCGGGGGAAAAAGGCTTCAGTGTCGGACTCCTCAAAAGCCACCCATTACTTCGCCTGGATCCTCGTCAACGGCATCAAGTGCGAAATGGTCTGAGTAAACCGCCAGATCATTCGCTGGCACCCCTCTCTCCAAGCAGCCGTCGAGTAGACAATTGAGGCCGAAGACGACCGGAGTTGCCATCTATGAATCCCGCGGCGAAGCCGTTGCTATAGCTAACCTCCTCTCATGGCGAAACGGCATCTTCATCGTTAAGGTGTATAAATGGAAGAATCTGACCGAAGGTGGGGAAGGTGTCCCTGCGGGGGAGGTGGCGTACCGTCCGTACCAAGAGGCACGGTTTGTAAAGTATCAGAAACTCATGAATGGGGGGATGGGAAGTGACGGAAATATTGTTTATAAGAGCGGTTAGTGTGGCCAGTGCCAGCTCGAGATTAGTCGAGAATGGGTATTACTGTTCCTCAAGCAATGGATTAATGGCCTGAAGTAAAACAATTCATCTTCGTTTCCTATTCTCGTACATCGCCTATCCGAAAACGCCTCGTGCTCAGAAACCGTAAAGACCATTCCGCCCAAATTGTTGCACCGTCCCCATTAACGCCATAGAAACAAGTGGTCTCTCTATCCCTCACTGGCCCGAACCATTTCTCTCCTTCTCCCTCGCTTCATACTCACTTGAGCGCTTTCAACAGCATATCCGAGACACTCAATCACAAATACACTGCCAGAATACCCAGGCCAATTAACCACGAATACTCTCAGCACCAAGCACAGCACTAGCTGCAGCACCCAGCCCCCCAATCGCAAAAACACCCCAAGTAAGCGCCGCAGCCTCGCTGTCCAACTCCTCATTAACCTCGTCAGCCTCATCCTTACCATCCTCTCCCTTGTGGCTTGGCTTATACTCCTTGTCCTCCTCATTTCCCTTACCACCCTTGTTGCCCTTCTCCTGCTCATCGGTGTGCTCACCCGAAGACGACTTCCTTCCCTTGCTAGCCCTGCGGGCAGCAATACCACTTTTGACAACGTCGGCATATGATGCATCAGAGTCGTACAGTGGTTCAGATGATTCGGAAGGCTTTGGCATGCTATCCTTGTATCCGCCAATGGTGCCTGCGGCGTCTTTCTTGACAATATCGGCGTAGGAGGGTCCGGTCTTGTTGGCGTGATCATCTTGATCCTGCTCCTCATCGTGCTCACCATTCCCAGAAGTAGAAGATCTCATGGACTTCTTAGAATGGGACTTTGCTGCGTCGTGAACATTATTAAGCGCTCTTCCAACACCGTGCTCAGCCTTCTCGGCCAACTGCTCCATATCATCAATAAGCCCATTCGCCATCCCTGAGATCTTTCCAGCTTCGTCACCCAAGGCAGCGATGCCGAGGTTCTTAAGCATAAGGTTTGCGTCAGTGCCTCTGATCATCGCCCAGGCACCAAGAGAAGCGCCAGTCATGAGCACATCGTAGCCGATTTTAGTCATGACTGGGTGGCTCGAATACCTTCCAAACACGACAGCGAAGATGCGGCCAACAGTAGTAGTGGTTCTCTCCCAGTCCCCACGGTCATGAGAGTAATGCAGTGGATGGAACCATTTTGGGTCGTAATACCGCTCGGAGGGGTCGTTGTAGATGATTGCGTAGGACATGGCTTTAGAGTATAGAATGAAGCTGATAGCCGAGATGATGCGGAAGGTGTTAGTGGTTGTCCTATCCCTATTAGCGGCAGAGGCGTAGACAGTGCCGAAGGATGTTGGGACGATATAAGGAAGCGCCAAAGGCAACCATGGCAAAACCTTGGAAAGCAGGGCAACAGGGATGAATGTCGTAGTATCGAAAGCAGTAGGCGTGACGGCTATAGCAGCAAAAGCAACGAGGCTGGAAGCGATATAAACACTCTGATTCGGCGCCCAGCTCTCCGGTTTCTCGGCAGCATTCCTGAGCATCTTATCCAAACGGCTCAAAATCAATGGCTGCGTCTTGCGCGTCACCTTCTTCGGGCGCGGGACGGGGGTGACGATCACACCAAGGAAGAACATATTCATCGCCACTGAGAGTCCAACAATCTGTGCTACAATGGCGTAGGCCCAGAGGTGTGGCATCTTGCGGCGGTGTCCGACGATGGAGAGGTACAAAGCAAAGGCGATAGCGGTCAAGTCGAGGGATTGCTGCCACCAATAATTACGTGATGTAGCGACCGGGAGGCGCAGGAGGTAGGTATACAGATCCGCTTCAGCCAACCATCTCAGGCTCTCAATACTGAACATCGCGCCATGGAAACCGAAAAGATGTGCTGGGGCATGGCGGGACCAGTGGTGTGCGAAAGAGGCGTAAGATTGGCTGAGGTAGCTGAATGTGCCGTATAAGGTGAGGATGAGGGAGGTGATGAGGAGGCCGCAGAAGATGTTGAGGTGCTTAGTGCGGGTATCTTGGATGCGACGCACGCCTTGGGATGGCGGGAGGGAGAGGAGCGCTTTGCGATTGGTGTACGTGATTAATAACATGAGAGTGAATGCCAGTGCGCCGTGAGAGGCGAGGGTTGCCAGAGGCAGGAAGCTGGGAAGTACGTTAGAAACGGCGTTTGTGGAGCGATGGATGAGCGCGATGAGTAGTCCCCGAGCTAATGAGAGGAGGGGGTCCGCTCCGCGTGCACAGATGAAGTAGATGCAGACTGCAACAAGTTGACCACAGTTCTAATTGATCCAGACTCCCTTTCAGACGGCATGGTGTCCAAGAATATATTCCAGAATGCAGTTTACACCCACGATGATGTTGGCGAGTATCAAACCCTCCATATCCATCTTGTCGTTGATCTCTCTTCTCATATGCGTAGAAGCTGTACATACCTATCTTCATACTTGACAACAGGCGCCATCTTTACTTCTTATCGAAATATGGCTTGGCGTGTTATATTGCCGTTTGGACCTTCTGCGTAGTGTTGAAGGACTGGAAAAATAAAGATGGGAAAAGTTACGAATCGCGCAGAAGCGCGTCTCTCTGTAGGCAGTGATCGGCGACCTTGCTGGTTATTGGGATCTACGTCATACCTGCAAACGGCTCAGCCTTGCAACTGTCCCAAGGAGCTTGGACCACAAAGGTCAGGAAGGTCAGCCTTGTGGATTGCGACGTCTCCTAAATGACTGGGAGTGTAAGATTGAGGATTAGTGGCTCGTTTATTAGCGTTACAGTATCTAAATCTAAACGAATTATTTCCCATCACGCAGCCGCTAGTATTTCATTATTCGGTAAAGAGCCGCGGCTAAACTGTTCCACGAGCGATTTATAAACCTCCCCAAATTCCTCGTCTTGCCTATATATCCATCAAGGCGCATCTTTAAATACACATCCAGCCAACATGGCATACCATCTAGCGCAATCGCTGTGGATGCACTGGACGAAGAAAGAAGGTTCGTTGATGTATCTCTCTCGTTATTGTCTGTAACGTGCCTAACAGCAACGTTAGAATTTTCGGTATTACTTCTCGGTCTGGATAATGCCGGCAAGACGACATTACTCTCACAGTTCAGGTCAAAATATACTCCGTCACATCCCGAGCCTTCGGCAAATACGGTCCCTACAGTGGGACAGAATGTCGCACTGCTTGACTTTCCAGATATGTACTTAAAAATCTGGGACATAGGCGGCCAAACCTCCTTACGCGGGTTATGGAACTCATACTACGCATCCTGCCATGCCATAGTATTCTTGATTGATAGTACGGATATTGGTATTCTGGATATGGATGGTAGTGATGGTGACGTCGCCGGTCCTGCCAACCCAGGATCAGGGTCGGGCCTGAAACATCAGGGACGGCTGGAAGAGTGTAGGCAAGTACTGCAAGAGGTGCTGGGGAATAAAGATACAGTGGGAGTCCCCGTACTCGTCCTAGCTAATAAGCAGGATCGAGAAGACTGCGTTGAAGTGGTGAGGATTAAGGATGGGTTTGTACGTCAAGTGTTTGAGGGACAAGGTGGTGAAGGTATACGAGACAGCCGAGTCCTGCCCTGCTCTGCGTTGAAAGGGACAGGGGTTGAGGAAGCGGTCGAGTGGGTGAAGAAAAGGGTAGTGTGGTGTCGGGAACAAAGGCCTGGTGTTTATAGGTGATGGATAGTAATGGGAAAAGGGCAAGGAGAGAAGTAAGATAGAGCCGAGTTGAGGAGATACCGGTTTTGCACAGCAATGTGAAGTGTTTGATTTGCTGTTTGTCAGGATGCTTCCGGAAGGTCGCAAGATAGCGTCTTCTAGCGGAGTTTTGAGAATGCAACATTCACCACCCTGATCCATTAGCGATGTAGAAGAGAAAGGTGGTTATGATCCGGGCTTTTGGAGGCCACTCTTAGACTGTCTATGTGGTACGCCGTGTTGGCTGACGTGGATCTGCAAACTGCTGGGTTGTGCACAGAGAAAAAGCTGCTCAATGCTCAATGCCGCTGTTGTGAATCAACCAATCATGAGCTTTCAGTTTCTTACAGCCGAGCTCTCATACTTGGCAGTCATCAGCTATACACCGACAAAAATAGCACGTTGTGAAGTCATGTTTCTTGAGATTCGTATTTACACTACCCAGTTCTTTCGTTTAGTAGTACAGAGTACACATCCCCACCCACAATACGCCGTTGCTCAATGCAATGCACCCACGTGCCTTGTTATCCATCTATGGTACAATCAGTTTATACATCCCACCTCCCCCTCCTTATCGAATCCGCTTTATGTATTCTTCCATTATTTGTTAGTCATGAAACTCGTCCACCCACCGCCCTGCTTCGTCGGTTGTCCAACCGCCCCATCCCTAACTTCTCCAACCCCCGGATCCCTCTGCTCCTTCGTCGCCAGTCTATCCAGCGGCCCTCCCTCCAACTGCCTCTGCTTCTCCTCATCCAGAACCTCCTTAGCCTTCTGCTCCAGCTCCGTTTTCCTGTCTGCTACAGCCTTGGCAATATCCGAACTCCTGACTCCCATCACATCGTCATCCTCACTCGTCCCTTCGTATCCGAGCCTCGAAGTTGTGTCCGCCTGATCCTCCTCCTTCTTAAGGCCCGCAAAGACCCAGCTCTTAGCTGTCGCCCAGGCGCCCTTAGTCTCCTCCTTAATAGTCGAGGCCGCCATATTTGCCGCGTCTTGCGCTTTCTTGAAATCCGTGGACTCTGTGATCGATTTTGGGATTTGTCGGGCGCCTGCGGCGGCATTTGATGCGGCGGAAGCTGGCAGTTTGCCCTCGCGAATGAGGATCTCAAATTGTGCTTCTGTGGCTTTGCCGGCTGCGAGGGCGTCTTGGGCGGCGTGGAGCTCGGCCATGGCGATCGCTTTTTGCTCAGCGAAGTATTCGCGCTTCTTTTTGCGATTGTAGATTATCATATCGCCGAGGGCGTAGATTGTGACAACTCCGGCGATACCTGGTAATGCAAGTCAGCTTCTGTTCACAGGTTTCTTACACATGATCCTTCCTATCGTTCGAGCTTCCATCTTCCTCCGCCTCGATGTGACTTGGTTCATCTCGACATACCTGTGACACCAATCAAGCCCAGCGCAGTAATCCTATGTGCCCTATCCGCCCATACTCTTCCCTTAACAATCGCCTTATCGAACCCAGTCACCTTTCCCTCTCTCGCTCTCGCAGCAGCAGCTCTCAGCCTTGCAACCTTCTGCTGCGGCGTCTCACCCGCCGGTCCGGCCTCTGCAACAACTTTTGGTCCATTTCCCGGGTTACTCTGGTGCGGATAAAATGGGGCAGCCTTTGCGACTCTGGGCGCCGCATGAGAAGTTGCATGCGGAGTTGTGCTGGTGAAGCGCGTTGCGTCACTGGCGGAGCGTGGCATCTTTGCTTGTCAGAGCTCCTTGGAGCTAGCTGTGTATTAAAAGTACGTCGGTATACAAGGAAAGAAGCAGATAATGGGGTTTATACGACAATGGCCATTAATTCACAGTGATTAATTGGGCGCGGCCGTATCAGGAGATTTTCGAGCTGCCGGAGCTGGGGTGAGGAACTAGCGTCATTGATGCGCCTGAAAAATGAGGCTGACAGAAACTTATTCTCAATCCTGGTCACGGGATTGGACGACGACACGTCCTGATTGGGCTGTTGTAAACACTTTGAAACTTCGCCTATTCGATTCTTTCACAACATATAGCTTCATGAGTAGGCAGCAATAACTTAAAATCTGTTAAAAGGTCATCAAAATGGCATCAAATCAGCAACCTACTCAAAGTCTCGCGGATATCCTCAAGACACTCTCAACCGTCCAAAATCAAAAGCAGCAACAGCATGGAGGCCTTTCAAATCCGCAAAACCAGAACTCTTCCCGCAATATCCCAGGGTTGGGCGGCGTGAACACCGCTCAAATCGACGGAGCACCTCACCAACCGTGGCAGCCAGCAAACCAACCGTGGCAACCCCCATCTCAGAATCCACCTCAGTCTCAGAACCACTGGCAGCCACCCACTCAGCAGCAATATTATCAACTTCCTTCACAAGAGCAACAAACCTGGCAGCCATCGCCCCAGATTCGGCAATATCAGCAGCAAAATTTCCAGCCACAACAACACCTGCAGCAGCAAAGCTACACACCTCCACCCCAACCACAAAAACAGCCAAACCCATTTCAATATCAGCAGCTACCAACTAGTCGACCACAGATTAGGCAAGGCACCCCGAGGGACGATGTAAGAGACATAGCATTAGATGCACACCGCTATCAGAAAGAGCAGGAGAAGCAGATGCAGAGGCGCGGTGTGGATCCAGCGACAATTATTGATTGGCCGACGGGGTTGAGGTGTGTGATGAAGACAGTGGCGATGAATGAAAAGATTATGGGAGAGATACGAAAGGTTTATTTCCTTTTCTTTCTTCCTCTAAGTTTCTTTGAGCACCAGTTTCTTTGTCATGCTCTGCTCTTAATCAGATTTCGTATCTGCACACCCTGAAACCCATTGGTAACGAGCGCGTCGTTGACAGTTACTAGCTAATAGCCATTCAAAACGCCCACGAGCTCCAGTGGTTCGCCTCCCGCAAAGCCCTAATAATGTCTCATCAAGAACGAGCCACAAAACAGAAACTCGATCAGAAGCGCCTCGACGACATGCTGCAATCCATGGGCGGTGCCACTTCCACTTCAACCGCTATGCTTGCGCCAGAAACTAACTTGGAGGAGGGATTGGCGGCGTTTGATGCAAAGGTCTACAGAGCTCAGCACCAGATGGTTAAGGAGATGAATGGGAAGCTGAGAGCGCTGGGTGTGCCGTTTTTCGGAACGAGGACGGATGTGATTATTCTGAAAAGTGAGAGTAAGGAGGGGAGTAGAGAAGTTACACCTGGTGGTGGGGATGGAGGGGGAAGGAGGGAAGGAAGTGCAGTGCCAATTGGCGGAGGAAGGGAGGGGAGAGGCAAGGAGGGTTCACTTGGCAGTGGAGGAGAGAAGAAGAAAATCACTGAGACGGAGTTGGTGGAGCTGCAAAGGAAAATGCTTGATATTTTGCAGGACCTTTGTGAAGAGAAGTAAACCCCTGAAGGTGGAGAGATGTGAGGCTGCCAAGTGGTACCTCTTACGAGTGCTTTTGCCGACTGCAAGCACCCAATCATAAGAGGTGCATTTATGCACGTCCGATGCACGGCATCACCTTGACGGCCGAAAAATTCAGTCTTGACCGCGAACTCCACACCAACAATAAAGGATTCCCTTGGGGTTGCCCGGTTCGCGAACGATAAACCACGCACGAGCTCAACCCTGATGTGATCGCTTGTATGGTCTTCATCGTCATTAAGGGGGTTATCAACACTGTGTTCACACCAAGCGGCGGAGAGAAAGCGAGGATCGATATTTCGCTTCACTCTGCTGTGGTTATAGGTGTCGAGATCGACATTCCCCGGTGCATCCTTAATTTGTTGAGTCCAAGCACATTTCGGAACGTTGCAAACTGGTTTCAATGTTGAAAGAGAGGGATAAATTGCGAGTGTGATGGTGGGTTAGTTCTCAATATTACCAGCTCAGTCACTAATACCGGTTAGTCTGTGGGCAAGAAAGAGAATATAAACAGCAACCTATGGTACTCATCTCGATCCTGGGAGCCGAGACAGCGACTACATACCGAACCGTCAGAGCTCAGCTACGACCGCTATTAAATTATCCTTGACGGTGAGGCAATAGTGAATCAAAAACGTGGCTCAAAAGAAGTCGATTGGCGAAGCGAAGCCCTTGACGCCGAGGTTGAACGAATGCCACTTGATCAATACTAAGAGCAGGTAGACATCGACGTGTGGGACGGCGCTCTGTGGGACTACGACCCTGCAACGCTATGGCTTCATATGGGGCTTGAGAAGGAATTGATAAAATATATCAAGGAGGTCGATGAAGATCATCAACAAACAAAGAAGCGATGTGAGAAGAATGATTTCGAAACGCGTATGTTTTGGTTCGATACCTTAAGGAAGGAACAGAGACTGAGCGAGCTCACGGTTGGATGCCGAGAAAATGGGACAGTTCTACTGCAATATTTCCAAAATTATGTCCTCAATTCCATCAGCCAATGAACGTCTACACCGGTGTCCACCATATCCTGGCGCACCTTAGAGGTAGGTCCGAGGACAAGCAAAGATAGTCGGATTTACTTCGCGCTTGTTAACCAGTTTGTTGCGGGCGGTATTCTTTGCGCGCGTTGGACCGTCATTTCTGCACTCGATCTTGGCTCAGAAACATCACAGGTAGATGGGCTGCCCCCATCATGCATCCTAGGTGGCCAATCAAAACATCAACAGTGGTGGTCTTGATGTAGGTTGGCTTGGCAACTTCGGCTGAAGCGCATGCAGCGTTCGACTCACCAATTTCATGATTTTTAATTCCAAAAAAATACTAACTTTGGCCCAAGATAAGTAGTGGTTGGTAGCAATAGATTCACCCAATAATGGTATTTTCAGAGGCCCAGTATCTCTTCAAATCGAAGCTGCTGTCATCACTGTATTCACATATAACAGTGGAGAGCGACTAATCGACCGATCACTGGCCGCTTATTTGATCGTTTTGTTTGATGCGCTCTCCATACTGCTTGTGACGACAACTTTTCGACGATTCTTCAGTAAGCAGGGTGAAGCTAAAAGTAAGTGCGATGGTTTTCTGCCATGCAGCGATATAACACAGACAGCAGCGACAACGACAACTCAACTACAAAATTCGACCCTGGGCGCCGCGCCGACTTTTGCTTACTAAGTCACTGGGTCTCTGTTATCATACTTTCGAAAGCATTCTCGAAGAGCAAAAAGAGGTCAATGAGAAGAAATGGTCGAAAGACATTGCCTAATGAAAAAAAGTGCTCGACAATGAGGTTGGAACGTGTGCTGTTGGAGCATTATCAAGACTGGTCGACAAAGAAGTTTCGCAATTCCTACTGGTGGGGAACTCAGCGGATGATGTTTCACGTCAATATTAATGATGAGCTACGAATTGATCTTGGGGAAGTCAAGCAGAAACAGAAAAACATCAATAAGAAGTATGAGAAGAAGGAGTAGAAATTCACGAAGCTTGGGTTAGAGGTCTTTGAAGCTTCAAAGCTGGCGGAGAAGTTGAGGCTGAAGCATATGGGTACCACGGCGACGAAGCTGGAGGTGTTTGAGGCCTATTGCTAAGCTTGTGGCTGGAGGCGCGGAGGCTATGGCGTTTGAGAGTGAGGAGTATGGAGGTTGAAGTGTGTTGTGACACGGCAAGATTGATGGCCAATAAGCGCTCGTCTGCATGTTGACCTCAGCCGCACCATTTTCCCAGAACTGCAACTTTCACCTTCAAGCAAGACCTTTTGTCTTAACTAGGTGTACACTCATTTTAAACCGGTTAAAGAGCTCAATCCGTAGCGGCTCCAAAGACATATTCTATCATGAGGGACGTTATACCCTCGATAACAGGGTATTATCTTCACAAACTTAGTGCCAGAATTTCAAGCGTGCTCGCTAGCATGCCTATAAAATGCAGGCTAATAGACACCAGAGGTAGCACTACGACTTCTGCTATGGTATTAGCAATACACAATTCAGTTTTCTTCCCGATAACAGCGGCTTTAATCGCGATACTCGTCGGATATAGGCTCCAAAATCCCTCAGCCTTGGCCAAACCCCGTCGGCGCGCCAGTAAGTAAACCTCAGAACCTCGAGCTCATAAATTGATAACTGGTGAAGCAATCGGCCTCGAAGTCAAGCCAGAACGTTCGTGGAGCTCGGAGGAGGAAGATGTAGATTTGCAGCCTCAACTTGGATGCTGGAAACTAAGACAACGCATACCAGCTGAGCCACCAGAGTTCGATTGTTCGAGAATAGAATGGCTTATTAGTGGCCAAGAAATCGTCAACAAGAAGCAAGGTTTCGAAGATATCGCATGGCGAACTGAAGTTTTTGATAATGAGGTGGAGCGGGAGTTGCTAGGGTGGTATCATCGCTGGGCCATAATGAAGAGTGTCTCGACTTGGCATACTTTTGGCGGAGAAACGCTGTCTTTTTACAGAGGACTCAAGACAGAAACACTTGTCGACTATGGTGACGTATGCCACGAAACTGACGAGATCGTCGTGCGGCACAGAAAGGGCCCAAGGCAGTATTCAGGTTCTGTCAAGAGGTATTAGATGCTTGTACCACATTGCCACAACTGCAGAATCGGCGTGTAGTTCGTATGGTGCGAGGGCGAGGAAGAAAGGGATCAGTTATGAGCAAACGGACCTGAGATGACTGCAAAATATGCGAAACATAAGATATAGTTCAGCAATCACGATCCCTCAGTTTCTGCTCCAGCTGTGGCCAATTGATTGGTCTTTCTAAGCGCTTGCTGCATACAGCTGCAGAGATTTCAACAGTGCTGATACAAAAACTGGTGTCTTCCCCGAAACCGCCAAATCTTGAAACTTAAGCTAACATCCAGGTATCTGCCTCTCATTGCTTGAGCAGTTTGAGTCTCCAGTATGATAATTGCAGTCATTCTCACAATCATCTCCTTGTTACGGACTCTTGCCAGTGCTCGTGCAGCGCTCCAAAAGTTTCCCCGATTCCCTGCAGGCACATAACAACCGGTTAACTAGTTGGCCGGAGTCAAGAGCACTAAGATCGACGTCATTGTGGATGACAGCGGTAGGGGGGTGGAGGACAATTCAAAAGATTTTGAAGAAGAAGGCATACACCCTCTTCGCTAACTGTCCAGAAAGGTGACGGTATCAGAACATTTGGGCAATGACAGGGAAGTTACAGCACAAACGGTGCGGAGGAGATAGAAGGTAATTGGGTATAGTAGTTTACAAGTCCACAGTTTACTAACGGCTAGTAGAAACGCCATGGTGTAGAATGAGACATGACTGGGAGCCACCCGAAATCGACTTCATTCATAAGTGTGATGACGATAAAAATGGACTACCATTCATACTGCCATCGTTTGCTCTACAGCGACGATTCCACATGTTGATGAAGACAGCGCCGCTATGCCAAAAGACCGGTTGGCCGAGGAAGAATAACTTGGCTAGAGGAAGAGTACGTCGGAAGACATACGTAAATACTCATGGCAAGGTATATGACAATACGAAGCCTGATCATTACATCGCGATTCTAAGAAACAAAGACCATACAATACATACACACTACTGACTCTTAACCATCTTCTCTTCCGCTTGCCACCTCCTCGCCTCCTCAATCAACCCATCCACAACCGCCTGATCCCTCTCCCACATCGCCATCACCACTGCGGCAACTGGGCCTCCCACAGCAGTATAAATTTGCATCTTCGCCCAGAAAGACAGGATCTTCTCTATGCCCTTCTCTTCTCCTTCCTCGTCGTTGACCACACCGCCTTCAACCTCTGCGCCTTTCTTCGTCACAGCTGGTTTTGCTACCGCATTTCTAAGGAGGTTGGACCAATGGATTATCAAGGCGGCGGAAGCGAAATATAGGTCCCACTGTAAGATGTTTTGGAGTCCAACGGCGTGGTTGGTGACATTAGTCTCCATACCCGGCCAGTTCGGCAAAAAGACGCTGGAAAAATTAACGGCTTTAAAACTCCCAAAAGGCAATAAAGTCTGATATCTCTCCGGCAGCGCAGTAATAAGCAACACATTAAAGTGGAAGATGAGACACACCCCCAACGCCACCACATAAACCGTTTTCGCCTCCAGCAAATACCGCACAGTCTTGGCCTCCTCAGACTTCAATTTCTCAGGCGCCGAATTACCGCCTCTACTGGCTTTCTCAGCCCAGGTCAGGAAACGGTGCAAGCCGCCCTGGATAAGTGTTGTCCAAATGGGGAACAGAGACCATAGGATAATGTAAAGTTGGCGTTGCGAAACGCTAATCAGAGGCGCTGGCAGCATGAAAGCCACAGCTGGTGCGAAGTATCCGATGAGGATTGAGAACGGCAAAATGGCGAGGTGGCGGCTGGTGACTGGAACGACAGGGCAAAGTGCGTTGTGGCCTGCGAGGCGGGAAATTGGACTAAATATCGCAAACAGGAGGGTGGCGGGAAGAACGAAGCCAAGGCCGAGATGCTGGAGTAGGAGACCTACTACTGCGGCCGTCCTAGAGAAATGTCAGTTATGCATTTTATACTCCATCTCTTAATGGAGAGAGATTCCAGAGTTGGAGAGGGGTTACAAACACATAGACATTCCTGGCGCCAAATCCAACGCGTAAATGCTCCATCATTACCATAGCCCACAATACGCCGTACTGGGGAATCATCCACACCCAGAAGAGATAGCTGCTATCATCATGTCTCTCTGCTAATGGCATAAAGAAGGCGGGGAAGACGCTGAGGTAGTGGTCAAATGCGGTGCCTGTGAAACTTCTTAGAGAAGCAATTCCAGCTTGAGCGTCCTCGGTGAGATCGTTGAGGCTGGAAGCAGAGGGCTGAATCCAAATGGTGTAGAAGCCCAGGACTGTGAGTGCTGCGAGTGAGAGACCTGTGATGACGTGGTGGGTGGATATGAATGTTGGTTTTGAAGCGGACTTTGGGGTCGAGGCTGTGATGGTGGTTTGGGAAACCATTTTGCTTGCTGTCGCGGCTGTAGACTGATCGAAACAACCGTATTGGAGATTATTGTTCTGATTTTCTCGCTGAATTCGCGAGACGTCTGCTTGCCTTTGTCACTCGATTGCGTTGTGCCGTGGATGGTGATCGCCGCGAAAGTTTCGTCCTCGAGGTATCGAATATTGCTGACAAGCTAATGACTACACTGAGGGAGGAAGGGGAAGCAGAGAAGATAGAGAAATTATAGAATCTGTTTTTATTCAGCTTACCTTCCACGTATCGCGCGTTGTCGGCGCGCCGCAACCCCGCTGGTTTGAAATTGCCTGCTCTGAGCTCCCGAAGCCCCAATCGAGGTCGTGCACAGACCAGCGGACAGGAGTCACGGAACTAGCGTCCGTCAGACTGCTTGGCATGGCAGCCACCTTTTTGCGGGGTAAAAATGCTTATTAAGCAAGGTTATTTTACTTTCTCTCGAGTGAACATAAACAAAGAATAGACAACATCAAAGACGGAGTTAGTGGACGTTCCCTCAAAGCTTTTAAGAATCGTACTGGAGGGGTCCGGGTCATCGTCGACTGCATCACGAGATGGGACCCAATGATCTGACGAAGCTCTCTCGTTTCTCACGTGAATAAGTCGCCGTCTCAACGAACATGACTTCAAGCTTTCTTAGCAACACCAACAATGCGAATATATATCTGCAAATTCAGCAAATCATAAGCGGAGTTGAGGGATAGTCACAGAGTATCTGACAGAGCGACGACACCAGAACAGCTCGAATATGCTCCTCAAAGGGTTATCCAATCAAAGCCCGCGCTTCTCATGTAGCCGCTGAACTGGTTAAGCGCCGCCCAGAATACCACCCAATCACGTCCAGTCTCAACCTCTTTTGCAACCTCACCTGTTAAGGATGAGCCCACGATGTTGCTACTATCAATAAGGTTCTTTTGAAGTTTCGGCATCGCTTGCGGCATCGTACTCATTCGTCGAATGCACGATTGTGGACCTCCACTGCTGGCGCATCGCTGAGATGTTGTGCAGCAGCCTCGCCTTACAGGTGGGTTATTCTGGTAGCCACCATGCGATGCAGATGTAGTACTCGACAGCGCGGCAAGGCGACTGGCGACTGGCGAATGTCCGTAAGTTCTATAGATGTCCATATATGAAGTCCCACTCAGCCTCTCCATCCTGATTTCTCAAAGTTTCTGCGTTGCAAATCCCTTCGTCTTGTGCTGGCTCACTGGTGTTTTGGACACCCATTTGCTTTTCTTATTCAACGACCGTCAGCACAGCTCCTTCCAACATCTACGCGGCTCGGCCTCCTCTCGAACTTCACAACAACATTACCTTTTCTAGAAACCCATGGTCACCGGAGTGATCATGCCATCCACCGAAATCAAACCTCGCCTCCAAGAATCCTCAACCTTCGAAATCGACGACAGCCACCACTTGGACCCACAACGTCCTTCCTCGGGCAACTCAAACCACTCAATTCTCATCAATGGCTCCTCACCCTCTCGTCTGCTCGACGCAATCAGGCTGGGCTTCACCGTGCTTGCACTATGCCTCTCTGTTGTGATAGTCGGCACATCCGCGGATAATCTCAGGATTTATAATAAGACAAATCTCCCCAGAGAATTTGAGCTCCCATTGTGGCCGTATGAGATGAACACCGGGCCCTCCGTCGCGCTGGTAGCATGCGGCGCTATCCAAATCGTCGCTGCAGCGACAGCTATTGCTGGAGCCAAGATATTCTCGGTTCGTCCTCTCCAAGCGCAGCGAGGCCTCTTCCTATTCTCCTCCTTTCCTTATCACAATCTAACTCATCACAGATCCGCTGCTCCCCAACCCTCCACCGTGCTCTCACTCTCGGCACAACCTTCACCGGTCTCCTCACATCCATCATAGCCACCTCCTTTTTCTACAGCATCAACACATCCTCCCTCGTCGCGTCTATCCAGTCTTGGTCATGCCATTGGAAAGACGTCGATATGTCAGGCGTCAAGCCAAATTTCCATCGGATGTGTGGGCTGGCGGAGTCAGGGTTGTATTCTGATGTTGCGGCGATTGGAGTTTGGTTTGTTATTGGTGTGGTGGGAGTTATGGGGGTTGTTCGGGAGAGGGCGAGTGTTAAGGTTGACACTGTGAATAGGGAGGGGTTGGAAGCCGAGAAGTTCTAGTTGTGCGGTCTCACAGGGAGTTGAAGCCGGTGGGCGGCGCTGAGAGTGGCTGTTGAGCTTGATCCGAGTGGGTGCATAGACAGTCAAGGCCGCCTGCGGAAGCTTGTGGATAAGTTAGTGGACGTAATGGTGCTGGCGGCCGAGGAGTTCAGGATATACCGGTATCTTACTTTCTTCGTACTTCTATGCATATTTTCAGAGTCGGATCCTGGTTTCCAACTCGTTTTTTGAAGTTCTAAGTTATAAGTGTAGCCTCTGGTCCCCGTTTCTCGGTTGCGTCAGTGTCAATTTCTCTGGGAACACATCACAGCTGCAGCCGGCGTTGTTGTCTTTGGTTGCTCTCCGGGCACTTTTCTCATGGCATGTTGCAGTGCCATATGCATGATGTTGCATCTTTTAGGGATGAGGTTGCAGGGTTTACGGCCGCTGCGTGTGCGGGTTTCTAGCTTCAGGCCACACTGCGCTGTAGGGATTGGGCTCGTGGAATAAACCACCCACTCGGATATATTGGGACGCTCCAGCGCTCCACCGATAGGTAGGGCGAGGAATGCATTTGTGCCTTGTTCAGATGTACATCCGAAATGTGTGGTGCTTTCTTAGGACCTCTTTATTTGGAGTGCATTTGAGCGAAGATCTAAACTGCAGCCAAGTATAAGTTCGGATGAGAAGGTTTGGTACAACATGTCACATGATATACCCGACTGAAAGAGTTGCCCTTCCTGCGTTGCACCATGAAGGGGGTTTTCTGTTTCCCTCGAAGCTGCCCCTTCCCAAAGCGACAGGACGTGCCCCACTTTGAGCTAGACCACGACACCTGCCAGTACTTCTGCTCTCGACCTCATCTCTTCGACCTCTCCAAACATAAACACAGTACACTCCATTACTTCACATCACTCAATTGATATTGTATCATTGGTATAGGTTATCTTGGCATCGTCCAGGTTATTCTTTTGAGCATCCACAACGCATACTATCACATCAATTGGTACCATACACATTGGGCAATTCCACCGTCCAGTCACAACAACACGCTTCCTCCACATAAGCTCCTGTATGTCACGGAAGTGACTCGCCACAATCTCGTATTCCGAACTCTGAATACGGTAAGTCTCTTCATGTTTCACCTTCGCTCGTCTCGCACCAGAATTGTCCAGACTCAAAGCTGAAAGCATCAAACTGCCAGATACCCGAGAAGCTTTCGCAAACCCAAGCTTTGCAAGCATCACCGCACTCACGATGTCTCCCTACATGCCATCACCACCGCGCGCCACTGATGCGCGGTCCAGTAGCGACTTCAAGCTCCCATATGGGACGATTGAGATGGACCATCTAGCAGTCCACCACGAATACTGCAACTCCAGCGGTATCACCAAAGACGGCAAGAGATGCAAAGATTGCTGCGCAATCCCAAAGCATGGAGACGTGTGTTCCACCTGCAAAGATCTGAAGTCAAAATGCCCAATATTCCGCACCCATGCAGCCTTGGTCAAGAACGTTGGCGGCGACGCTGACAAGCTCCACTTCAAGGATTACAAGGAGTTCTGGGCAGACATCGACGCTATGCCGGACCTCAGCCACGACTTGTTGCGCGCTGGCGTTTCTAACATCCTCACCACGAACGTCGAGAAGAAGGTGAGTGAAAAGGAATTGATGTCCCACCTGGTTGTCTACCACAACTTCTGTGGAGCCAACTGTGTGGAGAAGAATGGAGAAAGATGCAACAATTGTTATGCCATGCCAAAGCACGAGACATATCTTGGAACAAACAATTGTCTCATCTGTACACACCTGGAGGATAAGACCCCGACCTTTCGCACCAAGGAGGCGTTGGCCAGGAACACCAACCGTGAACCTAGCTTGTTCGAGTCCAGGAACTTTCCAGAGTTCTGGGACTGCTTCGATGCTATAATCCCAGCCAGCCGCAAGTCTTCCCGCGAGTCGGCCAGACTTCCAACCATCTCTGAGTCCGCGGCACACCTTCGTGATGTAAGCAATCCTTTTAGCGAGCCAACTTCTGTCTACGATGACGATGAGACTGCAGCTGCTCCAGTGGCCAACCCGCTGTATGGTGCTGGAGCTTCAATTTCTTCTTTGATGCCAAACCAAAGGGTGTTCCCAATTCCGATGGGGGCCCTGTTCGATCCTGACAACGAGGCCGCCGTCCGCAGATTTGAGCAGATCCGGGACCTCGACCCGTCGATCAAGCGTCGTCAAGAATCAGTCGAAAAGGCGGTACGCGCCAGCGAAGAAGGCAATACGAGTGAGTCTAGGGACGTTGATGAGATAACCTTCGCCCCTCTTCTGTCACCTGGGCCTATATATACCACCGCACCCACAGACGTCGAGCCATTTATACTCTTTGAAGTGGACTCGTCCAGTCTTCCAACCGTTGTCGCTTCCAAAGGACCTGTTGTTGATGCAACTGCGCCAATCCACACGTCCAAGAGAAACAAGTTTAAGCAGAAGTTCGGACGCTGGAGCACCATCGGCAGAAGTAAGGAGAGCACAGGCGATGGCTTTTCTGAGCTGTTGAAGAATATCGAGCCGTTGAAGACGCAGTCGACCTCTACTACCATCATAGAGGTCAAGGTTGAGGGTGACCCAGGAACAACTACCTTCAATCTTGAGAACAGCAATGCCGCTCAGCATGCCATGCTAAGAGGCGGCCAAAAATCTGAGGACTCAACAGAGGTCTCTCAGGACCAGCGCGATGATAAGGCGGCTGTCATAAAGAACATCTCCGACCTCAGATCGAAGATGGCCGGCTCCTCTGTTAACACTAGCGTTAGGTCATCCGCGGAGGGCAAACACAAGGGTTTGGTTTACGACGACGACGACGATGAGAAGGAAGATGACGGTAACCTCCTTGACCTCGCCGACTTGAAGGAGATCCGCGCTTACATGATGGAGCATGGTGAGAATATTTGCTGTGAAGGAGGCATCCCGTGGAAGGTGGACCAGAAGACAATGAACGATATCGCAGCGTATCTGGGTTTCCCGCCAATCCCAATCCTACATGAGAAGGCTGAGAGGACGAAGGTGGATGAGCTGCGGGTCAAGAAGAGAAATGAGAGGCACTTCGGCGATGAGCTGAAGATAAAGTATGAGACCACGCCTCGCGATCTGGTACTGCAGAGTGCGCCGATCATTTGTGAGATTGAGACAAATGTCATTGTAAGTCTCCCTTCCTTCATCGTTCCTTCGACATGTGTCCGCGCTGGTTTCCACCAAGATCGAAACTAAATCATAGCGTCGCAGTTCAAAGACGGGCAACAAACATTCATGGTGGACCTCGCCTACGCGCTCTCAGAAATGTATCGTCTTCCCGAGACCTCTATCAACATCACCATCCGCTCCGGCGACTCCGGTATCATGATGATGCAAGCTGGCACCTTCGACGCTTGCTATACCATCAAGATCACAGCTTTGTCCGAGCTCCTTAGCTCATCGGCCAACCGTACTAGTGCAGCGATGCTGTACAAGGAGATGATGACCTTGATCCGCGTTCCACATGATAGAGGTATAATCCAGTTCGTGGCGAGGCATGAGGACGATCTTGCTTCCGGTGGCCAGACCTTGGGCGAGGCCATGATCGAGGCGAACAAGCGAGAGAGTGAGAGGCCAATGGTGAAGACGCATGATGCCTTCGATGACCCGACAACTGTCAAATCCCGCCGCCTTGCTCTGAGTATGAGCTCGTCGAATAAAGGTGTGGGTAAGACATTGAAGGAGAAATTTTCTAATCTCAGCTTAAGGAAGAAGAAGACCGATGTCGGCAGGATCTCTTACCTCGACCCACAAAGCCGCAGAATGGGTGATGAGTCCGATAAGGAGAACCGCATCCCCGATGAGAATCGAATCCCTGAGGAGAGCGAGGATGGACCTGGCTTTGAGATTTGGGAGGATAAGGAGGATGAGGCCGACTTGGCGATAGAGAAGGCTGAGGAGGCTGGGTTCGATAAGAAGACTGATGATGGGAAGGGTGACGTTGGGGAGTTTGATGCTGGTGTTGGGAAGAATGATACAGTTGGCAGTAAGGCGAGGGGACACAAGGGGTTGATGAAGAGCTGGAAGAGTATTGGGAATCTTGCGGGACGTCGTGGTGGTCTTCATTGAATGTTTAACTGCGGATGAGGGCATCATGAGGCATGTCGACGAAACATTACTGAGACGCTACAATGTAAAGACCGTGCATTTTCTCGGTTTCCAACGGCCTGTCTGGTGGCTTCGTTGTGAAGCTCTTGTTATGGCGTAGGCTAGGAGTATCATATGAGCGAACTTCATTGATGAGCATTGACTTACTGAGATAGCTAAGATGCTTAAACAGCCACAATGCTGGCACATGGCTTACCAGTTGCTCTCTGTGCACTACCACAGCAAGGGGGAAAGTGTTTGAAATCCAGGTTTACGAAAAATGCTACCTCGCTTCAGATTACTCAGGTAGCAGGTCCAAAAATCAAAGCCAAAATTGACGACCACTTCCAGCTCGCTGCAAACTAATTGGTTAGCAGCCCGCTACCATGTTCGACAAAAGAGCCACCTTATCTACCACGACATCCTCGACTTACAAGTGCAAACAAAGTAAAACGTGATGACCTTCAAGCAAACCGCAACAGCTGCGCTAACACTTGAAGCATAGGCCGTACAAAGCGTAATCAATATCATTGAGTTGGAGTTACTAACTAGCTCGCTGCTTACTACATACTTACAACTTGCTCTTCACCCAACTCTGTATCCTCCTCGCAGACTCCCCACTCTCCATCCCAAGCGCCATATCCAAGAACGGCGCCTCATGCGCCTCCTCCCTACTAATCAATACCTCCACCGACCTTTTCTCCTCTCCATGTCCCTCCAACATCGCCTTCAGATTCTGACCCAGCGTCCGAACCCCATCCACAAGAACCTCGTCCTCACCACCTGTGACCAGTACCCGATCAACAGGGATGTCTTTCCACCATCCCACCTCTGCCCGCGCCGGCTGAGTGTAGTTCGTATCAGCGTCCACAGGATGAGGATACCTCGTCCCCAAAAAACTCTGCGAACAATTTACCAAGAAAGCCGTAGAGATATCGTCCTTCCTTTCATTGATTTTGAAACTGTGGTGGCTGTAATCAAAGTCCGCCCAAGGACTCACCAGTACCAACCCCAGGAATTTCTCATTCTCGGGAAAGTGGACAAGTGGAACGTCACTTCGAGGATGGGCGATGTGGGAAAGCAGTGCCAAGGCGAGGTTTGCCCCCGCGGAGTCACCACTCAGGATTATGGAAGAGGGAGAGAGGCCGAGGGTGGACTTGTTGAATACATGGTTGAGGAGATGGGTGGCTTGTATAAGTTGCCTTGGGAATTGTACGGCCGGGGAGAGATCATAGGACAGGACTAGGATGGAGGGTAGAAGTTCGTTGTTCGTCGGCTCACACTCGCTCTTGGGAAGCGTATTTCGGAGACCTTCGCGCAGGGAGTGTAGGTATTTGAATGTATAATCCGCGGCTGGGAGCACATAACCGCCGCCGTGGAAATGAATAATAACCTTCTTTGCTGTCCGTGGTCCAATCCAAAGTGCGCGGGTTCCGTCGGTCAAGATCTCGTTATCGGGGTTGACGTTGTAGGATTTGCAGAAAGACTCGTATTGAGCATCGGTGCCTTTGGCGATGTATTGGTGTTGGAGGGGTGAAAAACCGGCGGTCATGGCGCGCACGGCGGAGTAGGCGACATGGCGCTTTAGGGTGGGCGGTGTCACCTTGCTGTCGCGGACTGGTGAAGTGAGGAGAGCCGCGAGGGTTTTGACGACTAGGGTAGAGTCAGAGGAGCAATCGTTGCTTATACCATAAAAGCTTACCAATTCCACCGAACTTGGGACCTATTGCTAGTCTCTCGGTCAGAGTCAATTGAGCGACAGCTGCTTGCTGTTTGAGGGCAGAGGAAGATGGAGCCATTGTACTGGTCGTGATGGAACTAGGTTTGCGCACAAAGAAGTACCAAACGAGGAAATTGAAAACAGTAAGAATGATAATCGCGAACATCGATATAATGAGGTCTGGGAGGTTAGGTTGAAGCAAGTGCTAGCGAGAGACTAGCTTTCTAATTGAAGCTAGCTCTTGTACCTCGGTCCACATGAAATGTGGAGTGGTAGAGAGCTTCCCCGCATTACGTTGGTATTCCTTGTCAGGACACGGCATTTACAACCACGAGAACAGCTGAGGTTAAAGAGAACTTCATCCATAAGACAAACAGATTGTTATTGCTAAGAATTCCGAGTTTAGAAAGAGATGGATGCTCGCGAGCGTGCGGTTGACTTCCCCTGAACACCTTCCGGAGTTCTCGGGAGTCAAGTCTACTGGAAGAGACCGTCTCACTATAACTGAAACTGAGGGGACTTGTTTGATGAAGCCCACAACGGATATATATTGCGTTTACTTGGGTAATTGGACACATGAGGTTGACACAAAGTCGAATTAAACCTGCTGACCCGCAACTGACAACCGATTTCCACGCGCCAAGAAACTCGCTAACGCCGATACCTTGGTGGTTATCGGAAGCCGCCAACATCACCGGACTTAACCACATCTCCTCCTTCCGCCAATGACAGTCGGCACAAACTGTACAACACGAGTAATAAAAGACTTTAGTTATAATTTGACAGCCAGCTGACTATCGACACATACGGTGTCTAGCACGCGCCTTACAGTTTACACATGCCTTCCACCAACCACCATAGGCTCAGCCCTCAACCTCTTCGCCTTAAGATACTCATAATCTGGCATCGCAGCCCTCACCAACTTCTCTAGCTTCTTAGCCGGCTCCTCACCAAACTCTTTCTTCCACTTCATGGCCTCCGTATCGATATCGATCCCTTCTGAAATTTTCGACTTCATCACACCAGTAGAAGCCTGGATGGTATCCCTCATCCGATTCATTTTCCTATCTTGATTCTTGGTCACCTCCTCCTCCGCCAAATCCCAGGAGAACCGGAGCTTGGACTCATGCAGCCTGCACAGCTTAGCGTACCGACGGACTACATGGGGGCAGAGCATGATATCATCTGCGTCAAGCACAATGGGCCAATTCACTCCGCCCCATTCACGGCACTCTCTATCTTCGGATTCAGAGGGTCAGACGATGTTTTGGTCGTATAATTCAAACAGCCGGCGACTCCAGCGCCAGTTACATTGCATCAGCGCTTCTGGATCCTTGTGGACTTCATAGTCCGGATCATCTTGCTTCCGTAAATCAAGAAAAGTGCGAAAGCTGGAAGCTATCTTGAGCGCCGGGTGCCGGATGAGAAAACTGGGCATGAAGCTCAAAAGGAACTCATCGGAAATGAGTGTTTCGTTTAGAACAGGCTTTGAGCCTGTGCCTGCCCTGAATGATCCGGCGGTGGAGGGGGATAAAGAGGAGGAGGATGAGGAGGAGGAGGAGGAGGAGGTGGTGGTGGCGGTAGAGCTCATCCAGCGAATTTCTGCGGCGGGATCGGCGAGGAAGGTGCTATGCTCTTTGAAGAAAAGGACAGATTTGCCTTCCTCACCGGACTCAAGTCTGGCTATGTCGGTGGCGAGCTTGCCGAAGGACTTGTCGATTGCCTCTTGCATCATCCTCTTTTGCTCTTCTGTTCATCCTTCGATTGGCCGGCCCGCACAGGCTTTGTGAGCTGGGCACCGGAATTTTTCAATGAATGAATAGCCTAAATCGCATATTTCGCAGGATATGATAGGGTCGGTTTGGCTTTCTTACCTCCATAGACACCTGTAATGACGTGCTTCTGCTCGTTCAAATTGAGGATCTGTACGAACAGGTTGGAAGCTGAACGTGTAGAGGTTATCAAATAGAAGCGCCGAGGTGGCTGGTCTGAAGCATAGGAGACCACGATGCTTGAGGCTGATGATGAGGCTGTGGCAACCGGAGAGTTTTGCTTTGTGGAATCTTCACTTGAGTCCTCCATGATGGAGTCTGAGGCTCATTAATGAAAATGATAGTGAGTGATCAATTCGTCTGTCAGTTGCGTACTTTGGGTCTTATATACTGGAAGAAGAGCGCTAATGTCGGCCGTGTAGGTTTTTGGGCCCTGTGCTACAAGTGACAAGTTACCGAGCACAACATCTTGCGGCCATCTAAGGAGAGCATACGAATTCCACAGTTATAACGTAGCTTGATAAGCAGTCGGAGGAAGAAGACTGCTACCAGTTCAAACATCACGGCGTCGGACTGTCTTTGTGGTGGTCAAGTCTAAGTGTAGACGTGGCATTGACTAAGCTAATCTCAACTCCGATCTGACTTGCTGTGGCAGGCCTCAGTATATTCTAGCTCGTATTGCTCCCTTAAAATGGTTCATCAACGCCTCTCTGTTTCATCATGCTCGTTACGCATGGTTATCGCCACAACGTCCACAAGAAATTCGTCCCGTCACGTTTGATTCCTGGCAATTGTGTGACGTTACGCAGCATTTCGGACACAACCGAACTAGATGTTCGTGCGACGTGAAGTCTTAGGCTGACTTGTCTTTAGGCTGTGTGACAGCAGTGGTAGTTGAGATCGTTTCAGTACAAACACTCCCGTAATCAGCCTCTGTCTACAGCTCGCACTGCTTCCATCAAGGTGCCACGGACTTGACGCTTCGTCACGAGTGTTCCGCAAAGTTAATAATGCGGCTGCAGGAACAAACTTTGCGAAACCAAGACTCACCCAATTCAAGACAGGGTTAAGAGACCGAAGAAACGGTTTCTCACGTCACCATGCTTACAACCTCGTGGGAAGCCGAGTCTGCCGCTTGCATGGCGGGGCCACTGAAGACGCCTCAGCTTAAACCTCTCCGTCCGCGCCCAGGCTCCGACTCAGACATGTCGGTATTTGGAGCTCCTACTCATGGTAACTCAAACTTCACTTCTGACTCAGACGCCAAGTCTGATGGCTGGACCAAGCTCTCCACCTCCAAATCCTTCACAGAGCCAACTAAGCCACAAGTTCTTATCCTTGCCATCGACTCAACCAAAGAGGTGAAACTCTACACCAAGGCTCGCCAATTCATCAAGAAACTGCGCGCCTCTCAAACTTCCTCCACCTACCCGACGCTCATCGAAGCATACATTGTGGAGCGTGTCTACGCGTACGGCAACAAGAGGGGCGAGGGCCTCTATTCCACAGATCCGAGTCCAAGGCTTCCGGTTTTGGTGGGTGAGACGGAGGGGCTGGATGTTGACGAGATGATTGGGGGGTGGATACTGAGGGGAAGGATTTGGTCAGGATGTTTTATGGGAAAGAGATGGCGGGGAATATGGGGAGGTGGTTTGGGAATGTGGGGTTGTAGTAGGCGTTGTTTTTTTCTTTCGATGAGACAACTGTCAGCATGTGGGATGAAGTTAACATTGCGAGATATAGTGATTGTGGTAGATTGATAAGATGCTTAGCAGTTAACAAATTGACACTCCTTATTCATAATTCTGCATCGTCAGACGTCAACTTAGCGCGCTTCGTCTTTGAGCTGTTAAGTCAGATATATGTCAACCTAACTCTGATACTCTACAATGTTGATTATTATGTTTGTTTGTTTGCAAGACAAAGGCAGGTCGTAGTAATAGCACCAGCTGGTATAGCAAAGAGTTCCCACGTTACGGAATATGGTGCTAATATACCTAATTGAGCTGGACACGAAGCACCTATCTAGAATGACCATCTGCGCATGCAGGCACAAGAATCTCGCGTGCCAAGCTGGCGAAAAACAACTGGTTGCGCGCTTTCATGCCAATTAGACGACGTCGAAATTTTCAAGTCGGCTTTGTAGTCTTTATCAGTTCGACTTTTTCGACTCGACATTCTCGACATTGGCCTTGTGATCAATTTTTCGAGTTCGACGGGAAACCCTGTAACTGCAGGTTCTTATGTGAAAATGTACATCAGACAGAAATTTTCACTTTCATTTTTTCGAGCAGCTGGTTTTCTCACGATGTGAACTGTGGTGTCGCGCACAAACGTGGTTGATTTCAGCACAACTTCTGACCCAGACAACCGCCCTCCACACTACAGCTGTGGCGACAACTCTAACTGTTGAATAGAAGACTGCTCCCGCAGCCCTCCGACAGTCCCGCTTCCTCGGACACGACAAACGGACAACAAACGAGAAGGTAAACGCCCTCGAGGGGAGCGACTGCACGCCGCCCCCCAATGGATCCATGGCGACTTGCACCTACAAGTAGGGAGGAGATCGCAGAATTAGGATAGCAAGCAAATAAGACTTTTTCCACCTTTGGTTAACTTATTCCGTTGCTCCCTGCCGTCTAGCAT
This sequence comes from Antarctomyces pellizariae, assembly GCA_010623925.1. Classification (NCBI taxonomy): domain Eukaryota; kingdom Fungi; phylum Ascomycota; class Leotiomycetes; order Thelebolales; family Thelebolaceae; genus Antarctomyces; species Antarctomyces pellizariae. The sequence continues at coordinate 192,840 of WCAA01000039.1, forward strand.
AATCTCCAGAGCGTCCTAATTGCAACACTAAACTCTTCCACCAAATCCTCCACAAACAACCTCGGTAGACGCATCTCACCCTTTGACAGAAAATAAACGCCCATCCGCGGCGGCCAACTCACCTGGCGTACCTGCGGCATGTGCAAAGACGACGAATTCTGCTGCATCGAATGCTCTGCCTCTGGCGACGGACTCCACGGGCTTGAAACTACGCCAGCGGTAGCCCAGCCAACACAGAAATCAAGAACTAAGACGACGGCTAGGAGGATGTTGCAGCTCTGGGATGTTTCGGGTGTGAATTGTTGGGGGCCGAAGGACGCTGTGACCGTGAAGCATGGGCTGAAGAGACAAGAGCCAGCGGAGAAGTAGCAAATTGATAAGGTTACTCCACCCGCCCACGTCCAAGCAAAAACTCAATCGTGAAGCAGGGCTGAGGAGACTGCAGAGAATTCTAGTTGGCTCACAACCTTGGTCTATATCTTCGCGGCGAGAACATGCTCGATGGGGCTCTGATACTCGAGAGATTGCTTGAGGGCGAAATGAAGGAGTGGGAGCAAGTCGAGGCTAGATAGGATAACTTCAACGACTTCGTCAACGGCAATACCACCGAGAAAAAACCGTGCAATGGCAGCTACCAGCACAGCGAGGAAGACTCTGATTCTGAGTATTACTAGAGGCCCAGATCCATTGGTTTTGGGATTTGTTTGATCGAAATTTCATTATGACTGCGGATTATTTTGAACCTATGTTGTTACAAGGAGGGTAGTCTGGACGTTTCTTGTTTATTTGACAGATGCGACAAGAAGAAAGAGTGTTGACTGTTGATGGTGAAGAAAAGTGGGAAACTTAATAGCTTGTGTTATGTGTTTAAAAACTCAGAATCAAGAGCTTTGTTATTTTTGAAACCATCCTTCGTGAGCACCAAATCGCAACCTTGGTGGCTTATCATGCAACGATAGCCGTCGGGCAAAGTTAGTGCCGATGTCAGCTGGGGTCGCGCCCAACTGACAGCTACCCGGGTGTCACCCTCGACGGTGCTTGGACACTTCTTTGTTGATCTCGGCAACCAAACTGTAGACAACCTTTCGTTCTAAATGATTCATCTACGAATTCTCTTGTCAACCACTTCACTTATACCGGCGCTCATTCACTGTTTCTGACCTGACGACCGAATACAAGAGCTGCGCCAGCACCCGCCGTGCTGTGCGTGACCTGAATCAATACAACAGCGATTCGAGCACAAAACACCAATGCACAAGATAAAGAACACCGAAAAGCATTGCGACGTTGGTTGTGATTAGTTGAGATAAGCTATTGTAACGCGCTATTAACAAGGCTACGCGCCACAGCCTTGACGCCCATCTCTCCTGCCACGGCAAGATGGAGAGAGACGCATTCCAATCACCGAATGCAGCGATCAATTACTACAACTTTCAGCCCAGCCAAACGTCACCAGTAACCCCCTCACGATCTGGATACAACAATTCTCCTCCACCAGAGTATCCGTCATTCTTCAATCAAGGAACTTTCGACATGTATTCCCCTTACGGCCACGGCCAGCAGCAGCCACAACATGCGCGAGTCAGCAGCAATGGCAGTGGTCCCCCTGCACGCAACCAGCAGATGTACAATTACCAGTACCAAATGAACCATCATACACAACAGATGGCGCAACAAGCACAGGCTCAGGCACAGGCTCAGGCACAAGCCCACGCTCAGGCGCAGGGTCACGCTCACACGCCAGGCTATGGACATACGGCGCGCTACCAAGAAAGCCCGTTCCAGCAATACTCGCACAACGGGCTTCCAAGCAGCGGCGTCATGTCGCATGCCACCCCAAACTTCAGCCCAGCATTGCAGCACGCACATATGGCACAGACCACCAACGATAAGCACCACTCAGATTGGCTGGAGCAGATGAAGCTGTATGCGGAGGCTGTCAGGATGAACCATGACACCCAGAACCACCAGATCACAAACCATTGGGCGAGGCAGAAGGGCAGGAAGGCGATGGAAGAACCGGTGTCAAAGCCAGAAGCGGAGGACGAGTACGAAGCCATGGACCGGCCAGCAAATCCGGCCAAGATTGCCAGGCAGGATTGGAAAGGCTTAGATTTTTCAGGACATGGATTGATTGCCCTCAGCACAGCGGTGTTCAACTACAAGTTTCTCAACGAAATATACCTCAATTCAAACCGTCTTTCCGTTATTCCTGCTGCGATTGGCACTTTGCGTCAGTTGCGTTTCCTGGACCTTTCGCATAACAAATTGACTGCCATTCCTAAGGAGATCGGCATGTGTGTTTTCCTGGAGACTTTGATACTGTTTGATAATGACATCAAAACTCTTCCATATGAGCTCGGTTCGTTGTATAAGCTTGAAATGCTTGGCATTGAGGGCAATCCACTAGATCAAGGTATGAAGCAGGATCTGATGGAGAAGGGGACCAGAGAGTTTATTCTGCAACTTCGCGAACGTGCGCCAGGTAAGAATCAATCACGCTTTCAAAGGCAGCGTTCCTCCAGCTAACCATGACAGTTTTGCTTCCACCTCCAGCCCGCCACATGATCGACCTCACCGGCGCAGACCCAGACTGTGCCAAGCCGCGCGGCTCTGACACCATCAAAATAATGACCTACAACATCCTCTGCAAGCGCTACGCCTGGGAAGAATACTATGGCTACGTGCCCTCCGGCGCGCTGGCATGGTCCTACCGCAAAATGCTTCTCCTGCAAGAGATCCAAGCCGCCGACGCCGACATCGTGTGTCTCCAAGAAGTCGACATGGAGAACTACAACGAGTACTTTTGCATGGATCTCGCGCACCAAGGCTACAAGGGCGTCTTTTTCCCCAAGACTCGTGCAGATACAATGCGGGAGGAGCGGGCGAAGGAAGTTGATGGCTGTGCGACTTATTATAAGAGGGAGAAGTTTGTGTTGCTGGATAAGCAGCGCATTGCTTTCGCGCAACTGGTGGTTAATCGCAATGATATGAAGGGGCAGGAGGATGTGCATAATCGTCTTGGCATCCGCGACAATATTGCCACGATCTGCTTCTTTGAGAACAGGGCGACAGGCGCACGTTTTATTGTAGTGAATGCGCACACAGTCGCTGATCCGAATTATGCCGACGTCAAAACTATCCAGACGGCCATCATGATGGAGAATGTTACTAAGCAAGCAGAGAAGTACGCCTGTTGGCCTCCAAGCACGAGCAAAGACCGCAAACACTACACGCTGTTTGAAGACGTTACTGAGTCGCCAGCTATCACGCCTGGGTTGGAAACAGAGGGACAAAAAGAGTTTGTGCCTTCAGTAACATACTTGTCTAATACCTCTATCCCCCTCTTCATAGTCGGCGACTTCAACTCCACCCGCAACTCCGCCGTGCATGATCTTTTCTCCTCTGGCTCCGTGCCAGCCACCCACCCAGAAATCGCAGGACGCTCCTACGGTAACTTCACAACGCAGGGTATCTTCCATCCCTTCTCGCTCAAAAGTGCGTATGAGGATTTGGTTGGCACGCCGCAAGAGCTGAAGTGGACGAATTATACGCCTGTGTTTACAGGGGTATTGGATTATATCTGGTGCAGCAGCAATACGTGGGAGGTGGAGAGAGTGTTGGGACCGGTGGATGAGGGGTGGATGAGGGGATGTGCGGGGTTTCCGGATTGGCATTGGCCGAGTGATCATTTGTGTCTTGTTGCGGAGTTTAGATTGAAGGGTTTGAGGAAGGGGATTGTTAATCCGAGGGGGGGGAGACTGAGGGAGGGGGGCGAGGGCCCGAAGAAGAGCGTTTTTCGTGATTTGTAGGTTATGATGTGGATGAGACATGAATACTTGCTTGGTGGCTTCTCATGGAGCTTTGAGACAACCTTGATTTGCTTTTCTCAATACCTTGCGTGTTTAGAGACAAGAGAGCATCGAGTTAAATATATGATCCTACGGATGCCTCAATATGGGAAAGGAGTTAGATAGCGATTTCCAGCATGGAGTTGGTTTTCACCAGCATTACTTTCCGAGTACGGTGCTCGGTTGCTTTGCGTAGCTTAGGCCATTTTGAGGCCGTGGTAGGATGTCGAAGGAGGAAGAATAGAGGGCAATAACGCTTTCCTGTTGGGATCTTTTAGGTGCTGAGTGATTTTACGCGTGGTTTTTGTTTCCATGGGGCAGAGGTGGGTAGGAGCGCTCGAGAATAAAAAGAGGAAGGATATGCCGAATTGACCAGGCAGGATGGACTAGGTCATAAGCCCTTTCTTTCGTGAAGGTTGACATGGTGGTGAAGAAGGAATAATAGAAGACGGGGATGTGCTTTCGTTCTTAGGATGTGGTGATGTCGAGTAATGTTGTGAATGGTCAAATTCACGCGATGGGCTACTAATGGCGTGGCTACGGGGTTGGGGAGGAAAGAATGTGGCCGGGTAAGATGAAAGGCTGGTAAGTACTTTCCATCGTAGTTTGGTCGCCGGTGACGGCTGAGGTTTGTTGACGTGGTCTAGATGCTATGAGCTGGGAGGAATGTATGATTGGCCGGAGATGTTATGAGGTAAGCGGTTCTTCCCTCAAGAAGGCTGCCTCCGTGATGGAGAAAGAGGCATTGCGCTTTTCGTGGAGCTTGCGAGGTCGCCGCCACCTCTTATGGCCCTGACTATACCCCACCCCCCAAGTCAGCGGAGGCACAGAGCGATCGATGTTGAGTTTTGCTGCATATTTGTTTGCTGCCTGAGATCTGCTGGAAAGGGGCGGCGGTTGACCTGTTCATGTGCTCTGCAGACTGCAAAGAGCTCAAGCAAGAGGTCAGAGAAATGGGTGGCTCTAGAAGTTTATATTAAGAACATAGATCCGAGATGCGTGGGTAATATTAGGCAACAACCATCTGATTAGGTTAAAAATGACAAACTTGGCGAATAGAACACACAAGCTTAGAACTGCCAGATAACGGATCACCACCGCAGCCTGTTTTACCAATTGTGAATGGTTTCAGTTCCCGTTTCTGCCCCTTCCTTTCTGTCAGTAAAGCAAATATAAAGATCTATGTCAACAAAGAGCACCTAAAGCAAAGGGGGAAGGACAACCACATATTTACACGAGTATGCCTGCAAAATTGGTTTGGGCAGAAGTGGGAGAGGTATTGGGTTGTTAATAATGCTAACAGAGGATTGGAAAAAGCTACAAATAGGCAAGTTGATGCTACAAATGCTGTCGGCAATGCTACAAATGAGCTCAACAGAATCAAGAAGAACATCAAGCAATGGCGGGTTGAGGTTACGGAGAAAAGTGTCATACTGACATTCATTACATTCAGTTGTATCCAATCACATCAAAGCTTGGACGCACAACTGCCTTTTACTTCTCATTAGTTAGACATTTTAACAATTGTTGTAGAACCTTTTACAAGCTTCTACAAGCTTTTACAACTTTTTACAGCCTTCTACAGGGCTCTAGTCTATTTTCACCTTGCCAAGCAGTATTGGTAATACATGGAATCAACTAAAAAGTCTCAGACTCATTTCTAGTTGATTTGTCAGATTAGATTTGACATTTTAGATTTCTAATCTACCACGTTCCTTGATTTGTAACCTTGTATTTGTAATCTATGGCTAAGCCTAATCCTACACTCTTTAGATATGTATGAAGCTGTCTTTTTGTTAAAAAAGGACAAGCAAGCAACACTGAACACTATTCACTACACACATTTACATTCACTTTGAACACCTTTTAGTATTTATAGAATACATTTGTCCTTCCTGAGTTTTCAGACTTAACACCAGTCTCAGACCTGCTACGCTCTATTACCCTTGAGCGCTGTGCTATAAAATTATCCAAGTTAACAACTTTTGTCTCTGCTTCCTTCGACAGTGTGTTGTCCTAGTAAAACCACTCTTAGAGAGCTCTACACTCTCCCTCCCAACTACACAGAATTACACTCCTCAAAGGTAGTTTTACAAAGACAACTCACTGTCCAAAGAAGCAGAGACAAAGGTTGTTGACTTAGACTATTTTACAGCAGCGCCCAAGAGTAATAGAGCATGACTGTCATGGGTAGGAAAGACGGGAGTTGGAATCGGAGGCGTAGCGCCTGTGAGGCGTAGCGCCTGCGAGGCGTAGTAGGCCCACGGATAAGGCCACTATGCTTTGTAGGCAAAAGGGCCACGTAGGCCGGGACCGTGTCAGGAGCGACCCGCTTACGGTGCGGGCCATAGATAAAAAAGCTGAGCCCCCTATTAATAGGGGCTCAGAGTTTAGCTTGTTGAATACAGAACTGGTTGCTATTGCCTTAGTTACTCACGTTATCCATTAAATCCTAACATCCTGGCAGCTATAACAGGGTGAGTGTCAAAGTTAGGGCTAAAGTTAGAGTGAATATGACATATTGTTAGTGATCGCTTTTCGCTGGCTCCTTAGGAAATATTCTCGGAAACGTAATTATAAGCCTGGACTGACCGCGTGTTGGCACCCATGATTAATACAAACTAGTACGTGAAAATCACCGTTAAAAGGTGTGATACATTGTCGGCTTTGACATACTCAGTACAATTAGCTTCATCACCTATTGCTCAGGAAAGCAATGAACAATTTTTATGACAGACAAACCTATGGAAACCTGATAAAAAGCGCAGATAGGACACCTGAAGCAATTGTTGATACTTAATTCCTTCAACACAAGTCGGCCGCTGGTACAGTAAAATTGTCTTTAAAGGAAGTAACGACAGCTAGGCTTTTTCTATACACTCGGACTACAACCTCATCTTTAAGAGAAGTAACGAGAGGTACGCCTCCACCATTACACGCATCTTTGATTTATCACATCCCTTCTATCAGATGAAGTCCGAGGTTCGAGACTCTTGGCTGGAGTCATACTGGGTTGCAAAATAGATTCACCTCGATCCCAGTCACTTTACGCTGTTGCATATAGCTTTGTATTTCGGTATAATCAGTCTTGCTCAACAGCTTCTTCTTAAGAAGGGTGTCCTAAATAAGCTAAAGCGACCGTTTTATTTGAATGAAAGGGATAATAGCCTACATAAACGAACGGCGCTGTCAAGGGCGGCTGACGGCGGGCAAGAGGCCGTGGTAAAGCTGCTGCTAGAGAAAGGGGCGGCCGTTGATCTCGCAGGTTTCAGATGGGCGGACGGCACTGTACTGGGCGGCTCGCAAAACGGCTAACCCTGGTTGTCCTCCTCAAGCCCTAAAAGCTGTCCGTCGCTTCATCTTCCTCTAATGTTGACACCTCAGTTGCTTTGCGTGTAATGCGGTAATGTTGTCAGGCATCTTCATGTGACCTTGACCCTAGCACATTACTCATCAACTTTTCATCGAAGTCCACATCTCGTCCTTCCTATTGCACTAATTTTTTGCGCCTGCACCTCTGAGCTTTAGCACATTGCTCTGACAAAAATGCTTGTGGAACCTGACAATATGCGCATAAGTGCCCTCTACCCTTTCATTTTAAGGACTACATCCTCCCCATAAACTCCATGTCATCATGAACGCTGAACTTACCCTAACCCAACGCAAGGAGAAGCAGCGCCAACGCAAGCAGGAGCAGCGCCGACGCAAGCAAGAGCAGCGCCGACGCAAAGCAGCAGAAGAAGTCTTGAAGCCACGTACACTGGAGCCTTATCTTAAGTCTTGCCACCTTCTTAGTCTTGCCATCAAGCCGGTTACCGACCGCTCTTTAACCACGCAAGGTGAAACAACCAACCCTACCGGCCGAATTTACCCTCAACAAATTGTGCCGTGGGACGACTTTCCAGAAAATCAGGAGATAATACGGAAGCAACTACACGAGTTGCCCTTCCTGTTGCGATGCTTATTTCCATCCGAGCATCAGATGGCGTATGTCCAGTCCTCCATCGGCAGCATTAGTAGCGAGCAGTCGCTCCGGCTCTTTGAGCATGAAACAGTCGAGAATGCAGTCCAAAGGCTGGTCACTGCGGTATACGAAGACTGCACAGATCTGCAGCTTGGACAGGTACCTAGCCACCCCCCCTCCTCCCCCCCTTGCGTTCTTTGTAGCCATACTCATCAAATGAATTAGACTCTGTGCCTACCAGCTGTTTGCGATGACTATGTCATTCGCTCGGGAGACAGCTGTGAAGCCCTTGCCTCTTCGAAAAGCTACACATTCCAACAACTTGTTTCGTGGAACCCCCGTAAGCACACCCCTCATACGAAGATGGCCGAGTAGACATCTTTCTGAGACGTTCCCATAGTGCTCGACGACCACTGCTCGAATTTAATTGTCGACCAAAACCTCTGCATTGGGCCTCCAGGAGGTATCAAGAATTCGTCACGATTCCCGGTGCTAGTGTGACCAAGACGGCGACTTATGCTACAGAGACGGCTTCTCGCCCAGCTTCAGTCGTATTGGGAACTACCTACAACTGCGGAAAGTATTATCTTGTACAGCCGGTAAGTGGTGACAAATAATTAGGTACATTGCAATCGTGATCGTAATTAATTGCTGGTAGGGCGACTACTGTGAAATTGTGGCCATTAGTAACGACATTTCTTTTGACCTTCTTCACAAATTGAACCCTCAGGTATGTGTATATTGTTTGTGAGACGAGATGGAAATGATACTAATAGAAGCATAATAGCTAGATTCCACGTGTTCCAACCTGCTCTCTGGCTTGTATTATTGTGTGCTGCCGTATGAAGACCTAAGCAAGACGTCCTCAACCACAGTTCAGGCTCCTACCAGCACCCTGACAGGAACAACAGACAAATATTACGAGTAAGTTTACTGTTGTATAGGCAGACTTTGGTCATCTGTTCACAAATTTGACAGATGGTACGTTGTTCAATTTGGGGACTCTTGCTCCAAGATCCAGGACAAGTACGCAATTCAGTTCAGCCAGCTTCAAGCCTGGAACCCTGTAAGTGAAGCCCTGCTTAATAACATCTGCCCGGCTTCGTCAGTGGCTAATGCATACATATAGGACCTGAACGACAGCTGCACTAATTTGTTACTCGGTGTGGCATACTGTGTCCATGGGCCAGATGCTTCGGCCGCCGCCGGTGCAGGAACAGGAGGACCTCGTCAATCACCTGCAACAGCAACGGCTAGTCCCAGCAAACGCTCTGAAGAAGCCGCAGGCGGAGTGCCAGTAGGATAGCCTGGTATTGATTCAGCCCGGTACCGTAGAATTATGGGCTTGGCTGCAAAGGACGAGCTTTAGAACAGTAGTTTCAGCTGACCTCAACACAAAATAGTACCAATTAATGCACATGAGCTTCAAACATATCGTGTTAATACTTATAGTCGCTGTGTATTTTGAGAGGCCTATTACAGCTAATTGTTTGATCGAGACGAGTTGCGTAGGCTAGCAAATCTTCAAGAGTTTGCCATTCTCACCTTATTCTCCTCCTCTTAACGGACCGTGGTGTTGGTCCCGCTCCCCACCAGTGTTCATATGGCTCGTCTAAGGGAGTAATCTTTGGAAGCTCTCCTCCTAGTTCCGTGCTTCCTCTAACATTGCGTGTAATTCTAGTAAGCTCCATAATAGGATCTTCCATAGTCTTCCAGAGCTCGTTGACAAGAAATTCGATGGGCACCTTAAAGACAGGCTTATACCAGTTTGCCTCGTGGTTCGGATCTTCGGGATCATACGGCTCATCATCGCCATGCGGATTCATAGATTCTTCCATCAAGACTGCCAGCAAGAACGGGGCCTCATCGCGAAAGGCTAGAGTCTTGGTAGTTGGCAGATCATCTTCACTTGGTAAGAGAACAGACTCTACTGCCTCAGAAGACGCGCAGAGAAACATGCCAAGATCAAGTATACCTTTCACCTCCTTGTCCTCTTTCATTTTGGTATAGCGCTTGCGCAAAACGTCGGCATTTGCTCCGGCAAGTTGTTCGTCTTCGATCCAATATATGGTGAACATCTTACGTCCCTCGGCAACTTCTTCATATTCATGTCCGTGGTGATCCTGTATGACTTGATTGAAGGGGATATTGACAATGGTGTCAAAGCGAGCCTTAAACTCTTCCCATTTCTCATCCTGGCCATACAGCGCAGTGCGAAAGGCATAGAACCCCCAAGGGCCGCCGTTGCAGCGTCGACGCCATTGCCTCAGGTAGTCGGGCGCCTTGTACTCTGGAGGCGGCGCATTGGCCAATTCTTGCTCTTTTTCCCGAGTTGCCGTTTCTTTCTCAATGATAAATTCCATCAGCTCGTCGAATCCATCGTCGCCCATGACATCGCGGATGCCATCTCGAATCTTTTCCTGTTCCTCCACGGAAAGGACGGTAATATCTTCGTTTGGATCGCTGTAGCGATCCCAGCTCCATCCCTCTGGCCAATAAGAGCTGGATGCATCAGAATATGGCTCCTCAGTTTTTTCAGTCGTTGCTTTGGGAGGCATGGTGGCGCTGTGGCATGCGGCTTGGAGATGCAGCGGAATTTAGTCTTGCCAGGGGCAGGCAGGCCTTTATGTACAGCGTGGGGTGCTCTGTGACGTAAAGGATGTGGGGTGACAGTGGAAGATGTTGGTCAGGTACAGTAAAACTTGGCTATAACGATCTTCTTTATAAAGATAATCTCCACATAGCGATAAATTTTGAGAATGTGGTAGATTGTGGGTTATTTATGCCAATGAGAGAAGACGTGCCACTAGCGCGTCCAATCATATTACACGAGACATGAACAATGGGTATCGCATTGTATCCGCACCCTACAGCGCTTCGTACTGTACGAGAACTGCATGGTTTCAAACACTTTCCCCAACGTTCTTGCGTCCAAATCAGTGTCTCCCTTAAATTGTGCCTCTTTTCCCCCATGTTGCCTGCATGATGACTTGATAAACCTAACATTAGTTGCCGCCGATTATGGGCATAATTGGGCTTGGCGGGCTAAAATTTGTATGGTGGGGCGGTGCTGCAGAGACCAGAAGCGCAGCATCTTGATTAGGCACCTTGGGCGCATAATCGGGCGGAAAAAAGGCGTCTAAATTTATAATAAATTAGATAGATGTACTCGCCTCAATTGCACTGTTCCAATGCCTCACGCTAGCTACCAGGCACAACGGTGGCAATCTACAAACTTGTTACTAGAAGTAGAGTCACAGCGTTGCGACAACAACAAAGACAACAACAACGACAAGGACAAGGACAACAAAAACAAAAACAAAAACAAAAAAGAAAAGTGAAGAAAAAGGTAGGCTTCAATGGCTGACATGGGAGGAGCTCTTAATGGTACAAAAGTGCCGCCAGCGGTGGCGCACCTGGTTACTGTGAACTTAGTGTACGCGGTGTTGCTGTGCCTAAAGCCTCAGTTGTCACGGGTGTGCCGATCCAGGGCCGGGACGCCCCCGACCCGCCGCCGACTCGGCGGCGGCAGGAAGCGGCAAAGGTGTAAAAGGTTACAACGCGAAGGTCCGTGGCCGGAT